>JAFIRS010002206.1:0-87500 GCA_018342105.1 Gonioctena quinquepunctata | reverse complement strand
TCGGATATTATGAATTATCATCAACATTTATAAATTCGGGATGCCGGCTCCAAGATGGTGGACAAGTTTTGTGATATTGGATTTCTTTCAAAAAATTGGTACGTCGTGGTTTTTGGTGTCGGAGATTATGAATTCAGTCAAAGATAATTGACTTTTCGACAGAATTCATAAATTGAAGATGGCAGCTTCAGGATGGCGGACGATTAAATTTTTAGATGGCCTCCTCATTAAAGAGCTAGAGCTAGCTCAGAACTTACGGGAAACAGGGCTCATAATGACAATGCATCGACAAAAATGCATAGATGGAAGCAAAATTACGGAAAAGCAAAAAATAAAACTTCTTCAAGACAATCTCTCATTCAAATGTGCTAAAAAGTTAATAATAATTGCTTTGGATTTGTGTCGTAAGTTATTTCGTGAATTATAGATTCAAAAGCTTGTCGCTTTTGTATTCGAACTGAAAATTTTGCACGACAAGCTCTTGAATCTACAACTCACGGAACAACCTACGTTGCATATCCAAAGCAATTGTTTTCACTATTCAGCGCATTTGAATAAAACCTTGCCTTTTAAAAGGTTTTTTGTTTTATTATTTTTCTCCCCAAATGGAAAGACCGTTCGGTCGTTTTGTGTTTGGTTGGCACACTACCTCCAACTAATCAAATTGATATAGTATGAAATACGTTATGGAAGTTTTGTCAGTTATATTATCATAGATCGATTTTAGATAAACTATGAGGAAACATATCGAAGATCCATTTTTGAATATATGCCGATGTGAGATCTTCAATTTCATTTTAAATGCAAATCAATTCCAAATTTTCTGATGGGTCAAGTTCTGATGACATAAATGTGAATATCGAACATAACTGATCGACTGGAGACTCAATTGAGTCAACAACAGATGAAACACTGGAAATGTTATTCTATTCAATACTAGCTGGTATCCGCGACTTCGTGCGCGTAGAATGTATGTTTCTAATTGTGTTATCCCATCTAGCTCATGCCTGTGGTTTTACCTGCTTCCCGTTATCCCGTTTCCCTATATCCCGTTTCCCGTTATCCTGTTATTTCGTCTGGGTGGACTAATTGATTTGACAGCGCAAGTGAAGCTTTTTGTCAACTATTACAAATTCACTAACCCCTTTCTACCCATTTAGGGAACGAATTTTTCAAGCAGGTTGATTGTGAAACATTCATTCGTAACAGAAAGCCAAACAACTTCTTTCATGACTCTAAATTGGAAACTAACAGATCTCCTATAAAAATTTACCCTTCCCCTTTTCACCCCTTTGGGTGTTGAAGTTCTACACTGAAATACGTATTTCTTTATTTGTAACAAAAACCCCATATCAACACGACTTTGAGGGCCCTAACTTAAACACTAACAGAACACCCATACAAACTTGCACCCAATTAATGGTTGATTTTCCTGAAAACACGGAAATATGTATTTCTTTATACGAAACGAAAACTTCCAAACCTAAGATGCCAATTTGTATGACCCCAATTCGTGAACCACCGAACGAACATACACATTTTCCACCCCTCTCCCCATTTTTTCCCTTTAGGAATTTCTGAAAACGCCGATATATGAATTTATTATTTGTAACGAAGACTCCGAATACCAATTTTAATGACCCCGATGAGGAATGTGAATAATGGTTGAAATTCTGAAAACAATGGAACGCATATTCTTTTATTCAACTTACGTAACCCTTATATAAATTATCAATCCCCATGAAACCAACCCCCCATCTCCCTTTTGGGTTGAATTTCCAGAAACACTGAAATTCAATTTATTACAGAGACGTCAAATACCAATTTCCATGACTCCAAATTCTGAAAACTAACGGTATTTCTATACAAACTTTCAATCTCCATTACTCCCCTTTGGCATTGAATTTTCAATAACCCTGAAATACGTTGAAAAAAGAAACATCTGATTTTATGAACATCCTGTTCATATTTTCGAACAAACCAACCTGAAATACGTGTTTTGTTTCATTCGGAAAAAAAGGTCACATAACGATTTTCATTACTCTAACTTCAGAACTAACGGTCATTTCACTTTCACCCTCTTTTCATGCCCCCTTTCCATCCTTTTCACGACCTTTTCACCTCTTTAGGGATAGTATATCTCAATGGTATATCTCATGTCGGTATGGGAAAATGCTTTCAGAATTTCAGCTCTTCAGGTACAGTGGATTGGTCACGGCGTATGTCAGTCAGTCAGTCGGGACATGTAATCATGAATGTTCAGATTACTGAAGTCACAATCAGACAGGAGACTTCAGTGCTGACCATGAACTTATTTCACGATACATCACAACTCTCATTCGAAGATAAAACTATGTTATTTGCAATAAAAATAATTAATAAAAAACCTTTTTGAAAAAATCATTCAAATACACTAAAACTAAAGCAAAATTACTTTGGATGTGTGACGTAGTTTATTCCGTGAGTTATAGATTCAAAAGCCTGTTGCACAAGGTTTTCAGTTCGAATACAAAAGCGAAAGCTTTTGAATCCATAACTCAGGAATCACCTACGTCACACATCCAAAGCAATTATTCTTTACCTTTCAGTTCATACGAATAAAAGCTTGTCTTCGAATAGGTTTATTATTAATTATTGTATTTTGTGCTTTTTTGTACTTAAGTACGCCTTTATCTACGCATTTTCGTTGAAGATTAACTCACTGGCCATCTTGGAGTGCCATCTTCAATTTATGAATTTTTAAATTAAATTATTCAACTTCGACTGAATTCATGATCTCCTACCACAAAAACCCCGACATACCACTTTTGAATCGAATCGGGCCATGACAAAACTTGTCCGCCATCTTGAATTTATGAATTTTGATATAAAATTCATAATTTCCGATCCCAAATCCCCACATACCAATTTTGAATAGAATCGGACCATAAACACACAGATCATCGGCCATCTTGGAGCCGACATTCGGATTTTATGAATTTTGAAAAATAAATCATAATCTTCGATATACCAATTTTGAACCAAATCAAACTTGAACCTTAATCTCGTCTGCTATCTTGGGGCGCCATTTTGTTTTTTTCTATAACAAAAATTCCATGAGCCGGTATTTCAATTTCATAAATTTTGACAAAAATCGGACCATAATCATAAAACTCCTCCGCCATTTTGGAGCCGCCATCTTGGGTTTATAAATTTTGACAAAAAGTCCATAATCTACGACTCCAAAAATCCCCACATACCAATTTTGAGTCAATTCGTACCATAATCACAAAACTCGTCCAGCATCTTGGAGCCGCCATTCTGCTTTCCCTCGAGAAAAAATCTCATATTGTATTGTCACCAGAATTATGAAAACCTGCCAAATTTCAGCTCAATCATATGTCGGCAAGTGATCCAAATATGGATTTCAAATTTTGAACAGGAATGAATAACAGAATGACATTCGAACGAAGCACGTTAAATATAAACGCTTGTAAAAATGCAAAGATTCAACGAAAGTCTTTCGCATGCTTGATTATTTGTGGTTCGAATTCAGAAATCTGGACAGTGAGTTTCAGGAAAGTGGCAGCGGAGTTTTTTGAACTATGATCCGATTGGCATGAAATCGGTACCTGGTTTATTATGACGCGTAATGATTTGTGTGAAAAAATATTTGAATTTATTTACCAAGATAAATATATACAGAAAAAAAGTTCTTTAAAAAAATTGGAATTGGAAAAATACCGATGTGTTTCCATGAGCAATGGGACAATCCAAATTTCATAGAACTGTTTTTCAGGAAAAAAGATGAGAAGTAATGAATTTGATTTCTTTATTTTGAAACTTCAGCTAACTTTTTCATACTTTTTCTTTAAACCAGTTAGTTTCATCTCGTTTTGCGTGCAGTTCACATTATTCCAGTTGACTATTGAAGTTCAAAATGTATTTTTGCAATCTTCCAATTTTCTCGAATTTCTCTACTACAATAATGATGTAATTTGGAGGATGTTTTCATACGAAGCTGGACACTTTGTGAGTTGAGATATCAATATACTTCTCTCTGTGAATTACGATCTAAATTGACTAACTTTGAACCCTGTATCTCAAGTACTGGCTTGAAAATTGAAATGGATTCCGAAGGCACATTCAAATAAGATATCAAGCACAACAATCCAAACAAAATTCAGAGCATTTGAAAGACTACCACATTTCCCCACGAGGAAAGTGCGAGATTTTTTCAGGAATTCCACACATTCCGACTAGTGATCCTATCAGAAAATGAATATAATTTGAGATTTCAGAGATGATGTCGCTGAAGGCGGAATAAGTAAAGTTATTTCGTTTTCGAAAAAAAACCTGCCTTACAACTTAACCTGCAATAGTTTGACAAATTCACAACGAATGGTCAATCATATACAGATAATGTATTCCATTCAAATATATCCATTGGGTGTCGAAACTCTATATTCCCATGATATAAAAAGCCGAAAGGTACCTCAATGAATACGAAATCACCTCGTTAGACAAACAATCAGGTATTTCAGGAATTTATTCGGAAATTTTCTCCCGAGGAATATTCAATTTGGAATGAATACAAATGGATTTTCCGAACATTCGCCATCTACTCTTTTTCATTCATTCTTCAAGGACCGCTGAGATTTGATTCTGTTCAACATGGAATTGGCAAAATCATAGGCGCCAGCAGTGGTTACAGGGACAGCATACCCGCGGCATCATTTTACGCTTCACCTAATTCAATTGCTAGTTTGTTTGGCGCCGACTCAAAATTAGTTACTTACATTAGTTTAGGAGCTCAATTATCATTGAGACTAAGGAGGTGTATTTTATTTTTTGCTTTTTAGTTTATTTTACCATCGGTTCAATTTTTTATTATTATTTTTCAATATTTTACTTTTTTTTTATTCTGAATATCATCACAATACAAATCAGGATTTTAAAATTTGCCTTAATCTTTTGATAAGGTTTGAAATATTTTCATCCCATCTTCATCGCATCTCATACGTTGATCTGAGTTGACTTGAAATGTGAAGTATCAACCATTTTCCAAAAAAAATCAGGATACAAGATATTTTCCATCAAAGATATAAAAGATTCAACTAGATCTCCTCCGATTCTCGATGTAGTAGTATTCTGATGTGGTAGTATTCATCTAATGAATTGAATGATTATTTTGTGAACATTAGTAGCAATATTTTAAAACAGCTGGAGAATACTCCGGTTGATCCAGCGAAACTTACTTCATTTTATATACAATTCCATAAAAGTATTTTCTTCATGCCTGTAGACTCCACAGGAGTTGGACATATTACTGCGAATCTCTCGGATAGTACCGCTCTCGATGTGTATGGATTGAGTAACAAGAACATGAAAGAGGGATTAGCGGAGCCTCTCACCAAAATAATAAACAAATGCTTTGAAACAGGTGTGTATCCCGAGAAGCTCAAATTCAGTAAAGTGACCCCTGTATTCAAAAAAGGAGACAAAAATGAGATAGAAAATTATCGTCCTATCTCAATAATCCCAACTTTATCAAAACCCATTGAAGCTGCAATGAATAGTAGAATAATACAATTTGTGGATTCGAATGACTTGCTCTCAAAGTCCCAGTTTGGATTCAGAAAAAATCTATCTACATCGCAAGCCATATCTGAATTGGTGCGAGCCACGGTGGATTCCTTCGAGAGGGGGGAAGCACTCACAGCCGTATTTTGTGATCTCTCGAAGGCATTCGACTGTGTGTCGCACTCGATTCTACTCGAAAAACTTCCGTACTATGGAATAAGGGGGAAAATAGCTGATTTGATTGATTCTTACATATCCGAACGAAAGCAGGTTGTGGAGCAAAGTAGTGTGATATCCCCTACTATTCCTAATATATGTTAATGATCTTCCACACCATATGAACCTTCTCAATACCATTCAGTATGCCGATGATACTACTTTTTATGAGAGTCACCCTGAACATGAATATCCAAAGCAACTGACTGACAACGCGTTGAAAAAAATCGAAATTTTTTTCGCAGCCAATAAGTTATGCTTAAACGTCAAGAAAACTGACACAATTACTTTCACACTAAAAGAGCTAAAGGACAGTCAAAAATCCATTAAGTTTTTGGGGGTAATACTGGAAAGACCACATCAAAGATCTCTCTACTAAGCTGTCCAGCACTCTTTACCTGCTCCGTAGAATCAATGAATTTGTTCCTTTTTATGTTTCGAGAGCTGCTTACATGGGGTTATTTCAGTCTAAACTGTAATACGGATTGGTTTTCTGGGGACTTTCAACTGATTGGGAAAATGTATTTATTCTCCAAAAAACGGCTATTAGAATCCTGGGAAGGGCAAAACGGACTGACAGCTGTAAACCTCTATTTGAAAAATTTAATATATCAACCATTGCGGCTCTATACATATTTCAATGTCTCGTCTATATCAAAACACAAAATAACACCCCTGAAGTTGATCACAACCACGAATATCTGACCAGAAATGGCCACAATCTTCTTATGCCACAGCATCGACTGGCAATCACTCATAAAAGCTTCCTTACTGTAGCGATAAGGCTCTTCAACCATCTACCACCATATATGAGGAATTTACATTTGGATAAATTCAAAAAAAGTATAAGAGGGCTGCTGGTTGATCTCTGCCCTTATGACGTTAGTGAATTTCTCAACTGCAAGTTTTAATACTTTGCTTTGTTAATGTGTCTGTTTTGTACTGTATAATACTTTGCCTTTCTAATGTGTCTGTTCCGTACTGTATTTACTTACCTTGACGATGCTAAATCTATTGTTCTGATAATAAGCAAATAAATATATTGATTGATTGATTCAAATCTTCCATACAAAAACCATTTTCGAAAAATTCTTTGGTATTCGAGAGACAATTCATAAAACAGGTAATTCCTACATTATTCAATCCTCTAAGGACAAATGTAGATTCCATCTTGGCTAATTCTTGGAGAGAGGAGATGAAATGGGTTCCCCTGGTATTAGATGAACTGAAAGAGAAAAAACACGCCGCAAGGCAAATCTCACTCTATGTGCATAGGAACGCGGATTTTACTTTGATGAGTTTGGCACACTTATCCTAGGCGTCATCCAAATCGGTAATAATTGTAAATGTTTTCTCTGGATGTGAAATCCATTTATTAGCACTCTGATTGAGGAACCGTCCAAATCGCCCACAAAGGTATGTGACGGAAGCGGTAGGATGATAATGCCATTCTCTTGTCGATGCCTTCATCGGATCAGTGAGACTGATGGTTATCCATTGATAAAAGAACTTTATGCTCAACGCCGTCACGGACATGTTCCACAAAGTGTTTGAAGACATTCAATAAATTCTCAGAAGTCATCCAATCAGATGGATGGATCAAATCAAAAGCACCGCTTTTTACTGGAACACCCAACATTATTATTTCTCCATCATATCGTTTTCTCCGGAAAATCCATACAAAAGGTAACGCTCTTCTGCTAGCGCAAATGATGCTGAATGATTGCGTAATGGGTTCTCCACTTTCTCTCTACGTGAGTTGGCCTACTTGATGACTACCTTTGGAGCTGATGACTCTTGCACCTTTTGGACCGTTTCATCAAAGTTGAATAGGTAATCCAATTCAAATCGAAGTTTTCCTAATGATAACTCGAGTTTGGTTCGGAAATCACAACGTTTGGTCTGTTTGAATTTCGACATACAAGCCAATCTCGTAGTTTTGGGGGTTCTGAGTGATAATCAGGAATGTCTCTCCATGAATGCCGTATACCAATCACGGCCAGCCTGGCCTTGTTCAGCCCATGTCCGATGACCGGGTACTCATAGGACATATTTCATGTGCTTCTCGGCCTGAAATGATTCCTCCATATCAGTCGACAAAACTTACCTGTTCGTGTATTGAGGTCCACTCTTGAGATTTTCAAAATATTCAACTTGAAAAGTCAACTTCATGTTTTTTGCAGAAAACATATTTTCCCGTTCCCGATTGAACCTTATAGGCAGTTCCTCTGAAAAGCGTGGCTGATTTATATTATAAATATAGATACCAACAGATAGTTTGGACACATGGCGGATGGTTAAGATAATATGCGGGTTATGTTTGACAATGTATTCAACTGAATGGGAGCAATACACAAACATCTTGTTTTTCCATTTATGAAATTCTCTTTATAGTTGAAATGTTAGATCAGAAAACATCGAAATACATTTCTGCAACTCACCTACCCAAACCGTAACCAATTCACAATGAGGAGACCACTGGAACGACACACAGTGGTCCCCATGACGAAAAGAACGGAAATATTATTTTTTTGCTCAATCGCCTATTTGGTTGTCAAAACTCATGGAAAAATTATGATTTTTTTTTTATAAAGGGGTAGTGAAAAAAAAGTTTCGAGTCTTTCCTTTCGCAGAGTTGCTCTAAAGGCTAACGAAAATCATGGTAACAATTGGAAAAAAAAATGTCACAAAGGGGTGGTTTTCTAAAAGGGTGGTTGGAATAAAAATCAGATGTAAGCCTCTTTCGCGGAATTGCTCTCCAGGCTGACGAAAATCATGGAAAAAATATTCGAAAAAATCTTGTTACAAAGAAGTGGATTTCAGAAGGGGTGGTTCGAAGAAAAAATTGCTTCCAAAGCGGACGAGAATCATGGAAAAAATATAAAAGAAAAGTGTCACACAGGGATGGAATTCAGGAGGTGTGCTTGAACAATTAAATCAGATGAAAGCATTGTTTTTGCCTAATTGTTTTCCAAGATAACGAGAACCATTTTGTCGCAATTTGTCGCAAAGGATTTGGTTTCGAAAAGGATATCTTTGTTATTAGATCAAATGTTTTAAATAATGATTTTTTTGAATGTTTCACTCTTATCAGCAAACTCAGTACCGAAAATATTTTTGAAATATTTTTCATAATATTACAGGCTTTTCCATCTTGGCTTATTTCCACATTATAGCAAAGAGCCGTTTTTTTACAAAATAATGAGGTGGTAATTCATTGTGGGTCAAAATATTTCTGATGCGTTTTCACTTTTCACCTGAGTTTCACAGGAATTATTCACAAGATGTTCTTTCTGGAGCTACTCAAATTCGGGAGAAAAATTAAATGTATGACACCGATAAACGTACCCGATATAATGATCTTCTGCGAGGGGTTGTAGATCGCAAATGCAATTACCTGCAATTCTGGGGAAAGGTTATTTGGTCTTTTGTTGACCCTCTCACAAAGTTGGGTGGGTATACGAAAACTTCACCAGAATAGAATTAGAATCGCTTTTTCATTATTTTGGACCACTGTGCGACACAATGAACGAATATTCGCGTAACCAAGCAGAAGGTGCTCAGAATTCTAATCTATCTAGACCAACTTGTTCTCCAAACCATACCCGCCCGTTTATGCTTATTTTTGCTAATCAATCCAAAAATTCACATTTTTCAAGTAAAACTATTAGTACATAGTAGATATGAATATTCTTCACAAAAAAACATTTTTAATTTTCCTGTTAAATACGTATTCTCAAAAAAAAATATATTCGAAAACAAAAATTCCATATAAGAGAGTCAAAGGAATGAAATGCCTCTAATATACACTACTAGTTCAAGATGTGGGACGGAAGTTTGGGTTTCATGGAGTACTGAATGAAAATGCGTTATTTCTGCGAATACAACCATTTATTACTTCCAGTTCCATTATACGACTGTCAAGGACATCTGTCACATTTTCTGTGAGAACATCGAGAGCACTTCAACTTTCACTCACAAAAAAATGTTATCATCACCGGTTGAGCAAAGAGTGGAAAATTGTAGGTTGCAACACCCCTTACTTTTGAACCCCAGATTTTAAATTATATGATTCAAATTTCAAGGTGAAATCACTTTGCCGATAGGCTGCTCAGATGGATACGGTTAGGCCGTGAGTAAGGTTCAATTAATGACTTTTCCTAGTTAATCAAATTTGTCCACTAAAAAAAATTATACATCAATTAACTTGACTAGTTCCAGAGTTGGGCGCCAGACTTGCTAAAGACAAAAGTCAAAGATAAATAAAATAAAAATAAATTAACAAATTTAAGGTATTGAACTTATCTTAAAAAGATCTGAAAAATTACATAAAAAGAAACCAGTAATTTTGACTCTGATCAAAATTCGAACATTTACACCTATGATTCCTCCAGTTGTTGGTCACGAATATACCTTCGGAGATCTTGAGCGAGATAGAGGAAGGCTAGTTTCTTGAAGCTGGTCCCAGCGGTTCTAGGAGGAACTTGGTTTCAGCGGTTACGATGAAGATGGTCTGGGGTGGTTCGATAGTTGATTTCAGACCCCCTTATCGGCGTGAATTTAGTTGATCTTCACGGACCAGTGCTGATATTGATGTGCTGTAAGACCTCCCAGGCTACTAGTCCTTCCGTCTCCGTAGATGGGTTCCCTCCGTGGTATATATCATGCGAAGAAGATGATAGGAATCAAAATATGTACAAAAAGGGGAGAACGAAGGATATCCTTTGAACCTCAAGTTTTATGTTTCAAATTTTAATCGAGAGTCAAAAGATAGATGCAAATGATAGCATACAATAAAAATCTCAGTCTATATAAAAGACTGGAAAGTTACAGTGAAAGAACAAAGATAATAAATAGCAATCCAATCTGCTATTCTGAGTTAAATTTATAAGTTAATTTTAATAATTTAAAAAAATATTAAAAATGAACAAAATTTAAAACCAAACAAAACAAACCTCACCCAAAACGTGATGTTCAAATTCAGTTAAATTTTGAAACAGGTAAGTTTTGATAAGGTGATTCTATGTACCAGAAGGGTAAAAAAAATTAATGAGGAAAGATATTCCAAAAGAAATATAAAAATTTCCTTCAAATTTTACCAGAGAACAAATATAGTATTTTAAAGCAAAATACTATAAAATTGCCAGAGAAAAAATCTACTATTTTAAAGCAAAATATTGGAAGGTTGCCAGTGCGAAAATATACTATTTTAATGCAAGTGCCAAAGGAAAATATAGCGTTATAACCAAAATACTCTAGTAAGCTACAAAAAATATAGGGTTTCTGAACCAAGATAATAGTCAGAGTAAAAGTATACTCTTCAGCCAAGATAAGAAGAGAGAGACACACGTCTTTCAGTGAGCACGACTCTCTTAGAAAAAGATAAAGTGAAATAATTCTTTTTATAGAAGAATTTCCAGAGATAGAAGAGAGAGACACACGTCTTTCAGTGAGCACGACTCTCTTAGAAAAAGATAAAGTGAAATAATTCTTTTTATAGAAGAATTTCCAGAGATAAACCGAAGAGGGAGACCACACGTCTTTCAGTGGGCACGACTCTCTTAGATAAAGATAATGTTAAATAATTCTTTTAATTGAAGAATTTTAATTAAGAATGAATCTCCCTGCTCTTGGCGACAAGGTAGTAACTGGAGTGAATTGACTCTGCAACGATCAAAAATCAAATAAGCCACACTGGGAATTAAATGGAGTAATAGATATAAGAAATTTATTAAACGGAAATCAACTTTACGCTTGAGGCATATATTGAATCGAATCGAGTGTTCTGAGACCGTTAGGCCAGAGGTACAACTCTCTCTGTAAGCAATTCTTTCTCAAGAGAAAAGAGAATTACTCTCATAAACATATAGTTATGAAATAAAGAAAATTGCTTACCAGAGAGCCGTCCTATTAGTCACTGTCCCAGAACAATCAAATACGCCCTTCGCTTCAATTGGAATCCTTGGAACAATCCACTGGTTGTGTGAGGTAAATAAGCTCTAGTCCATTCAAATTACCAATTAACTGGTACCTAAAAAAATGCAAAAGCGTAGAACTGATTTCCAATGAAAAAAATCAGTTCCCAATATTCGGAACAGATGTTACGTTAGCCACAATATGTAGTATGAATGATTTGTCAAAATGGCCGAAATATCTATATCTAATCTTCAAAAATTACCATGCGGTATAACCAAGAATTCCAATATTACAAGCCTAAGGAAAAAAAAGAAAATGCTAATCAGCTACAACATTAATTGAAAGATAAAGAGAATAATATTACTCAATTAAACTCCAGCAGTGAAACTCATTTAACATATAGATCGTACAAATCAAAGCCAACTCACTCAGTACATCTGCCTATCTCGACGTTCTATTCAAGAAAGAGAACGATTCTCCTTTCAGTTCGACGAAATCACCAATCCCCTGTTTTAAAAAAAAACATTCTCGGGTTTTTCTCTATTTAAAAACACTTGGAAAAAACACAGCTTGACGACATGAATACAACTGTCACGATACCATTTTCACGAGACGACAACAAAGGCGCTGTCCCATAGTTCACGATCGGCCGTGACTAATGACCCGTTCCACCGTAAGATAACCGGTGTAAGGACGTAACGAAAAATTCGTTACAAGATTACGTTTCCGAAAAAAAAAAATACAAAATTAAATCTTGCGTCGAAATTTAACTCCATATCTCAATTCCAAAAAACGTGGAGCATATCATACAACACTCTCCTTTCTTTCAATCGCAAATTTGAATAATCTGATTTGAGTTGTGAGGAGTGAAAATAATTTGGCCGATAGGCTGCTCAGTTTGAATCGGTGAGGTCGTGAGTAAGGTACAAATAACAACTTTTACTAGTTTTTTCAGATCAGGCCATTAGTAAAATTATTCTTCAATCAACTTGACATGTTCAGTATTTGGGCGCCAGACTGGCGAAAGACAACAGTCAAAGGTAAGGAAATATATAAAATAAGAAAATGTTTCCTAGTTTGTATGGGAAGGCAAAATAAAGATATAGGAAGTCAACTTATCAAATTTTATTTCTGTTGTACAAAAATGGAGAATAATTGAATAAAAATAATAATGGAATATAGGCTGAATATATGTGTTTAAGAATGTACATTTACATTTACAAAAACCCTGATTTCAGCAGAAGTTGGGCGTTGGTATTGTACTACCTTAGGTCCTCGCCAGGTTTGGATTGGCTGAAGATGGTCTTTGGTGAACGAGACGCAGAAGGGTGGTTTATTCGATGATGGTCACAGCACAGTGGTGACGATCGGATCTTGGAGGGGTGGTCGTATTGATTGCGACATCTTGAATAAGCTCCCTCGTGAGTGTGATATATGGTTGCTGTGTGACCTCCTTAGTTACCAGTCCTTCTGTCCTCCGTATTATGCTTCCTTCAGTGCTTTTTTCAGTGGTACATACATGCGAATGGGAGGATGGGAATCAGAAATGAGTACAATTTGGGGAGAACGAAGGATATCTATTGAACCTCAAGCGGATATTTCAAAATTTCATTCAATAACCCCAAAAATAGTGGAATACAAGAAGTGAAGGAAATCAAACCAGTTCGCGTGACAATCAAAAACATTGAAAAGGGCCCTAGATCACCTGTCAATAGATTTCCAGACAGACAATAATCTACCAAACAATGTTAAAATGAAAGATCAAGTACCATGAATCAATTTTATTTCGAAGGCAAATTCACATAAAACTTCAAAAAAAAAAACAACTTAACACGGCGTCGCTTCCCTAGTCACCAGTAGTCCCAAGAATGGGATGAATAACTAATAAAATGCCTCTATGCGAGCATATAAAAAAACTTGTTAGAGTTAGGAACAGAAAAATTAAATAAATCAACAACAAATTCATACTTAACAATTACTAGCACACGCCTTTATATAGCATTAGCATAAGCACGAGTTAGAAATATGCATTAGTATAAGTACAAGCAAGTATGGTGAATTGGACACATAGGCCTTGACAAGTAAGATATTGCTCGCAAGAATGTAAAGGAAATGTAGAGGCTTGAGCAGTAATGGTTGAACAAATAATCCTCGAATAAACATTCAAAAAATATGAACAAATGACTGGAAAAATATAGATAATTTTGTTAAGCAGAAATTAATATATTAATCATTATCTATAATAGGTAAAAATTACCATAAATATAATTTTCTTTGAACAGAAATGAAAATATTTATCAAAATCCATAACAGGAAATAACTGTATAGTTGGTTCGGTTGGGTCTCAAAAAATTCGAGCGATTATTGTGAAATAATTCACTGAGCCATTAAAAAACCTACCCAAAATTTTTTCCAAGAGAATTATTTTAATATTAAAAATGTTAATAGTCTTTGATGAATTATTGAATTGTACAAGGAGAGTACAAAGTGAAAACTAGTGAAAGGTAGTTGAACAGAAAATTATTTTCCTCAAAAGAAGAGGAATAATGATATCTCGAAAACGAGTGCTGAGCCTTGTTTCCAGAGAAAAGGTATAGTATTCTATAAAAAAATATTTTTTATAACTTCCCAGAGAAGAAGTATAGTATTTCAAAATAAAAATATTTTGGTGATTTTCCAGTGTTCTATAACTATAGTGAGAGTGTGACCACACCTCTTGGAAGCGAGCACGAAAAAACTCTCAACTAAAGATAAAAGTTAAGTTAATTCTTCCAACCGAAGAAATGCTCGTTAAATTGAAATTGTCCTAGAGATACAAATATAAGTGTTTAGATATCCAAAGATGTATATCGATATAGATGGTGGCTAATCCTCTGAATTAATAGGTAAGCCCGATATTTCCCTCAAATGGAGAACGATAATTGCTCTGGCACGAGGAAAGAATGAGCAGGAAGAGAATCCATCTCTGGGATACCCTGTAAATAAGAATCTCACTAATTATTGATTGAGTTTTACGGTAATCATGAAATTTGAGGCACGAAAGATACTAGGAGGTGAATACTCTGCCGAGCAACAATTCACTCAGGTTGAAGCATTCATTTTCCAGAGGAGAAACTATATTATAATCTCAACAAGATTGAAATAATAAAGAAACAAATGCTCACCTGGGAATCGTCCTCGTAGAAGGAGAGTACTTAGATATCACAGAATAATTTACTCAGCCCTTCGCCCCTGGAAATCTCCTGGTAATGATCATAAGGTAGGAAGATAGAAATTGTCCCCTCGAGTTGTTGCCACTTATTTGGTACCTGAAAGTTTTATAAGCGTAGAAACTATCTTCACCAAAATAAACATTGAACTCTCGTTTGCAAGATTCTACCTAAGCCTTTTAACATACAACATAACCTGAAAATACTGGAGGTATGGAAAATATTAATCTTTGAAAAGAAATAAAATGTTATTGAAATTCAAATCAAAGCAATGAAATCCGTGATGAGCAGAAAGTCGACCAAGACTGGTTTATTAAAATATAAAGGATTTTTTTTATATAATTAAAGCCCGAAAGTAATATGGAATCTACATGGAAATATTATTTCAATACAAAAATACGGTAAAAAATACTGTAATCGAACAATAGGCAACAACTAGGCAGTTCGAAAACTCGCGGATAAAAAACGATGATTCAAGAATTATAAAATTTTAAATTTCTAACCTTCCAGAGATGCCATATGAATATACTCTCCGCATAGACATAATCTCAGGTGATCAAAAAATAAATCATTGAATAAGCAATTCAAAGAGCAATAATTTATACACTCAACCAATTATTAGCAATTCTAGAAGAAATTCAAAGGTTATTACCCAGAGATAAAATTCACTATCCAACACAATCTCTTCACTTGGAAGTTTTTTTCCAACACTAACCTGTTTTTTTTTTATTCCAAAGGTACTCATGGGAAAAAACAAACCAACCCATCTCCATACGTGAATTTAGTAAAGAGTGACTAAGAGCTTCGTACAGGTCTTTTTAATTTAGCAGTGACTATTGACTCAGCGTCGATTTATTCGCTGGAGGCGAAATAGTGTGAATTGATTCGACTGAATATATAGGGATGGAACGAAAAATTCGTTACAACCAGTGGCGTTCTATTCCTCAAACTCTTCCATATAGGGTCATATTTCGTTTAGTTTGTCTTTTGGTTCATACTTATCACTTGACCGGCCTCCTCGAGTGGTCAATCATTGTGATCATGCGAAAAAAATCAATCTAGATATTGATGAAAATATCCATTTTTAAGTCACCCAAGACGATTGAGACCATTTTAAGAGTGAAGTATAGGTGGGTGTTTGTGTGGGTGTGTGTGTGTGTATCTGTGATCTTTCGCAACAAGGGCCCAACCGTTTGACCAATTGAGCTGAAATTCAGTATAAAGATACAGTTCCCGCCCAAAATGCGACCATCAGTTTTTGACTGTCATCGGTCACTATTAAGCAATCGCACGAAACTCAACTTGCAATATCTCATTTGAACCATGAAAAAATGTTTCCAGAACAACCAAAATTATCCAACTGACATCTGTCTAAACTTCAAAACTTCGCGATTCAATTATTCAATTTTTTTTTTCTGTTGAGAATAATTACATGTCATGCCCTCACCCCTATATCAAAAAGATTATCGCTACTATTTTAATTTAATTATGCAAGTTTAATTTCAGGGATAGGGCGTACCAAAAAACCGAACCTAATCTTAATGAAGTTGTTTTCAATAGGGTAAATTCATTTTCAATGCTGACGCACTGCAATCAACTGAAATACATATTCTGTATTGAATGGAGGTAATATAGAGTTTCCTCAAAATTTTATCATTAGTCCCAGACGAAATACAAATCTGTGATAATATTCCATTTATATCTATGAAAATTATAATGTTATTTAAAAATTTCTATTGGACTTATAACGCGTTATTCAACTTTTTTTATATACCACTGATATTTTAGCAAAATATAATTTTTTTTTTTTTTTTGAGTTGGGGTCTATTCATAATTTCGGTCACATGAACTTTATTTTCATCGAATATTCTTCTATTTCCAGAAAAATATTCTTATTCAATTGGAAATTGAGAACGTTTCTATTTTCAATTCGAAAGTAATATTTGTATATCATAGTCAAAGTTAAAAAAAAAAAATGTTGATTGATATCGTGTCCAGATTGCGAAAATGATATCAAATATCTCTATTAATAATTTTATTTATTCTGAAAGAGCAAATTAGTTGACTTTCCTCAAATACATTTTGTTACTCATCAGTACCGTACCATGAAAAGATGTTCGCCTAGGTAATTCACAACAAAAATAACATATGGAAAGGGAAATATTCTCAATTGAATATTGATAGGAAGATTTTTCTGTGAATTGAAAAATTAAAATGAAGTTTTTTTTGTGAATGTCTAACAGGAAACAACTACTTCTCCGGCTAAAGCCACGCTGAACATTGAACTACATCTGATAATTATTATGAAAAGGCCCTAACTCAAAAGAAAAAATCTGATATTGAAAATTCGCATTTTTATGCAGATAGTTATTTGATTTTCTATTCGTCTTGATTAGGGACTCATAGAGATGAATGAGTCGAAGAAGAATGTTTTCCAAAAGAGAGTACTCACCAGAAATCATTCGTTACATTGACGCAGGAGAGACATCGCATTCACTAGGTCTTCAATACATTTTTGTCGACGAAAATCTATGTCACGCTTCCACGATCATCAGGAAGAACGGAAGAAATGGAAAACACATGTTCAAGAAGCAATCTTACTTTGCAAAAATGGAAAAAGTTAGAATAATTTTTTTTGGAGAGACACTTTGAAATAAGTGTTTTCTGACATTGAAATCTGTCATGGGGTATGATAGATTGATTTGTTGACTATATAAACAGGATGTTCATAAAATCAGATGTGGAATTATCTGCGATTGAAAGATAAACTTCAGTCACTATCTTCCATCGTCAAGATAAACTCTTGTGGGGTATTCATGTTGGAAAGGGAAACATTCTCAATTGAATATTGATAGAAATATTTTTCTATGATTGAAAGATCCATTAGAATGAATTTTTTTTGTGAATATCCAACAGAAAACAACAACTTCTCCGACTGAAGCCACGCTTGACATTGAACTACATCTGATAGATATTCTGAAAAGGCCCTAACTCAAAAGAAAAAAACTGAAATTGAAAATTTGCATTTTCATTCAGATAGTTATTTGATTTTCCATTCCATTCTCAATCAAGGACTCATTGAGATTAATGAGGTGAAGAGGAATGTTTTCCAAAAAAGAGTACTCACCAGAAATAATTCGTTACATTGACGCAGGAGAAACATCGCATTCACTAAGTCTTCAATACATTTTTGTCGACGAAAATCTATTTCACGCTTCAACGATCATCAGAAAGACCGGTAGGAATGAGAAACACATTTTCAAGAAGCAATCTCACTTTGCAAAAATGAAAAAAGTTAGAATCATTTCTTCTGGAGAGACACTTTGAAATTGGTGTTTTCTAACATTAAAACCTGTCATGGGGTATGATTGATTGATTTGTTGAAAATATAAACAGGATGTTCATAAAATCAGATTTGGAATCAGCTGCGACTGAACTATAAACTTAGTCACTATCTTCCATCGTCAAGATAACCTCTTGTGGGGTATTCATGTTGAAAAGGGAAACATTCTCAATTGAAAATTGATAGAAAGATTTTTCTGTGAATTGAAATATCTACGATTAAAATGAAGTTATTTTCTGTAAATGTCTAATAGGAAACAACTTCTTTCTTGGCTAAAGCCACGCTGGACATTGAACTACATATGATAGATATTCTGAAAAGGCCCTAACTCAAAAGAAAAAATCTGAAATTTTAAATTTGCATTTTCATTCAGATAGTTATTCGATTTTCTATTCCAGTCTTGATTAAGGACTCATAGAGATGAATGAGGCAGGGAAGAATGTTTTCCAAAAGAGAGTACTCACCAGAAATAATTCGTAACATTGACGCAGGAGAGACATCGCATTCAACAGGTTTTCAATACATTTTTGTCGACGAAAATCTATTTCACGCTTCCACGATCATCAGAAAGATCGGAAGAAATGGGAAACACATTTTCAAGAAGCAATCTCACTTTGCAAAAATGGAAAAGTTAGAATCATTTCTTTTGGAGAGACACTTTGAAATTAGTGTTTTCTGACATAAAACCTGTCATGGGGTATGAAAGATTGATTTGTTGAAAATATAAACAGGATGTACATAAAATCAGATGTGGAATCATCTGCGACTGAAAGATAAACTTTAGTCACTATCTTCCATCGTCAAGATAACCTCTTGTGGGGTATTCATGTTGAAAAGGGAAACATTCTCAATTAAATATTGATAGAAATATTTTTCTGTGAATTGAAAAGTCCACGATTAAAATGAAGTTATTTTTTGTGGATGTCTAACAAAAAACAACTACTTCCCCGGCTAAAGCCACGCTGGACATTGAACTACATCTGATAGATATTCTGATTCCACATCTGATTTTATGAACATCCTGTTTGTATTTTCAACAAATCAACATATGGAAAGTTAATGAAAAATAATTTGTTTGGTGAGGTTTTAGAATATAGTCTCATTTTGTACCTCTTGAATAATTCTTGATATGATCTGATCTTTTGATCATGATATAAGAAGGAATCTTGGTTATTTTCCTTCGATTACAATGTGAACTGAATAGTGGTTTATATAATCTTGAAATGAATTTAGTTCATCTGTGTTCTAGATCCAGATATCGAAAACATCATCAACATATTTTCACAAAGCTATTGGACTATTTTCATAAGTTTCAATGCAAGATTCAACAAAGTGTTCCATAAAAATATAACCCAAAAGGGGGGTGGATAATAGGGATCCCATAGTCATGCCAAACTCCCATTGATAGTATTCATTTTTGAATTCGAAATAAGTTTCTGTGCATTTCAGCAGTTATATTATTGCTTTTACATCCATAATTGTTATATATTCCATAGATGTTTTTTGTTCGAACTCGCATTTCACAAATTGTAAAGTTTTATTTTTCGGAACATTTGTTAAAAAATTCATAACATCGACACTCACTTGGAGGTCCCCATCTTGGATTTGTAATCCCTCTAGTATCTCTATAGAATAAGGGGTATTCCTTATGAAACTGTCAATGTTTCCAGATAGAGGTGTTAGAATGCAAAGTCCAAAAGTGTGTTGGGGATATGTTGATTATATGTTCACTATCTGGAACTGAAACACAGATGGATCAAATTCTTTTTTATATCATACGAACAAACGAGAATCAACGATTGAATTCACATTGGAATCAGAAAAAAATAACTGACGCACCTTTTCAGATGTCATGAAAAGGAATAAGATCATATCAACACAAATGCTTTCCAAAAACAAACACACAATCTCAACTACCACTTGAACCATCACGCAATAGTCAAAATGAGTGTAGTTGAATGCCTCTACAATAGAGCTTTAATGATATGAAATTTAACAGAAAACCTTGAAGGAAAAATTGTATTCATAAGATCAATACTCAAGAACAATGCGTATTCAAATAAAGGCCCTGCTCAAACGTTATGGAGAATTGATCTATGTGGGAGTTGCCAGACTTTCCATATTGTTCAGAAGAAGTCTTCCTGATTGAGTTACCATTGCCCTATAGTCCAATAACCAATAGTTTTCAAGGCACTGACCAATGATACTGAAAAAAAAAATTCATTGGTATTGGGTAAAGTGTAGCATTGTCGTTTTTCCACAAGATCTTTTCAAACGATGAAGTGGGCTACGATGAGACGAGAGGCTGCACGCCCCAGTACCATTGTTGCCAAATACAATTTCAGCCGATCACTTTGAAACTTATAGTTTTATTTTTCTTGAAACTTTTTTTGCTTGGAAACAAATCCTCAAAATACCAGGACTAACCAAAGCTGCAGCCAAACCCAAACCTCAACTCTTTTCTTCCCAACTCAAAATAAACATAACCTTAAAAAAACAAATGCAACCCAATCCGGAGACAAACCAAACCTCAACTCTCTTTTTGTCAACTAACTTCAACAAAAAAACATTCTAAAAAACAATAAACCAAAAAAATTTATAAAATTTTTTTGTCACCGACAGTATTCATTTTCCAGTTGGCCAATATCTCCGAAACAATTGGTAACTTTCAATCAGAAAGACTTTCTCTAAACAATATAAAGAATTCAAGCAATTCCCTCATAGATCACTATTCCATAATGTTTGAGCATGGTCCTCTATAGAAAACTCTTTCAATTTAATTACAAAAAACAATACACAAAACAATCGAATAGAAAAGTTCAGTACAGATACAACCACCGATACATTTCAAAAATAACATGATGCCCCATGTCTTTCGATTACCTGAAAGAATTGAATGGATTGACAACAAGTTCGACATCAGAACAACTTTCAGAAAAAAATAAACATTAACATCGATCCTCACACAAATAGAACCATATAACACAGAAGAAAAATTGAAAAAGGTTTTGAGATATACCTACCATGTTGTTGCGGTACAATGGTAGTATTAACACATTCTTCTCATATGGATCAAACGTGGAAACCCTTATTGGAAAAAATCTTGTATTTGGCAGAGCAGTGGAAGATTGACTCCATTATACGAACGACACTCCTTACAAATGAACAATCCTTTAGACCGGACTATTTCTATATCAGTCAAAGAAGTTTCTGTCCGAAAAATATTGCAAAAAATACAGAGGGAACTAAAAAAATTTTCATCCATAATCAAAAGATTTTTGAAAACAGAACGAATGCAGTTTACGAAACTTCAACAGTATATAGAGAAGTTTCTTTCAATCCAATGATTTTTTCGAAAAGGCAAAATTCAGGATACAATAAGTTACTGGGTAATCGAATATTTTTCCATTCGTCAAAAATAATTTGGTGTATGCAGTAACTTATCCAGACAGAAAAATTTCTACACTTGTATAGATTCCCTGATCCATTTCTGTTTTCAGAAGGTTGGAATCTCCATGAAAGTGTCAAGAATATTCAATACCACTACCAGGGAAATGGGGACCAAGAAATATTATATCAATATTGGAAATATTCATATTATATATTGGACTAATAGTGTCCAGAATTTTCTTTTACCAATATTCTGTTCACCATATACGGGATGGGGCGATATCCATGCATTTGGAATAGTGAATTATGGATCATATTTCATCACATCTTTCGAAAACTCTTGGTATTTCAAAATAATTCCAAGCAGGTTTTAATTGTTTACTTACAGTATTCCTCATATTTTCAGAATACTCGTGCAAATCGCTATATAACAGGACATTTCACAACTTTTGAAATTTGTTCAATACCATAATGAACTCAGTTCTTGTCCCCACATTATCAAGTGCTCCCACTTTACTGATTACGCGCGATGGAGTGCTGAATTGATGGAAGATTTGCCCTTAGGAGTCAGGAGCGAGGAAATTTGCTCTTCTCTACACCTTTTTCCTGATGAAGCTTGATCCAGATTGAAAACTTTATATTCCTCAATTTTGAACTTAACTCATGAGTTGATCACTTGAATTATGATAAGGTCCCCACCAAGGGAAAATATAATATTGCTGTGTACTTCCCGAGGATCATCTCTCGACAGAAAGCTGATCTCTGCGAGCGCAGCCTCTTTGGCGGCCAGGCCTCATTTATCGCTATCCATTCTGATCTCAGCCATTTGAGTGAAGTTATCAATAGAAAGGGTTCTTTCATCCAAAATTTACAGAAGGAAACACACTTTACACCATGTAAAAAATTTCTTTGATTTTTCACAGTATTTAACGAGCGAGTTTTTGACTAGTTATTGACTTGAGAATCAATTGAAAAAATAATTTTCTCGAATGATATTCGAAAGAATTGCAGGTGCAACGTAGTTAAACCCTGCCCATCAATACTTTGATGGATGCATACCTTGATAGTGGAACCAATGACTACCTACCTAGCGACAATATGGCATGGCAGGATCGAGTAAGCCACAACAGGGGTGGTCTTTCAGAAAGTGCAAAGAAACGCATCACAAGAGCATTGAAATCATTTCCAAAAGCAAACACTAGAGATCATACCAGATCTCGAGTCTTCTCACATCGTAGTGAAGAAAGCCAAGCTGCATGGGCTCATCTTAGTCTGGTGAGATTCGGACTCAAAGGGATACGCACCATGCAAATGACTCATTTTTCGCTGAAGATACGTACCTAACTGACTCTTCAACATTTATGAAATCGTCAAGAAATTCAGAAAAAATGTGGCATCGAACTTAGCAACCACATGAAGTGGAGCATAGAACATACCCACACGAATATGAAGTATATATGGTCTGAGCCCTCGAAGGAACCAAAGCAGAGATCTTGTGGCTCTCACCAAAATTAGGTAAAATTTTCCAAGCAGAAAAACCCTATATCCAAAAATGCAGCAAGTTCAACTCTGACAAGATTCACAGAATCGAAGATTTTGCAATTATACTCGATAGCCAAGCAATCATCAAGTTGGGCATCGAAATGACTTCAATTAAATAAATTAATTGGACAGAAAATATCCCGATCTAGGTACCATGGACATCAGAGTAGGGGAAAATGAACAACCGGATGGACTGACAAGGGGCATCAACGCCACTGAGGCCAGAACCATTTTGGGGGCTGGGCAAATCGTATTTTCTGGAAACATAACAAAAACAATGCAAAGAGCTCCAAACATGCAGTAGGGTAGAGAGCTCCTCGGCAACTCCAACCCAGAAAATACCCTAGGAAGCGAAGCCCATGCTATAACAGTACATGAAGGTTCTGCGAATAGAAATCAGAATCACCCCTCCACACACTGGTGGAGTGTAATGCTGTACATCAATGAAGACTGGGGAACCTGGGAATACACCTGCTGAGAGTCAGAGACATAGGACAAATAAATACCGCCAGAATACTCAAATTCTTGAGAGGCTTCTATGGCAAAAAAAAGAGGGGCACAAGATATCTATTCACATCGAAGTTTGTGGCTTAGTGGCACGAGCGTTTGTCTTGTATCCACTGTTTCCACCCGGCGCGGGTTATACTCCAGCGGCTGGTGAAAAATTCTTCAAGGTCTCAAGAGTGGTTTCGGATCCCACTATGGAAGGTGAGGCCCCCGTGATCTTAACTCGAACAAGTTTTCATCAATGTCTGAAGGTTGGTCAAACAACTAAGAAATTTCATAAATTTTTTACAACGTAGGTCACCTGTCATGACCCAATTTTACGATATTACCATTATTGGAAAGCATATGGCGAAGCTGAGAGAGGAATGTTCACTGCGCGCGATGCTAGAGATGGAGTACTCGTAACCCCCCGTGTACATATAGGTTCAAAGATCAATAATTGAAGAAAGCCATATTTGGATCTTTTGAGACCAAGTCGCTGTAGGTTGCAGTCTTCCACTAATATCAGTAACTCTTCAGAGATATGGCATGGAAGATTTAATAAGTGACATAATTTTACTTCTTAGTTGAACGAAAATATCGTCAAATATTCATATGAAGTGATATAAGATACAGAAGGTTCAAATTATCAGTTCAGTCAGTCCAAATGAGCGATGATATTCCTTAGAAGAGAGGTATTTCATTCAACGAGAGCAATGAAGGATAAATCCTCCACTCTTCTTCTGAAAAATACGACGACGCCCCTGTTCACATCTGTTCAAAATCAATCGATTGACAACTCACCTTCAAGCCGCAAAAATATACAGAATATTCATCCATAGAGTGAGATGGGAATGAGATTGTAATATAGACAGTCGATGGAAAATTCATGTTCCAGCCAGAAAATGGAATATGTATCATATATGAATATGTGCCCTGTGAATATGGATTGTTTGTTTTCTACCGATTTAGGTCACAGGAATGGTAGAGTTGTATTCAGAACGTGTGAATCTCCAGTTTCCTGGTATGCTCAGGTTGAATAATTTTATCGATTGATACAAATGAAAACCAAACAAATTGAATTGTTAGTAGTAAATGAGGAGTCACTAAATTATTCTGAGAAGTTGCCAATTTCATGAAAAAACAAAGAATATTTCATAGATATCATATAGTTATGAAGTACAAAGCGATATTCACCATGGAGTCTGTTCAGAATATATTGAAAACCATAACAAAAATACTGGTGGAGTTGAACCAATGTTTTCAAGCTTTTATTTGAGTTTAGTCTAATCAACAAGCTCAAAAACGTGTTGAATAGATATAAAGCTCCTAAAAATATGACCGATAGCTCATTCGATTCAAAATGACGTCTAAAAAAATGTTTTTTAAGGGTTTATTAGCACATAGAAAATTGCGATTGTTATTAATAAAATAAGATTAAAAAAAGGAGGTATTTCGTTTTTCGTTAATAATTTCTGAAATAATAATATTTAAGGAATAATGAAAAAAGATCCTAAAAGAGGAGGAAATTTCCAAAAAAAAAGTCCTGCCTAACGCTGACAATAGGGCTCCGCGAGGTCGTTATGGCATAGGCGCACCGTCTAAAATGTCGTTAAATCACCTGAAATAATTTTTTTATAGTATTAAATACCAATTTAAAAATTTGAATAAATTATGGTGTAATCAAGACACTTGAACGAAAAAAACCTTGGTAAAAAAAAATGTTCATGTCGATTTTTCAAAAAGTTACACCATTGTTAATTAACAAATTTTTTTCCAATCTCTGATTTTATAAATTACGACATAAAAGTTTAAATAATTGGTCTATAAAATTTTCGCTTCGTGGAGCTCTCAACATCTAGGTACTCCATGGAGCAATGCAAAAAAAAATCAATAAAGTTTATTATTTTGTTAATTATAATTTTTTTAAATTAACAAAAAATGAAATTTCTAAAAAAAAATATCCATTTTTTTTTTTTTTAGTAATATCTTATTATTGCTGTTTTTGCATCTAATGTAGGTATCAATTGACATTGGAAAAAAAAATTGTTACGTCATTTGTTTTAAAATTTTTAAAATTAATAAAATTTTTTTTCAATGAATAAACAGAGAAATAATTTTTTTTATAAATAATTTCATTGTTTATTAACTTAACAATTTGCTATAAACAAATAATATCAACCGTTATATTTTTTTTCGATAACTTCAAAAAATAACAAAAACAACTATGTATGACAAAGTATAAAGAAAAAAATGTTTTTGTATTTTTTACAGCATTGTTACATATTATATGATAATGAAATTACAGCCGTTCTATAATTTATCAAGTTATAAATTGTTATAACTTTTGAACCATAAGAGATACGGTAGAGGACATTGGAAACATCTTTATGAAAGATTCATTTATTTTCGAAATGAATTCAAAATCGATTTTGTAACCATTGTTTATCAGTTGTTGTAAGCATTTGTGTATACAAATTCAAGATTTTTTTTATATTTTTTGAAATTTTATAGCTTATAACTTGTTAAATAATGTAGATACAGCTACGGACTCGATACCTTTTTTGTTCTATGATAAAATATTTTTTTCATTACGAATAAATTATAGCAATATAGATCCTTGTTTAAATAATATACTGGTTTGAATTTATACTTACCTAATTTACATTCTGCTGTTGATCATTTTCATTCATTTATCACTAGAATTATCAATATTCTGCTAAAGTTTAATCATTTGTTTACTAAAATAATATGTACTAAAATAATAATTGAATTTATTTTCTAATTTTTATAATTTTTCAAGTATTATTTCTAAATTATTTTTTTTTAATTATTTTTATTGTTAGGAACTTAACAACTATAACGTACGGATAAAAGGAAATTAAGTTAAAACAGGATATAGGATCAGGTAGAAGAAATCTAACAAAGGAAAAAACCTTTACAAGAAAAATCTGCTCGTTTCAACGGTTCAATTTGAATTAGTGTTTCACTACAATATCCGAAACAAGAATGGGCTACTATAGATAAAATTCAAAACGTATTATAAGTTCATTTATATTACATTATCATTAAGTTAACTAATTAGTGAAATGTATGGAGTCATACAAATCAGTGACAGTTGAAATTATACTTCATGCTTGATAATTTAGAAAACATACTTGGAAAAAATATAAAAATTAGAAAATAAATTCAATTATTATTTTAGTAAATATAATTTTAGTAAATAAATGATTAAACTTCAGCAGAATATTATTAATTTTAGTGAGAAATGAATGAAAATGATCAATAGCAGAATGTAAATTAGGTGAGTATAAATTTAAACTAGTATATTATTCAAACAAAAATCTATATTGCTATAATTTATACGTAATTAGAAAGATATTTTATCAAAGAGTCCGTAGCTGTATCTATATTATTTAACAAGTTATAAACTATAAAATTTCGAAAAATATAAAAAAAATCTAAAATTTTTATAAACAAATGCTTATAACAACTAATAAACAATGGTTACAGAATCGATTTTGAATTCATATTCAAGATAAATAAATCTTTTATAAAAATGTTTCGGAAGTCCTCTACTGTATCTCTTATTAAAAGTTATAACAATTTATAACTTGACAAATTATGGAACGGCTGTAGTTCCATTATCATATAATATGTAACAATACTGTAACAATACAAAAAAAATGTTCTATACTTTGTTATACATAGTTGTTTTTGTTATTCTTTGAAGTTTTCTAAAAATGATATAACGGTTAATATTATTTGTTAAGTTGATAAACAATGAAATTAGTCATAAAATTTTTTTTTTTTTCTCTTAATTCATTGAAAAATGTCAATGATGATTTTCAAGAAAAAATAATTTCTTAACTAATTATTTATACAATTGAAATATAAAAAAAACCATCATAAACAATAAAAAAAAAATTTTTTTTTTATTCATAATTTCACCTATGCAATAAGACGGTTAATTTTTTTTTTAAAAATTCCAAAATAGTCTGTTTATAAACAATTTCTTAACAAATGACGTAAAAATTTTTTTTCCAATGGTAATCAATACCTATATTAGATGCAAAAACAGCAATAATAAGATATTACTAAAAAAAAAATTGTTTATAACATTTCTTGGAAATTTAATTTTTTGTTGATTTAAAAGGATTATAATTAACAAAATAATAAATTAAAAAAAAAAATTTTTGCATTGCTTCATTGGGTACCTGAATGAAAATAGCTCCACGAAGCGAAAATTTTATAGACCAATTATTTAAACTTTTATGTTGTAATTTATAAAAACAGAGATTGGAAAAAAAATTTGTTAATTAACAATGGTGTAACTTTTTGAAAAATCGACATGAAATTTTTTTTACCGTGGTTTTTCCGTTCAAGTGTCTAGATTATACCATGATTTATTCAAACTTCTGAATTATTATTTAATACTATAAAAAAATTATTTTAGGTGATATAACGGCTTTTTAGACGGAGCGCCTATGCCGTAACGACCTCGCGGAGCCCTATTTTCAGCGTTAAATTTTTTTATAAATGATAGAGATAGAGTTCCGGCAGGCTTTTTCATTGGAAATTTTCTCCTCTTTCAGGATCTTTTCTCATAATTCCTTAAATATTATTATTTTAGAAATTATTAACGAAAAACGAATTACCTTCTTTTTTTAATCTTATTTTGTTTATACAATCGCAATTTTTTACGTGCTAATAAACCCTTGAAAAACATATTTCTAGACGTCATTCCGAATCGAATGAGCTATCGCTCATATTTTTAGGAGCTTTATATCTATTTAACACGTTTTTGAACTTGTTGATTAGACTATTGCATGTTTAGGTAAATACCTAGCTACCTCAAATCTTGGAAGTGAATTTTGACCCACCTCCAGTTATCCGATTAACGTGAAATTGGGCAGGTGGTTATAGTTCCGGTGACAATGCATTATGGATTTTTTGCCAGGAGAAAACAAAACGGCGACTCCCCCATGGCAAACGAGTTTTGTGAATATTGTTCGATTCTATTCAAAATTGGTATGTGGGAGTTTTTGAGGGCAGAGATCAGGAATTTGTTGTCAAAATTATTGAATTTAAGATCGCGGCACCAATATGGCTACCAGATCTGTGGTTATAGCCCGATTCCATTCAAAATTTGTGTGTGGGGGTTTTTGGGGTCGGTCAACATGATATTTTTGTCAAAATTCATGAATTCAAGACGGCAGCTCCAAGATAGCGACGTGTTTCGTTATTATGGCTCGATTCCATTCAAAATTGGTACTTATGTGATTTTCTTTGGGGTCGTAGATTATCAATTTTTAGCAGAATTCAATGGGATGACGGATTTCATGAATGACTGAAAAGAATTGAATTCAAATTATTAAAAAAATAGGATAAGCTTCCATGCAAGCACATTCCATGGAAGCACATTCAGAAGCATGCAACGAATATAAAATAGGTATTCCTGCGCGACAAGATTTTGAATCTGCTACTCACAGAATAACCTTGGTCGAACAACTAAATACATTATTTTTTCCTTTTCAGTGCATTTGTGTTTTTTTTTTTACTTAACTATTCAATTTTAAATCAATACATATGCAGTAAGCATGCAGCTAAGTATGTACCAGAAGTTATCTCAATAACAAAAGCAATTTAAATTTAGAAATTATTCTTCTCGGAAATAATTATTATTTGGAACATGTTCGCCCATAAAAAAAATTTGAAAACAAATTCATTACAATCGGAGGACATGTTCAAATAGGGCCTTCTGGGAAGCTTTGCCAGATGTGGTGAGCAATTAAATCTAAGTGATGAGTGTGGGTTGTACTGAGTGCATGTGTCATTATTATGTCTATAATTTTTCATACTTTTTCACAATGAGGTTTATATTTTCTGATTCTGATTCATATTAAGAATAGAGTTATTTTTAATTGTCATGAAGAACACATTTCAATTCATGCCGGAATAGCGATGCACGACTTCTCTGGATAATTTTGGACACTTGAATACTTTCCAAACGTGTTCCTGTATTGAGATTCGGGAGGATACCAAACAGAAAGATGCACCCAATGACTGACAGCTTCACTTGCTCATCATGGAAAATGGATCAATTCATGTGGATTGGAAAAAATCGATGAATATGTTCATTCATCAGCTTGTAGTCATTCATTGGTGCAGCGCAGTTTTCGAAAGGAATCTAAAGCTTCTGTTCCTGCAAATACTGCTAATTAGTCCTTCACGAGGACATTTCGAATTATCTGGGAATTCACTAATAAGGACAACCGTGTATAATTCACGGTGGTTAATTAGCACCCATAGATCTTTCAAACATCATCAGTGGAGATAATCATCCGTAAAGTGACAATAATGGGGAAATATAATCTCACGCCGTTGCACAGCGTTTTCATGATATTCACGAAAACTGTTAATTATACAAGATAAGAGAGTGCTTTCAGGCAGACGAATTTTGACTTTCTTTTTTTGAATATTTTTTAGGTGTAGCGGTCATTAACAATTATATCTTTCTCGGTTCTTGAGTGAAACTTCTGAATAATTTCCACTCGTCTTGAATCCCGTATTATTATTCAGAAATCTCGGTGGATTATTGCATCTTCGATCGATCAAGAGTTATACCCAAATCATTATGAAATATTTCAGGCAGCTTCTCTCACAAGCATTCCATCTGAATGATATATTGATCGATTTAAGATGTTGAATACTTTTGTTTTCGAAATAAGGACAAATTCGAAGTGGTATCCGGCACTTTCATCAACTGGAGACAAATTTCATTCAATTAATTTCTCATCAGTTCTCGCATAATGGAGAGTAGATTGCTTATCATAACATAATAATGCTACGCGTATTTCGTGAAGAAGAAATATTTTTCAATTGATTCAATTTAGTCCAAAAGATCAACAAACTACCAAATCTATTTGGTTCTGAAGGGTGTAAAAAAATACATTCTTCATAACCAAATTACGTAACCACAATGATTGTCCAATAATAATTAATGGCCACAGGAACCAAACAAAGAAGAAAACCTTGGCCATGGTTCATGAAAAAAAATAGTCGCCAGTTATAACAAAATAAAAACCGAATTCAAAACCCAAAAATTCCTCCATCCCAATATATATATATATATATATATATATATATATATATTTATATAAATATATATTTATATAATATATATTATATATATATATATTATATATATATATAATATATATATATATATATATATATATATATATATATATATATCTGTGAAGAAACCAAAGTAATACTGATTTGAAAACAAGAATTGATTCAAAGTATCCCCATGTTACGGCATCGAAATCGTTTCAAGATTCTTACATCCATCACATTAACATATTTATATATATTAAGTTAATTATATATGAATAAAGAATAGCAAAAGAGTATATGCCCAAAATAAAAGTAAAGAAATTGAGAGATTCAGATTAATAAGATATCCAATACAATATAGATTCAGAGAATAATTTGAAGGAGTACCAGTAATTATAAAAATCTAATGAATATTGAAAATACATATCAGTATGAAATATAAAAAATATATATCATGTGTCATGAATATTGTTATTTTGACAATTTTTCTCTCTGGAATTGAAGAGAATTCCAAAGTCAGGTGGTTTCTGAAACAGAAGAAAGTAATATTAGTAATTTCAAAGAATAATAAAATTGATATTCAAATTTTACTAACAAGTATTAGATTCTTGAATAAAAGTTTTAGGGAAATTGTTGTGATAAGAAATATTTGTTCAATGTAAAAAGAATATAAAGTGATATAATGATACTTATATATCACATAAATACCTACTATGTTTGTTTCGCAATTTTTCTGTACATTTTGCTTTTCTGAAACCTTGTACCAATTTCTAGTCGACGCAGATGTCTCAAGAGTTTAGCAGTGGAGCTTTTCTATGGTCATAAGTATGTTGCCAACAATTCATTGAATTTGCACAATCTATAAGAAATGTAGATATCAAATATGTATGAATAAAACTCCAGATCTCAAGTAAACAGAAATAATATTCAATTTGGAACATTCTGTATGCTGGAATCAGATCAGAAGGAAACATGACAGCGACATGTAAAAACATTTCGATGGAAAATTATAAAATATAAAATTTTGAGTACAGAAAATTGTCATATATGAATTTCAACTAACTCTGTATATATTATTTGAGGTATAGAAACGTTAATTGTATATAGAATCCATAACATAGTTCAGAATAAGGGAAAGTGTCATAGAAAGTGAGTAAAAACCTCGAATTTGGGAGAAAAAACAAAAAGTTATGGTTGCCAGGAAGAAAAATAACGGGGATTTGAGGAGATACAAAAATTATTTTTGGATGAACACAGTGACAAAATTTAGTTATCATAAATATGAATATACTATGAGTACAGGAGCAATTCAACCAATTGACAACTATATAACATATCCAGGAACGATAACCGTTGAAAACTTCCTATGAAAAACGTGTTACCACCAGGACACAGCAATATCCATATCCTGGAATCGTCCAACAAGAGAAACGGGCCTGGACATACTATCAGCAGAATCAACTAGCCTGGGACACCTCTGGGACTCAACAAAAGCACAAGTAAATATATCACAGAAACTTTTTTTCAAATGAAACTAAACTCAGTAAACAAATTTGGGCAGACACTCATTTGAAGTCATTTTACCACACGTTCCACTGTTATTGAACAGTATTTCTGGTGTTTCGTTCGTATAATTCAATATAACCTATAATTTTAATTCTTAAAGGTCATTTGATTTGCACATTGGCAAAGTACTTCACTTCCCATAAGTGAATTTTCGCAGTATAGGTACATTTAATTTTTTGATTTAATAAAATAATAATTACTCGACTATTTTCTGCATTCATTACTCATCTGTTGATCACATTACAACCAGCAATTTTCATAAAACCGTATTTTGAACATTGACTTCATGCAGAGCAACTGGATGGCACCACTGAATCCTGCTTTGAGAGGGTGTAATATCATATTTCCATAGGAATACCGACTGAGCTGGGATGAGTTAGAAGAATACAGGTGAAAGAGTATTTGAAGAAGAGTAAGCAACATAGCCGGATATTTTATTACTGTTATGATAGGTATTTCTTTTCAAAATTTTCAAATAAAAATGAATCAATTAATCAAACTTATCATAATAAATGGCAAATATTAATATATATATGTATATTTATATATATATGTATATATATATATATATATTGTATATATATATATATATATATATATATATATTATTTATCTGTATATATATATATATATATATATATATAGTGAATTATTTTATCGACTGTACTTATATTATTTTGAAGAATTAGCGGGTATTCAGTCTGGTCTTATAAAAAGAAAACTCTTCTTTATTTTTCCAAGCTTTCGACAATTTATTTTGTCTTTATCAAGGCTAAAAAACAAGAATAGTTGAAAAAATATCAAATATGAAAAATTGGTATGAACTTACATGTAAAATGAGTTAAATTAACGAATATAAATGTATAAAATATATCGACATTATGACTTTAAAAATTGTCACACTGACAGACAATTGCAATTTTGTGAGTAGTTGATGTTTCTGTGTTAGGATGTACAGGGGATTCTGTATGCATATTTATTAAAATGAAAGTTCATTTTGAAAGTAAATACGAGTCAAACATTGAAATCACGAATCACTGGTCATAAAAGTGACTGTAGACTCCAAGAACTTTCTTGTGCACTCTCTGATCATGTAGTGAACCAAGATCACATAATAAATTATCATGACACAAAAATTATATATCAAGAACAAAATTTGACAAAAAGACTTTTTTTAGAAATGATGGCAATTAATAGTGACGTAAATAACATGAATAAGAGATCTGACATCGACCAACTGAGCAAAATCTACTCGTATTCACTATCAAAATGAACTTTTATTTTAATAAATATGCATACAGAATCCCCTGTACATCCTAACACAGAAACATCAACTACTCACAAAATTGCAATTGTCTGTCAGTGTGACAACTTTTAAAGTCATAATGTCGATATATTTTATACATTTATATTCGTTAATTCAACTCATTTTACATGTAAGTTCATAGCAATTTTTCATATTTGATATTTTTTCTTGTTTTTTAGTTGAAAAACAAAAAAATTGTCGAAAGCTTGGAAAAGTAATGAAGAGTTTTTCTTTATATAAGACCAGACTGAATACCCGCCAATTCTTCAAAATTATATATATTATAAAATTTAAGATAAAATTTAAAATGAAAAAAAACCATAAATAAAAAAATGTTCGTATTTAGTAATCTACGCTATGTTATTTTACAGTTTTTCAGAAGATTCTACCATTTTCCTGAAACCTCATATAATATAAATCGATACCTATGTTTGGAATAAACATGTTTTCAACATTACAAGCAATTGGCATAATTTTAAAAATTATAGAAACCAAATTTTACTGATATATTTTTGAGCACAAGCAGATAACAAAATGTTAGAAGTTCGAATATTCTGTATATGAAATTGGATCTGAACACAATAGCCAATGAGATGCAAGGAAAGATCTTGATGAAAAATTAGGAGTTTGTAAAATATGAAAAGCAGAAACGTCAAAAGAATGATTTTTATATGTCTTGTTTATAGTATGTAAGGTAGTTAGAAATGTTTCGTGAATAAAAACTGTCAAAAAGGTGGAAATAATAAAAAGTGCAACAAAAATGAGCGTGAAAATCGAAAATTCGCGAAGGAAACAAAGGATGTTGGTACAAGGGAAAGAAATCAACAAGCTTAGCGAGAGAGAACAGAAAAATAATTTAGAATGAACCGAATAAAGAAAATTTTAATTTTAAAAAATAAATCAATATGTATTAGAAAAACAGTTATTTGACAAGACAATATGGAAAATAAACAACAATAGCAGATAAAAAATTCCCAGATGCAGGGTTAGTCTCACCTTTTTTCATTGGAGATTTACCAGTACGAGGCGAAGTCACAGTCGACAAAGGAGCTGTAGTTTCCAAGAACGAGAGAAATCCGAAACACTGAACATTCTCGTTATGAGAAGTCACAGGTATTTTTTTTGAAATCAAAAAAAGTTACTGCAGTGCAATTGAAATCAAACTTTCAAAGAACTTTTTTTAGTCGAACTCTTAATGAATTGATATTGACCACATAACCTATAAAACTAGGTCGAATTTCACTAGTATCACATATCTTCACATTTCCTGTATATATTTGTGATGAAGCACTAATTAGGTTATTTATCGCAGAATAGGTAGTAGTAAGTTTTTCCTGGATTATTTTCGATGTTTGAGCAACAATGGATTGCCATTTTCTGAAATTTACTTCTAGAACGACCAGGGGGCTCCACAGTAGAACCGACTTCTAAGATTCCTAGGCGTACCGATTGAGTTAGCTGAGGTGGAGGTAATAAGGTGAAAAAGTAGATGGAACAAAAGTGAAATGCATGGCCGGACATATTAAATATTTATATGGGTATAATTTGTCAACATATGTTGAATTGAATTCAAAGGGCAACTGGTTTGAAGTTTTTGAAAATAGTAAAAATAATAGTAAAACAAAGTAAAACAAAACAGAAAATAGCAAAACAAAAACAAAATTATATATTTTGCTATGATGTCGGCTTGTGGAAAAAAATTAACAAATATAAAATAAAATAAAAACGAACCGCAATCAACGCCTTTTAACAAATTGGCGGAATAGCAAAATAATCATAATGAATTGTCGCCCAACGCGGAGCTGAATTGCCAAAATAAGAATTAGAAGCAAATGTAAATTTTATAAAAAAAATATTTAAAACAAAAATATTTCTCAAAGTCAAATAATATTATACTGGGAAAATGAAAAAGTTGATATTTAAAAATTTTTGCATTGACATATTTGTATAAGTGTTGAGAAAATGGATTTGAGAGATGGTAAAAAGGTTGGTTTGGAAGGAGGGGCAGAAGTTAGAGGGAGAGGTGATCGAGAACAAGGAGAGAGTAGTAATGGGAGAGGGAGTGAAACACAAAAAGAGAGCAAAGGAATGGACAGTAAAATAAAATGATGGAGCTCATGGCAAGAATGGAAGGAGGAATGAATGAAAACTTAGAAAAAATTTATGAAAATATGGAAGTATCGAAGAGGATTTGAATAGAAATTCAGTAAGAATGGAAGAAAGTTAACCATTTTCCAAGAATGGGAAGTATGAAAGATGAAATGGAAAGTGAAAGATGAAAGGAAAGAAAACTCAGAAAAAATGGAGAGTAATCAAAATGAAATGGAAGAGCAAATAGAAAGAATGAATGATGGAATAAGAGAAAGTATGGGAAGAATGGAGGAAAGGATGGAAGAGAAAACGAGAAGAATGGAAGAAAGTTTCAAAGAAAGAACAGAAAGAATGAGTGAACGATTTGAAACAAGTAGTGAGCAAAATAAAATTCAAAGGATAGTTATACAAAAAATTGATGATAGTAACAATTTATTAGGAAAATATAGAAATTAATCCTGATGACAATAATAATGAACTTATGCATGATATGAACATTATTAATGAAAAGTTTGAAATGCAAACAGGAAAAATCAATGATAAAGTGAAAATAATGAAAATATATGACATAATAATAGCAAATATATATTTTGAGTTGAAAAAAGGGAACATAAAAGAAAAATAATAATAGTAATGGAAATCAATGACATTTACATGGCTAATAGAAATTTTGAAATGGAACAAAGCAGTACAAGTATTTTTTGAAACCATAAAAACTTACTGCACTGCAATTGAAATAAAACTTTCGGAAAACTTTTTTTTGGTAGAACTCTTCATGAATTAATATATTGAGCACATAACCTATGGAGCTAGGTTGAATTCCACTTCTAGTATCACATTACTTCACATTCCCTATATACATATGTTATGAAGCACTAATTAGGTTATTTATCGCAGGATAGGTGGTAGTAAGTTTTTCCTGAATAAAGGAAATTATTATTTTGATGAATTTCTGCATTATTTCCAATGTGTGAGCAACAATGGATTGCCATTTTCTGAAATTTACTCGAAGAACAACCAGAGGGCTCCACAGTAGAACCGAGTTCTGAGATTCCATAGGCGTACCGATTAAGTTACCTGAGAAGAAGGAAATAAGGTAAAAGAGTAGATGGAAAAAAGGTAGAATGCATGGCCGGACATATTTGATATCCATATGGGTATCATTTGTCAATATATATTGGATTAAATTCATAGGGCAACTAGTTTAAAGTTTTTGAAAATAGTAAAAATAATACTTAAACAAAGTAAAACGGAACAAAAAAAAGCAAAACAAAAAAAATATATATATTTTGTTATGATGTCTGATTGTGGAAAAAAATTAATGAATATGAAATGAAATGAAAACGAACTGCAATCAACGCATCATATCATATTGGAAGACTTCTGGCTGTGGCGGTAAATAATCAAATTTATCAGAAATGAAAATTGGCATCAATTTCCATTGGTAATGGAAGTTAGCATAGATTTTCAGGTGGATTTCTTTAGAAGTTCTGCGTATTTGCCAGGAAAGAAGTTATTTTCCCTTTGGAGCCCACCACTTCATATTGAAATTAATGAAAAGACTTTGAGTCTTCCGTTTTTAATATTTCAGTAGTTATATATATATATATATATATATATATATATATATATATATATATATATAGGGAACCAGTAAATAGTAGAAAACTACAATGTTGGTCAAACTTGTTCACATGATCTGCTGAAGCGCATCTTTCTGGATGTAATCCACTTTTATGGAAAGTGATTCTAGCCTCTATCAACCTTGAAGTTTGACCAACATAATTCTCATTACACATCAGACAAGGAATACTGTATATTACATTCGTTTGTGAAGTTATGAGTACTTCATCTTTAATTTTTGTGTTAACTGATCTAATAGTTAGGATGATTCTATTCGCAATTTAAATGATCGATAGATCATGAAAATTTTCATGAATGAGAACAACAACTGTTGACCAACCCCTATCCTGAGTATGTATTTTTTTGTGTACAATGTAGGTAATATTATGAATATTACAATAAGTGGTGAATACAAACAATATTGGAGACGGATGCTACGTATTATAATTACTTCATGAAGTTTATGTTCAGGGATTTTACCGCCTGAAAAGCCGATATTCAGGCTTTCCTCGGAGAGACTCTGGAATAATTTTCAGTTTGCTACTTCCCAATTCCATGTGAAAAATACGAAGAATATTTCTGATGAGTGGAATGATTTTGTTTCAAAATTCATTATTCAATATATGGGAAGATCCAATGGAAGATATCCATAAAAATACATATGGATCAAAACAAAACTTGATTGAAAAAACTCTTCTGTTCCGTACCTGAGATGTATTTCTTTAGATGTGTTTTGATGTTAAGATATAAAAAAAAATCACCCAAATCAAAAATAATTCCCCCAGTATATTAGTTTCTTCCACGACGTTTGAATATTCCATAGGGCCCTATACCAATAAACCTCCATTCGCTGTCATCGGCTACAGTGGCAAGAAGCCAGCATAGAGTATTTATTCGCTGGGATTCACATCATATTTCAGTTATTCTCTTGGATAATTCTCTGGTTACTTGACAAAACAGTCAACTGGGGATGTTATTAGGGGAATGAGTGTAGGCACAATGTCTCCTGGAGGATTATTTACAGACTCCAAAGGCGTTTTCTGTAGAGTGAACAAAATTCTGGAATGGAGTAAATAAAATTTGATTAGACATTTTCTGGTTACAAGAATTGAATAGACAAAAGTAGGGAACCAAAAGTCTAATTTTGTATTTCGTGCAATTTAACATCTTTCAATCGCAGAGCGCTTTCAGTGTATAGGGTTGGTCATCTTCAGTGCTTTTCCGCAATGTTGGTGGATGATAGATGTTTGAATGTTATTTCAACTAATTGTCGAAGTGTAACTCACTTTCAGGAGAGAACAGGAAAAACCCATGAAATACAGATATTCACAAAGTTGAAAAGTATAAAATTCTAACAAAGCAGTGTGAAACTTGAACTCTTAATTAAAAATTAAACAACCGCCAGCCTTTTTCAATTTGCCAAACCTAAAATTAACACAGAACAGATGAATCTTGGAATGTAAATGGATAAGGAGTAGAATGAGAAGAGAGTTCTGAGGTTCAACTTGAAGTGTACAGAAGTATGCCAACTGTCAATTTCTGAACTAACCTAGAATTGTTTCAATATATACAACCTTAGTTCAATTCTCTGTGAAGTGGAATGAAAGATCTGTTCAGATTTTTTTTTTTCAATTCAGACAGAGATTGTTGTTGAATAATCCATTTTCTATATGTGAGTCCTCAAGACAATCTTCGATGTGACCACATGTAAAATCTGGGAATTGATACTGGGGCTGAAGTTATGCTTGTTAACCTCCATGTGATGACCAAAAGAGGAATGTTCATGTTTCTTTGTTTGTTTGTGATTCATAAATTCAAAAAAAAGATAAAACAAACTTGCATACCCTAGTATTGAGACAATGGAAAAATATATTTCAAAACCATTTATTAACGATAACATTGTAGGGCACAAAATGTCAAAAATTTCTTTAAGAACCATCAAAAATTCGAATAGACATTTGATCAATACAAGAGATAAATTCGACAAATTATCAAAAAGCGGTATCTACAAATTGGAATGTGGTGATTGTCATGCAACATATGTCGAAAGAACTTGTAGACCTCTGGATATTAGCATAATTGAACATCTAAACAAACATGAACATTCTTCTTCTGGTCATCACCTGAAGGACAACAAGCATAACTTCAGCTTCAGTTACAATTCCCAGATTTTACATAAGGTCACATCAAAGAACTACAAAAGACTGGATTTTCTCGAGGACTTGCATAAAGAAAATGAATTATTCAACAACAATATAAAAAAATAAAGACTTTCAATATACACACCTATAGATGTTTCACATTTCAATGAAGAATTATTTCTCCATGATTCAAGGAACATATCATTCTTCCGCATCTTTGATCAAGAAAGTGTAGATGAAAAAGTATCGTACTTAGTAAATTGTTAAATTAGCTCATTTGATCGGCATGCACCTATAATAAATTCTAAAATTACAAAAAAAGCCACTTGGCTGACATTTGCATTACCACGAATGATGAATGAACGAAATAAAGCACTCAACAATTACAAACAAAATCATAAGCTCATTTTCGATTATATAAGGATCTCAGGAATTAAACAAATCAAGCAATAGAAAGGGAAAAAAGGGCATATTTTTATATCAGTTTGGTAACTCCGATTCGAAGAAGCTGTGGCAAACACTGCGAACAAATAAATTTCTGAAAAATAAAAATCGTGAGCTCACTGAGAGTTCAAAAAACCCAAGTGAAATAATGATTTCTTGATGAACTCCATTCCTAATGTTGCCCCACCTGAATATCTTATGAATTTTTACAGTACCAATAATATTATTCCTACCACTTTCAAATTCAAAGAGGTCGATGACATCTTCGTTTATGACAATATATGTGGAATTGACTCCAATGCATTGGGCTGTGATGGGCTTAATGTTGAACTTATTCAACTTCGCTGTCCACTTATTGTACCATATATTACACACATCATAAACTGTTGTCTTTCAAGCGGTGTTGTCCCTGCTCTTTGGAAAATGGCTGTGGTCCAAGTTCTGCCTAAGAAACAAAATCTTTCAGAATACAAGCACCTTAGAGGTATAAGTATTCTACCCTTGCTCTCCAAGATTCTAGAAAGATCAATTGAAGTACACTTAGCAGACCACTCACTACTGCCGGCTGTTCAATCTGACTTTCATAAAGGCTACAGTTGTACTAGAGCCTTACTGAAAATGGTCGACGACATCATTGCCTCAATTGATGAAGGTCAGTGTACAATTTTGGTATTGCTAGATTTCAGCAGAGCATTTGACACCATTAACTTTGAATTTATGCTCAATATTTTGCACTATATAGGTTTTTCCGAAACGGCAGTGTGTGAAAATTGAATCTAAGCAGTACGAATACAAGAAATTGAAGTCACAAGGTTCAATTTTGGGCCGTTTTCTTGTCTCGATTTATACCATAAATTCAATAAAATCCCTAGAACAATGTAAGATTCACGTCTATGCTGATGACACACACACACACATATATATATATATATATATATATATATATATATATATATATATATATATATATATATATATATATAATGATTTTCCTCTGCAGTTAGCAGATAATGCTTATCAAACTATTGATAGGGAACTGGCGACGTTTACTAAGTTAACTCCTGAGCATTGTTCACTTATAAATTGTGCCAAATCAAAAGTGATGTTATTTGGCTTTATGTATGATCAGGCTAGACTTCAATTTCCTATCAATATAGAAATTAATAACAAATCAATCACTATAGTTGAAAAAGCTAAAATCCCAGGCATTATCATAGACAGAGACTTGAGATTCTGAAAACATGACAATCAATTGATTCATCGTGCATATTGCTCACTGAAACTGATCTATGGAAACAGGCATTTATTTCCTCGAAACATCAAAATAGAACTATGTTCAGCATCAGTTCTATCGCATTTCACCTTCGCTGACTAAGTATATGGTCCGAACTTAACAGCAGTGTATAAAAATAAAATTCAAAAAGTGCAGAATTCCTGTTTGGGACTCATTTATGGTGAAAGGAGAAGCCAGATAATATCACATAAATTAAAACAGATTGGATGGTTAAATATGCAAAATGGAAGAATTTATCATGCAGTCACTTTATACCACGAAATTGTTTTATTTAAAATTCCTACATATTTGCTCCATGAAATATCTCTCAGGGCAGATAAACATAACTTGAATCTAGGATTTGAAGGTTCATTATCCTCACCTAAATTCAAAACTGAAATATTCAAGCGATCCTTTACTTACCAAATTAACCAGTTGTATAACTCCGTTCCTGAAAGTATACAGACCTCAGCATTACTTGCTCCAGATCTGAATATGAAAATGAACTATTCAAAAAACAAGTCCAGATATTCCTTTACCTCGCTGCCCAAAAAAACTGATAAGGATAAAGATAATCATCCCTTTCCTTTCATTGTCTATTGTCAATCAAAAGGCTACATACCGCAATGTTCTCCTTGACACACTGTATCAGGGTTGAGTGGAAGAACATTTTCGTAGTGAAGCTACTATTCTCTCTGCAGAAAATGAACTCCGCCTTCTATTTTCAGAAATCTGTTTTTTTTACTATTAAAATATAATAACTTCTATGTATATTACTTGAAAATAATAATGACCTTTATTATTATTATTATTAAATATGTCTGAATATAAAACAGAAATCTGAACAGATCATCCATTCCACTTCACAGACGATTGTAATAATATACATGGAAACAATTCTAGGTTTGTTCAGAAAATGACAGTTGACTGATTTCTGTGCAATTCAAGTTGAACCTCAGAACCCCTCTCATTCTTCTGATCTATTTGTGGTCCAAAATTGATCTGTTCTGTGTTAATTTCAGGTTTAATAAAAAGTTTTTAACAAAAATAAAACCGACGAAATCCGGAACTAAAAAGTGAAAAATAAAATAAACCTTCTCAGTTTCAATAACTGAGCTCCTTAATTAATGTAAGTAACTAATTTTGAGTCGGCGCCAAACGAACAATTAATCATCAATCATTAAATTACGTCAAAAAAATTATCATAATGTCACCGCGCAACTCGATGCCATAATTTTTTGCCTTACCTAATTCATTTGCTTGTTTGTTTGGCGCCGACTCAAAATTAGTAACTTACATTAGTTTAGGAGCATAGTTATTGAGACTAAGGAGATTTATTTTATTTTTTACTCTTCAGTTCCGTATTTCGTCGGTTTAATTTTTTGTTAAAAAGTTTTTATTTTAAAATTTGTTGTGGCTGAAATCTACTAATTACCACCTATTCGTTTTTTGACAACTTCCAAAATACTTACTTACCCACCTCACTTCAACTTTTACCAGTTAATTAATATGATTATCTACTCCTACTATTTGTAGTAATATAAATTATTTTTGTTGTTCTGGTTAGTTCATTCCATTACTTTGTATATCACCATCCTCTCATAGAATATAATGATTGTGGCGCATGTAGGAGAACAAAAATAATGACTTTAGCGATCTGTCATTGTCAACTACATATGTGTGCCCAAGTTCACAAGTGAAAAATCAATTATTCCCTATTTTTCTACCCGTAAAGGTGGATGATTTCATTCGAAATCCAAACATTATCAACTATGAGGTATACCCTATCTAATAAAAGAAAAATCATCCAAATCGAAGAACCCAGTACGAAGTTACGTCTGATAGAATTGGTTAACGGATCAGAATTCAGAGGGTGAGTGATCAACATCCTTCATTTTGCTACCCTTAGGGGTGAATTTCATTCTTTAAATTGAAATGGGACCAACATCGAAGTGAACCCTATCCACTGAATGGAACATTATTGGAATTAAACGTCTCAGTAAAAAGTTATGCGTGATCATAGATAAGAAAAAAATATACGCGTCGACTAGAGAACCTCCTTCTTTTTGGTTTCGTTGGCTAACAAATTGGATAACGCTGGCGGTTATTCCATATTCATCTTCAAGATTCAAAGTTCCACATTATTTGTTTTAATTTTATACATTTTAACATTTTAACTTTGTGAATGTCTGTATTTCATGGGTTGCCCTTGTTCTTGCCTGACGAGGTACCTAGTGCGTCTTTGACAATAAGTTGAAATAACATTCAAACATCCATCATCCACTAACTTTGCAGGCAAGCACTGGAGTTGAGCTCATAAGTTGAATGCGCTCTGCGATTGAAAACTATTAAATTGCACGGAATAAAAAATCACACTTTTGGTTCTGCCCCATGAATACAGCTCTTCTACTCCCAAAAGTAAGGAAGGTAATTTATTTGGTTTTCATGTACTGCATCTAAACTCAATTGCTTCATGAAACTATGATTCTCATATGGATATTTCATGGAATGTGATTAGTTTCACCAGCACCAGAGATATCCCAATTCAATATTTTGGTTCCATTACTAAGTGATGAAGCCATTGCCGTATTCATCCAGTTCCCTAGTGGCTCATAAGTATTTCAAATTTTTTTAAGGTTCAAATGTTATATTGATTGAATTCTGTTAGGTGGAACCCAGTTGGATACGAATGATTGAATGTTCCAAAGGGAGAGCCCATTCCGAAGAAAAATATCTATTAGCATTTCGAGAATGCTAAAAGAAATCGATTCTGGCTTGAATAATTTTTTAAAATACTTCAAACATCCTGATTTTCTCAAAATCCATTTATTCTGAGAAACTCGAGTTAGTAACGTCAATACCAGAATAACTTGCGTGTATTATAAGAATCGAGGAAGTTTGAAGTTATCTCGAAATTATTTAAATTATGTGGACGACATTAATAGAAAAAAAAACACTGTTGAATTTAATGGCAATATATATACCAAGATCGGGGTACATGTGCCTATCAGCAGGTTGAGTTCCTATATATGCCTTGTGGAAAAAATGTGGAAATCTCCATCTGCACTGATGGATGAAGGGACGAAGCACTTGGGATGGGGTGCAGTTGGTGGGCTTGATCATGGATTATGATATATTGACAATTGTTTTCGATGAAAATACCGAATTTACCATCTATTTTCTTCTGGACATAATTTTGTTCGATTCATCACCTTCAACGAACTGATAATTATATTTTATTTCAACCCATTCACAGCCAAAGATGCGTGTACGCACTTTTTTTTATGAGCTGCTTTAATGAAGAATATCACCATTTTTTATTTTTACCTTACAATAAACTCTATTAAATATTAAAAAATATGGTGAAAATATGTTTTTCATACGTCTTATAGTTTTCGAGATATTTAATTGTTTAGCTAGGCGTGCGACGACGCGGAGTCATGGCCGCTGTGACGTCACTGTACAACGGTCGTTTAGTGCGTGCTCTGCTTCCGAGCTGTGTGTATGAAGTTTGCGTCGAAAATTGATAAAAATGTCGAATCCAGAAACTATAAAATCGTGTATTGTGCCAAAGTGTTTGAATAAAACTACTAATGCACCCAAAAAGTTGTTTTTTATTGTTGCTTTCGAACCTAAAAGTCGAAAGAAATGGATGCAAATCATGATGTTCTGGGGTGATTCGGCATTTCATTGTACGAATATCTCTTACAACTTTCACATATCCAATAGCGTCGTTGCCGAAGCTCTTTCTAGCCGATCTAAAATAAAATAAAAAGTTGATCTAATATATAAAAAATAGAATACGCTAAATATAAAGTTACTCTACACATGCACTCTAAATATAGGGAAAAAACTTTTCTTACGTGTTTTTGCCTCCTGAACACGAGAAAAGCGGCGGTCTCATACCGTTCCCGAGTAAGAAAACTTTTAAAAAAATTACTTCATTTTCAAGCACCGTTTTCTCGCACAAAAATCACTCACAATGCCCTTTTTTTTACCAGCATTACAATACACCCTAAATCACCTATTTCCGGCACAACTTTGCACAAAATATTGTCGTTTTTATTAAAAAAATCTTCCTTCTTACACAGTTCCAAATGAAGAAATGTCATAATTTGACAGATGGAATTTAGTATCTTTGCCTTATTTTTCATGTTGGTGAAAAATGAATCCCCGCCAACTTTTCGAATTCAAATGTGAGCAATAGTTTCCCCTTCATTTATGTGTGCAATTGTTGTAGGCGGTGATTCATTCATTACCAACATGAAAAATAAGGCAAAGTTACTAAATTCCATCTGTCAAAGTGTAACATTTCTTTATTTGAAACTGTGTAAGAAGGAGGACTTTTTCTATAAAAACGACGATATATTGTGCAAAGTTGTGCCGAATATAAGTGATTTAGGGTGTATTGTTTATGCTGTTGAGAAGGAGGAGGCATTTTCAGTGATTTTTGTGCGAGAAAACGGTGCTTGAAAATGAGGTAATTTTTTTTAAGTTCTCTAACTCGGGAACGGTATGAGACCGCCGCATTTTTCTCTATATTCGGAGTGCATGTGTAGAGTAACTTTATAGTTACCTGAAATACATCAAATGCACTTTTCCACGATCACATTAAAGAGGAAATCAATATGAGACGTTTTTCATCTTAGCCTAATAATATTTAATAGGTGTAGTCGCGTGCATCCTGATAATAACCTACTTTTGAAAAAAATAAAAGTTCTGTTCCTCTGGTACATAATGTTCAGGTTAGGTTTACCATGTTAATTTTTTGTTACATTACATATTAAAAAAATACAAAATGTAAGTCATGAAACTATGTAGGCATTCTTTCGTCTCAGGAACTTAATGTCAAGTAAGATGTTCATAGTATCAATATGACGTATGACGTACATTTATAAAACACTAATAATGAGAAATATGTACTTATAGGAATCCAAAGATGTATGATAAGAAAAAATGTTATTGAGTTATACTTACTTTTGCATTTTTACTCCTCGCATCTCGGCGGCCAAGAAATCGGAGTTATTTGAAAAATAGTGGGCAACCATCTATTTCAGGCAAGATATCAGATTGTCCTTTTTCAAAACCGTCATCCATATCTAATATTATACTTATAACACTATTGTAACACTGATTCACATGAAAACTTAAGTTAAAAACGTTATCGTGGTCAAACATCCGATAGCAAAGCAATGATTGAGTGTACGGTGAGAACGTTGTGTTGTGGAATGACGTCAAGCGAGCATGGCGCGCTCACCCGAAATATTTGAATAGAACGGAAACTAAAATTGTCGTTACTTCAACACTACTCGCTTAATTGAAATGGAACAAAAACATGTGTATTTCTAAACATTTAGGCTATACGGTCATGAAGTTTCAAGTCATTTAACAGACCCAGTGACATTCTTCATTGTTTTTACTCTAACAAGTATTTGTAGATGTTCTGATAGGTTTTTTTGACCTTGTGAGCATTTTTATTAGATTTTAGATAAATAAAAAGTTTTCTACAATTAGCGAAACTAACATAGTTTGTCAACTATTTTACACCATTATTCACTTCTTGGCGCACTAAAGACTCATTTCATGATTATATACGTTCAGTATCCCACTATGTATTGTCCCAAATTACGCACTTGAATAAAATTCAGCTTGTAAAATTCTGATTAGGATTCAGATACCGCGGGAGCGCATACGCAATAGTGAGCACGTGAACTAGTTTGGTTTTCGTAACTGTGGTAGATTCATATTTAAATTATCAGTAAGGATTAGAAGTCATTTTTTGCTGTTCCCATTCGAAGGCAACTGAAGGTAAGCTGTGGACTACTATTATGCTTCAAAATTATATAACCTAAAACTCTATATTTTACAACACAGCCAACATGAGCCAACCATATACTTCTAGAAAGTTGCCTGGCCAGATTCGACCACAGGAGATGTATGACCGAAGACAACCATTGACTACGAAAGAATTGCTTGCAGATCTTGAAGTGACGTATATTTCACTAAATGTTGATGAAATTACTGATGATGAGGACCTAGACGATAATCTCATGGAAGAAGGTAATATTGATGCAAAAATTACTGGAACTTATGAAGTTTATGTTCCTTCGGCAGGTGATTCTAAAGGAGATGATATTCCACCGAGTGAAATTCGCGACAAAATGAGAAAATAAGACAAACCCAATGGGAAAAAATCAAATATTGTGCCAAAATGAGAAAAAAGCAGCACTCTCAATTTATCCTCTCGTCCTGTAAGAAACAACACTCGCTTATTAGAAAACATCAAAGCCTGTCATGGAGGCGAGACGCTCATGTAAATATTTTCATTGTTTTTCGATGGAGAAGTGACCAGTCAAATTGTACATTTTTCAAAAAATTATGCAACACAAAACAATCGAAACGATTTTGACATGAATGGAGCAGACCCAGAATGTTTTATCGACATTTGCATTTCATCTGGCTATCACACTTTGCCACAATATGACATGTATTGGTCGAAGGGTGAGGACAAGTGGCAATTGTGGGAGATACAATTCCTAGAAATACATTTCGATCAATCAAACGGAATAAACATTTGTCTGATAATAGTCAATTAGACAAAGTTGATAAATTCACCAAGCTATCCCCTATCTTTGATATGATGAATATAACATTTTTGCAATTTGGTATATTTGAACATAACCTTCCAATAGATGAAGAAATGGTGCCATATTTTGGACGTCACTCATGCGAAATGTTTATTCGGGAAAACCTGTAAGATTCGGGTTCAAATTATGGTGCCTCTGTTCGTACACAGGTAATTCATATAAATTCATTCCATACGGTGGAAAACAGAAAACCAACTTGAATTCAGTTGATAGTTCCGGAACGAAGATAGTTTTAGACTCTTTTTTCGTAGTTGACAAACCCCAAGAGCATCGAGTATTTTTTGACAACTTTCTTTCGTCTTACGCTCTTTTCACGACACTGACGGACCTAAGCTCCTTTGCCACCGATACTATTAGAGAAAACCGCACTGCGAAGTGCCCTTTACAAAAAAATAGAACATTCAGAAAGACGGTACGGGGAACATTCGATTCTGTATTTGATACGACGTTGAAAGTTTTACTTGTGAGATGGAATGATAATTCTGCTGTTACGGTAATAACAAATACCTGCACAGTACTACTTCTTGTACAAACAAAATGATATAGTCGAAAAGAGCACAAAGATATTCTTGTACCTCAACCTAATCTTGTAGCCAAATACAACAAATTCATGGGTGGGGTGTATTTACATGATAATGGCATAGCTAATTACCGAATCAGAATACGAGGTAAGAAATGGTGGTGGCCTCTATTTATAATTCTAATTGGTAGCGCAGTCGTAAATAGCTGAAAGATTTGGAATATTGCCAACGACAGTTACATTTTGCAGTTAGAATTTCGATCACTTCTAGCACTATCGCTTATAAAATTTGAGGGACTGAAACTGTCAACACAGATGTGATTGCTCACTCAAGCTATGGGCGTCTTTCTAAAGATAGCTTGCCGGACGACGTAAGATTTGACAATATTGGTCATATGATCAAAAATCATGATACAAGTGCACGAAAAAAAAAAAGGATTATGCAGAAGTCATACTATATATTTGAGCAAAAAATGTAAAATTCATCTCCATCCCGAATGTTTTGAGGTCTTCCATAATAAAAAATAGTTGACTTTTTGAACATCTGTTTTAATGTATAACGGTGATGGCCAAAGGTGCGCATTAAGTTTTTTTGTGTTGCTGATGTTTTTCTGTCGAAATATGATGAATATGTCTTAGCTAATGTATTTTGAACCATATTCAATGAAAGAATCAGAAAAAAGTGTTTTCCTCTATTGCTTGGCCATTAATGGATCAATGTGGTTTGAAATTGTGAACATTTCTAGAAATCACTGAGCTAACTGAATTATGTTTTGGAAAAGACAGAAAAGTTATATTTTTTCTGATGATCTGATATGATGATATATATTTCAATAATAACTCTGATGGTATCAATCTCCCGTAGGAGTTATAGTGTGCTCAAAACAAGAACACATGTAGGCTACGAAACGTCAACTATGTATAATTTTTTTTCCACATAGACATATTGCGACTAACATTTTTGGGTTTGGGTGGAACAACCAAGAGCCTCAAACAGAATTTCAATCACATCTCCGTTTCTTGAATTCGTAGAAATATAATTTGTTCTAAGTTTGAACCTTCGTAGTAAGCTCACCTAGGCCAACGTATTCATTCCACAATAAATATCAGATAACACCAATCCAACGCAGCAAACGTGAAAAAGTTCGCTCAAAATCACAGCCGGCATCGTGATGGATGGAATCAAACCAGCCGTAGCAAATTGCCAGCGCTACGAATTACAAATCCATTCCATTCATGCAAGCAAGGAATCGACCGTCCCAGACCAAAGAGTAGAAGAGTCTATTCCCCATAAGACAATGGTGACACTAAAAGAAAGAGATGAAAGATCATTTGTGAGTTATAGTGACGTATATGGACATGTCATGGCCACCATTCTCTCTGGACCGTGGCGGACTAGCGCACTCCGCACTCTGGTATCTGAGAGTTACAGGATTTTGAATGTATATTGGACCACTCTGTATGTGACGTGGGTCACCTGTTCTCATGTCCATGTATGTCACTATGATGGGTTATGCTACAAGATTTCAATTGGTTAGAGCTTATTAGGACCTCCTATTCAGATAACGTCCCAGACGACGAATTCAGGTACGTCAGCAACTACGTCAGGAGCAACGATCAGGTCAATCCAAGTCAAAGGAGATAGTACTGCGTCGTGCCGTAAAAAGGGATATTGATCCTGAATTTCTGTGAGAAAACAGTCATAGAATCAATTGTGCTTCAGATCGCCGACCGCCAAGTACAGTCTGATGTCACCAGCTCACAGATGTCACCGCCAACTACCGGTTAGATGGTGGAATATTCAGCAGGGTCAGCAGAAAGCAGAACTGTGCCGGCCCAGCAGAAAAGAAGATAGGGCGAGTATATGGAATCTCTGCAGGAGGAAAATGAAGAGAAGTAGTTGTGCCCCAGCCAACCAGCAGTCTACCTCGCCACCCATAGCTATCCGGAGTCTGATGTCATAAGCTTCTAGAGGACCAGCCAGAAATAACACAAAGTCTAGCTTTGTGAAGAATCAAAAGTCTATGAAATACCGGTCAGCGCATGGGGAAAATAGTTAGGAGGCGAAAAAATGGGTTTGAGATCATTGCCCTTTCAGATGCAAAGTGCTGGTACACAGTTGACTTGGAACCCTCACATCAGCTTGTAGCCCTGAGGGCCAAAAACGAAAAAATGTCATAGTGGCATCTACAATGCACCAAGGTGACACAATAGATTCGTCATTAGGAGATACATTCAAGCCTAATATCATAACATTCCACGATTCATACCAAGGAGGGGTAGCTCCAATGTACGAGCTTTGTGCACTAACTAATTTATCCCGGAATACTAAAAGGTAGTCTATATTTCTTTCCATATCATAAAAATCTCAACAGGCAGGAATTATGAAATCATTCCCCTGAACAATGATACTGAGAAAAAACAATAAGGAGGTTAACCTGAAAATGATTTCAGCTGCTTTTGCGAAGGAACGATTGTCATTGCTACAAATATCAGACAAGGACATCAATAGGTGACATAGAATTGAAAAAAAAACAAGAAGACGTTATTTACGTGAAAATGATTCTGAAACCGAATATTACTGTGAGTAATGTAGGAAATTCGTATGCTTGTCTCATTTAGAAGTCATGTGTCCAACCAACTGAGCGGTAGCGGTGAAGCTCCCGGAAGATTCTCAATTTTCAATCATCCACGGTTTCAATTATCTCAGTACTCAGCGGTTTCAATATCAGGGTATTGTTGGATAATCACATTAGATAAAAAGTACAACGAAACTCCAACATGCATAATAAGAAATCAACCAGATTGATTAAAGAACAAATTTTTTGTTGGTCTGTTAAACCCAGCGCCACTTTTTTCCGAAGGCGCCACTACTACAGGGTTAAATTAACGTATTCTGGAACAAATCGAGAACTGTTGATATCATGAATGAGGAAATACATCAGGTGGTACGATTTCTCAGAAGAAGAATATGAAAACAGTGCGTGAAATACAATTTACACGTCTACAAGTGACCTCAATGTTTACCGGATGGCGAACAATCCAAGAGTTATATCTTCTCAAGAATGGGAAAATTCATTGGGTGGAAAAGAGACGGAAAAATTCACAAATATCAACTTGAATACAATGATTTCGTTGGAACATGAATCGTGAATGACGACAGTCGTTCACCATTTTGGAGCCATCATCTTGAATTCTCATCATTTACAAATATTTTATAATTTAATTAACGCACACGCAGAATTGGATGAAAATCGTTTTGCGAAATTTATCGCATGCATATGAATATATAAATGTAGCGTGCAAAACAGAAGGGTATTATTTCCAAAATGCATAGTAGTGAATAGTTTTTTAAAATCGGTATTAAGTGGTTTTTGAGTGGGATGAAGAACCAGTTTTGTGATTTATAGTATGGTTTCATTCACAATTGGTATCTGCGAACTATTTGAAAAGCGGATTATGCAACTTAGTAGTACCAAAATGGCGAATTACAAAGTCAATCCAATTATGGTGCGAATAGAGAAAGAACTGGTGAGATTTTGAGTCCCAGATCACGGTTTATTATACATAATTCTTCAGGACATCAAAAAAATGTTAATGCACGAATTACAAAGTCAATCCAATTATGGTGCGAATAGAGAAAGAACTGGTGAGATTTTGAGATCACTGTTTATTATACAGAATTCTTCAGGACATCAAAAAAAATGTTAATGCACATGAGCCGAAAATAAAAAAATGTGTGCGGTCGGGGGACCCCCGTCAGGAACGAAGTTCCTTACGCTCCTTCTTCAATCTCAAATGAAATTCGATATGGAGATTTATCATCACGTAAGGAGAAAGTGTGTGCAAATATATTTCCTACTATGCTCCGAAATCTTACATGCGCAATGGAGATATTCAATTCCACAATGCTCATGTGCTACGAATAGATAAATAATTTCAAAGACGAAACAGAGCTGCCGTGAAACGGGGGGCTACCAAGCCAGAGGTCCAGTGTTCAATCCTCAACACGGCCATATTTTTTCTATATTCATTTATATTTTATATTTGCTGTATCAACATTTTGAAAACATTTCATTCGGTAAATCGATTGGCCAGGTTTTCTTCAACTTCGAATGTAATTCGATATGGAGATATAGATTGTTCCAATTTGTATATTTTCGTCACGTAAGGAAAAAGCGTTATGTTTCCCCCATGGTTCCGAACGACCGAATGAATCAATTAATATCGAGGTTGCATAATATGTTGCCATCAATCTCATGTATCCACTATTTTGTGTTTTTTTTTCTCAATATTTTTCACTTTGGAAGTTGACGTTTTCTATTCTATCACATTTAATTGTCATTATACCATGCAATACAATACCTATTTAACATTTCTCCGAACTCCTTCGCCACAGTTAAAGGTATTTCATTCCTGATAGTACTATTCGTCATATTTCATCAAATTGGCATGCCATGTATTCAACGTGAACCAAAATACATAAGAAATTATGTCCATAAAAACGATTAAATCATCTATACACACGTTATGTAGGGATATAAACGAAACAAGAATGTTTTTCACGTATTACCACTCAACGATATTATTCGACTTGTATTCGCATATTTATCCTATCGCTCATGTAACATTTTGAATTTCCCGCAAGCAGAACTACAGTTGGAATGGTATTGTACACCTTCGCAATCGTATTAGCAAGTGCTGGACGCTTGTCAGACATACTCGTATATTAGAAAGAGACAGAGATAGAGAGAAAGTCGCATGGAGGGGCACAACGCTTTTTTCTGATGTGACGATTTTTACCAGTCAACCCCTACCGCAACGCGCGTGAAGGAAATTCGTTTCAAAATCTATGGGAAGACACAAAAACAAATATCCCTTACATTTGTGACCTGCTCATACCACTGATTCGAAACTGCCCATGAATAAGAAATAAAGTGAATCTCAGATCCAAATTTTCGGCAATATGCAATATCCTACTAACTGAATTTCACACCACTTTTGACTGGAAACGACAACTGCCGTGAAGTGAGCTGATATAAAGCACACCATATCGGGTTCATTGATCTGAACTTCACTATATGTTCCTTGTATATTGCTGTTGTTAAACTACACCTAAACTCGTACTCGCATCGAGTTCATATGCTGTTGGAAACACCTATAATACTTTGAGATGTAAGGATTTCTCCGGTTTGGGATTTTAAACACGTTTCCCTCCCGGATATTTCGTTTTATCCCGTAACAAAACTCTGAAAGCATTCACACCACTTCAGAAAATATTTTTATAAAGTAACACTTGATGATACACATTCAAAGCAATACATTTTTTCACTCCAGTAGAAATACTGGGCGTTTTCCAACATGATGAGCTTTAATGTGTTGATTGTTGATTGAAATCGTCTCCCAGAAGGAACAATACGCTGTCAAAATTTCAACTACTCAGGTGCAGCAGTTTGGTATCTGCGTTGATCGTCAGTAGGCCAGTGAGTCAGCCAGGACATGTAATTATTCAGTGCGCGGCGAAATTATGGAACACATTCGATATTTTGCAAGCAATGTATATTGGACAAAAATCCTGAGAGATGTCAATTTTTGTTTTTAAATGCCGATTTTTGAATGTATATTCTGAAGAGGTTATGTCACTGGTTTTGACATGGTGACGTAGTCTGTTATTTTTTTAAATTGAAATAGATGTCTTGTGTTATTCATCTGGAAGGTCTTTCGATACTGCATTCAATGACAATAAATAATTTGATTTGTTTGTACAGGGTGAACCAAAATTAATATTTGATTTCAGTAGGAGAATAACTTTATATCCAACAAAATACAACATTTAAATAAAATGTTCAGAATGACATCCAGCAGTCTCTTACTAAAATAAAATAATAATTTTTGTTCGCCCTGTATAAACAAATAAAATTATTTATTATCATTTCAATGTTAAAAAATTACCGATTACGTCACCACGTCAAAACGAGTGACATAACCTCTCCAGAATAAACATTCAAAAATCGGCATTTAAAAACAAAAATGGACGTGTTTCAGGATTTTTTTCAAAAGTACATTGTTTGCAAAATATCGAATCAGTTCCATTATTTGGCTGCGCACTGTATATGTAGAGATGAAACGTCACAAATTCCATGATGGGAATAAATAGTTATTTGCGGCAGTTCAACAAATGCCCTGTGATATTTCGATACTGTTTCGTCTGCATTGATTTGTGATAAATTCAAATATTATCGGATATTGTTGAGGGTTGCACATTTTCAATAATAATATAACTTCAAATTACTCATTGAATTCTCCTCCTTTTTCCCGATTTCTTCAGTCATTTTCCTCACTTCTATTTCTCATATGTCTGTTAGTTTCTTTAGAATATCAATTGAAGACCTCTCTTTCCAATACATCAGAAAAGTTTATATGATTCGTGACCTGTTTTGGAATCTTTCATTCACTCGTAGTCACGTCTTCACCAGAAGCGTGTTGTGAAACATATATCCATCTATCCATCAAATATTGTTTCGATTGAATATTTCATAGCTTTATTGATATTTTTTGACATTCAACATGACTTTCTCGTTGAGTGAATTGCACTCGAATCTGGAGCGGATACGATTTATTTAGGAAGTTCATTCTCTATTTTTTCTATCACGTTTCATGATTGAATTTTGCTGATGAAGAACTCGCAGAACATTTCTGTCTATATAGATATATCGAGTGATTGATGATGTGAATTTACGAGAAAAAAAAACAATCTCATGCATTCCCATTTCCAGAATTCGAACTCTTGTGGAATCCATGGAAATAAATAAATATATATATATTGATTGAAGGATCCTACCTCTGAAACAACAGAGGATTCGGTCAAATTTACGGTTAGGGGGGAGTGTGCTCACTGGTGTTTGTGTTGAGCCCTCGTTGCGGAAATAAAAAGGAAATATTTGCGTGAATTTTTTAGCATTAAATAACTCGCTCATAATATTTGATCAAAATGAAAAACGTCAAAACCAAGAAAAAAATCTGAAAGTTTTCCTAATTTTTTTAATTAAATTGATGGAAAACTTGACCAATTTGATCTAACAGATTCAACCGACGTTTCTATTCAAATTGGTGAACACTAGAGATCTCTCAAATTGCCAGTCAAGTGGTTCACGTGAGCGAATAGAATCGATGGATGGTGGATGTCATAAATTCGCAAGGGTGAAGAGATCTGAGAGTCGAAAGTTCTAGTATCGAAATGACGACAAATTCGTGGAGCGAATTTTCAACTCTCGGAGAAAGTTGCGGCTCTTATTTGTTAGCGATTATCGGAGATCGTACATACATTGAAACTTATCTCGTTTGGAAGTGTCGATTTTTTTCAACGGTAGTTTCAACAATGAAGCGCATTCCAAATAATATATTTTTGTTATATACCGGATGTTCCAAAATAAAATACACAACCAAGTTCTGCTTTATTGAATGACAACTCAACATTCTTGTTCCATTTTTAGATTCGCCACTGAATTGTCGATATAACACACCTAGTTTTTTGCGACCTAGCTGCAATAGCCCAAACTTCAGAACCATTCGAAATAACCCAACGAACTTTGTAGTCGATTCCTTAGGCATCTTTTGAGATGACAAGTGAACTGGGAGTTGATGTCCCATCGCCTTTCTTTGAAACTGGCAAATAACAAAAAGAAATAACTCGACTTTTTCAAGTGAAACACCTCATATTTCATTGCATCATCTCGGGGTTCCAATCCACTTCTTCAAAATTCTGGGGGGATGTTCGCGAAGTAAATGTAAATACTTTTCACCATTCAGCACAAAGTCGGAAAAGATTTGTCCAATAATGTGATTTTCAATTATTATTTCCTAAACATCAAGCGACCATCGCCTTTTGTGATCAACAGTCCTCAACCAGTGAGAATTTCTGTTCAACAGACCCGTTCTTTTCAAACGTTGCTTGATCACAAAACATAATTTTGTTCAAAGTATTATGATTTTGGTCAATTATGCCATTCATTTGAATATAAAACGCAACTCAATCTGCGAAACAATTACCAATACAATTCTTGACCTAGGTTCAGATGATAAGAGTGCAACTTATGTTACAATATAACTTTGTTGACACTACTTTGTGGAATGTCCGTTCACGCTGCTATTTCTCTAGTGCTCAACTGAGGATTTTCCTGTAGCATCAATAGAACTAACTGATTCTCCTCATTGATCCGACCAACAAAAATTTTCCAATGGGTATGAGACACACTAGCAGTAAATTCAAACCAATCTCTTGACTTTTGGAATGAAGACAGCTGTAGAATTATTGCTTCTGGATATTTTTGGAGGTGGATTCTGCATGGCAATGGAGGATTTCTATCAGCTTCTCCATTATAGTAAACCATATTCACTAATTCATCGCGAGTGAAATTTATTATTAACAATAAGATGCGTTGAAAATTCTCTAACAACGGTAGCAAAGTGGCATATCCGCAGCTGCAGGCGTACAATCAATGAGAACCAGAAAGAAAGATAGAAATGCAGTCCTTTGAAGGGTACGTCAAGATAGCTGTCTCGAGTACGTAAATATTGGGGTTGGTGAAAAACGCCTTTCTCTGAAAGAACAGAGGTTTCGGTTAAATTTCCGGATGGGGAGAGTTATAAAGGAAATAAGACGTTCACAATTGTTGGGAGTGAATAAATGTATCAAATTTCACAATAGCGGCCTACTCGATTCCTTTTTTTTTCGAATATAAAAAATAAAATTAAAATTGCAACAAATCTCGGGAATATTACGAAGTACCCCCCACAGACCCCATATTGACAAACACATTTTGAAAAATGCCATACCATGCAACGCGCTTTAATTCATAAATTTTGAGAATATGATTAAATTATAAAAGAGGAAATCACTTGGCTGATAGGCTGCTCAGTTTGAATCGTAAAGTGGGTGAGGTTCATTTAACGACTTTCACTAGTTTTTTCAGATTAGGCCACTAGAAAAATTATTCATTAATTAACTTGACTAGTCTGATATTTGGGCGCCAGACTTGCGAAAGACAAAAGTCAAAGGTAAGAAAATGAATAAGTGAAAGATACCTAGCTTGTATGGAAAGGCAAAATAAATCAGTAGAAAATCAATTTACCAATGTATTTCTGTTATTCAAACAATGGAAGTTATGAACAAAAGGATGAAATGAACAATTTCAATCGAAATAAGGTGAATTCACATTCACAAGAACTGAGAAAGAATCACAATTGATTAAATTCCCAATTTGAGATCGGTCAATTGAAATTTGAACATTTACATCCAAATATCTGATTCCAGATAGTCGTTGTTTCTGTTATACCTGAGGTACTCGTGGGGTTCAGATATCAGCTGAAGATGGTCTGTGGTGGAAGGAAACTCAGAAGGCTGGTTTGTTCGACGTTGATCCTAGCACAGTTTTTACGATCCTGGTTTGAGTGGGGTGTTAGTGTTGATTGCAACACCTTGATCTCGCCCACTCGTTAATGTTATATGTTTAACGGAACAGGTTAAAAGAGGATTGCTGTGTGACCTCCCAAAGTAACCAGTCCTCCTGTCCTCAGTATGCTGCTCTCTTCGGTGGTAGAAACATGTGAAGAAGACGATGGAATCGGAAAAAGTGTCAATTTGGGGAGAACGAAGGATATCCTTTCAATCTCAAGCTTATGTTTCAAATTTTGATTTGATGAACCCAAAAATAGTAGAATACAAGTAGTAAAAAAAGTTAACCCAGTTTGTACAAATGACTGGGGAAAAATAAGTTGATATAAAGATACATTTCTTAAGCAGAAATTGAAATATTTATGAAAACAGGAATAACTGTATAGTTAGTTCGGTTACATCTTTGAAAATTCAAGCAATTATTGTGAAATGATTCACTGAGCAATAAAAAAACCCACCTGAAAGAATTTCCAAGAAAATTATCCCAATATTTAAAAGTGGAATGATCTTCGATAAATTATTGAATTGTACTAGGAGAGTACAGAGTGCAAGTAATGAGAGGTAGTTGAACAAAAAATATATTCTTAAAAGGAGAGGAGTAAAGAAAATTCGAGAACTGGCCCTCGTACTCGAGTTATCTTTGGTTCCAAAGAAGTTATAGTATGTTGGATAACTCAAAATATCCTTCATAATTTTCCAGAGGAATAGTATAGTACTCGAACATCAAAATATTTTGTTGAAAAGTATAGTGTTCTATAACTTTACTGAAAGTGTGACCAACTTCTTGAAAAGAAGCACGGTAGACTTCTCGAATACAGATGAGAGTTAGGAGAATTCTTCCAACAGAAGAAAAGCCCGATGTTTCTCTCAAATGGAGGATGATAATTGCTCTGCCACTTATGTGCTCGAAAACCTCTTCAATACGAGGAAACAATGGGCAGGAAGAGAATCAATTTCTATGATACCCTCTATAGAAGATTCTCACTGATGATTGAGTTTAACGGTAATCATGAAATTTATAAAATTGTCATCGATATCTTATGCAGGAAAAATCTAGGCACGAAAGATACCAGGAGATTGAGTACTCTGTGACAAATGGAAAGCAGAGCAATAATTCACTCAGGTTGAAGCATTCATCTCCCAGAGAAAAAATTATATTATGATCTCAACAAAATTAGAATAATAAAGAAATGAATGCGTACTTGGGAATCGTCTTCTGGATAGTCCTAAGATATCACAGAATGATCATCTCAGCCCTTCGCCCCTGGAAATCTCCTGGTCATAATTATAAGGCCTTGGTTGGGAAGGAAGAAATTGTCCCCTGGAGTTGTTACCACTTATTTGGTTCCTGGAAGTTTCATAAGCGTGGAAACTATCTTCACCAGAATGAACATTGACCTCTCGTTTGCAAGATTCCACGTTACCCTTTTGAACATGCAACGTAACCCAAAATACAGAAAGTAAAGGAAATTTCAATCTTTGAAAAAAGATAAAATGTTAATGAATTCCAATCAACGCAATGAAATCCGTAATAAGCAAAAAGTCGAGCAGGACTTGTTAATTGAAATCTAAAGGATTTTTTTTTATATAACCCCAAAATCCATGCCCGGAGGTCAAATATTATTTACGTGGAAATATCATTCAAATACAAAAATACAGTGGAAGATATTGTTATCAAACAATAGGCGACAACTAGGCAGTTCGAAAACTCACGGATGAACAACGATGCTTCAAAAAATAGAAAATTCAAAATTTCTAACGTCTCAGACATGCCACATAATTACATTATCCGCATAGGCATAATCTCAGGTGAACGAAAAATAAATGACTGAAAGAGCAATTCAATAGGCAATAATACAAACACTCAACCAATCATCAGCAATTCGCGAAGAAATTGGAAGGTTATTACCCCGAGATAAGATTTCTACAGTTTTCCGAATCATAGTTTGCATGTTTTTTTCAACACCCACTTGTTTTTTTTATTTTTTATATCATTTTATTATTGGTATTATTGTCTCTATTTCATATCATTCCATTGGTAAATATATTATTATCATTATATTATTATTCCAAAGGTACTCATGTGGAAAACAAAAGAACCACAACCAATTCACAAACGATTTGTTGAATGTCAGTACAGGTTCTTAGTTTGGCAGTGACTATTGACTCAGCCTCGGTTTATCCGCTGAAGGCGAAATAGTGTGAATTATTCCGACGGAATATATTAGCACGGAACGAAAAATTCGTAAAAGTCATAATGCAATGGAATATATATATATATATATATATATATAATAGAGTGTTGCCATTTTCAATTCGTCATTTTCGAAAAATCGTAATAGGTAATGAAACATATGAAAACATGCAGTGACCTTAGAAATCGAATGGAAGAAAGTACGACGCTATTTTGACACAAATTCACATTAGTCAAAAACAATTGCAGCTAAGTCTGAGGAATATGGGGGCCTCATATCGACAATTCATTGGCGAATTCAAAATGTACGAAAATGAGGTATTGCCGTTGACCTGACCCATGTGATGTACTACAGTGTGATCTCACTGGACTATCGAGACCACTTCAACTGAATTTGAAAACAAATAGTGGAATCACTATACAACCTCATGTAGCGTCTGATTAGCTGCTGAAATTATTACTTCCAATTCGAACATTTTGAACATGACATGGATACAATATCACGCCCAATTTGTTACTGTAGTTGATGGGCAGATGGTGTCGTCATTGAATCAATAATCTAAATCGTTTCAAATCATTCTTGGAAAATCAGATCTTGTTGATGGAATTTCCAGAGTGGGCATATGCTGGTTTAGTGAAAATTGGAGATCACAAAGCTTTTGTCTTGTTATAAGCTAGACTTCTCTCCAACTCTATCTCTCCTTCACTTGAAGAAATTAATTATACTACTGAAATGATATCAATGGATAATAATAGATAGAGCTCCATTTTCCATTTCAACGTCAATCAATTTGTTGATTTCAAATAACAAGCGTGGTAAGTTGAACTGTTCTTGTTGATTGATGAACAAGGAAGATACTCCATTTTGTTTTTTCAGAAATAGATCAATATTTGTAACTATTAATAATAATAGATATTTTGCGCAATTCTTGGTGCCTACCACATTATCTGGGATTGGAATTACCAACTTCCATGATGAGGAAATATGTTTCGTTCGAGCCTAATTCGTTTGGTTAGAAACTCTCTGAGAGAAGTAATTCAGATTCAGTTCCACTGTATTTGAAACAATATTTCCTTACTGCGGATTGCTCGTTGGGTTCGTTTTTTATTTTCTTCTCTACCTGATTTATGTATGGATATTCACTGGTATGTTTTGTTACAAAGTACGCAGGACTGCTACGCACCTTCCTAAATAATGTGTGTCGGCCATAACCTTCAAGAGTGAGAGTTCATAACGATAATTTCTTCTTTGATTGCGAAATCTACTCATGTCCCGATACAATTCCAGAAACGAAAAAATAGAGAATTGAAAATATGAATTTGAGAAAGGGAACTGGTGTTTAGTGTGACTCTTTGACTTTCAGATTTTTTGAAAATGTCATCTAATCACAAATAACACGAAATGAGTGGATCACATTTTGTTGTGTGGAGAGACATGGAGCTCTTATTTATGGATTTGGATTCTATTTCTACAAGCTTTTATTTAACTTTCTCCGTTCGTATGTCATTCTGTCATTCTTACTTTTCAAAATATATAATCCATTTCTGGAGCACTTTCCGACATCCAATTGAGCTGAAATTTGGCTGGTGTTTATAATTCCGGTGACAATGCATTATGAAATTTTTGTTAGAGAAAAAAATGGCGGCTCCAAGATGGCGGACGAGTTTTATGATGATGGTACGATTCCATTCAAAATTGGTATGTGGGGGTTTTCGAGGTCAGAGGTTATTAATTTTTCACCAAAATTTATAAATTTAAGATGACAATATGGCGAAGGAGTATTGTGATTATGGTCGGATTCTATTCAAAATTTGTATGTGGTGGTTTTCGGAGTCGAAGATTGGAATTTTTCCTTCAAAACTCATGAAATCAAAATGGCGGCTCCAAGATAACCGATGCTCTCTGTGTTTATGGTCTGATTCTATTCAAAATTGGTATGTGTGGGTTTTCATGGTCGGAGATTATGAAATGTTCATCAAAATTCACAAACTCAAGATGGCGGACAAATTTTGCAATTATGGGCAGATTCGATTTGAAATCGGTATGTCGGGGATTTTGGAAATTATGAATTAAGTCAAAAAATATTGATTTTCAGTTGAAATTCATAAATTAAAGATGGTTACTCCAAGATGGCGAATAAGTCAACCTTTAGATGGTCTTCTCATTGAAGGAATCAATTGCTCAGAACTCACAGTAAATAAAGGCCTCATAATAACAATGCTTTAACAAAAATGCATAGATTAAGGCGTACTTGAATAATAAAAAGCAAAAAATTAAATAAATAATGAAAAATACAAGATTTTATTCAAATGCACTAAAAAGTAAACAATAATTGCTCCGGAAGTGTGACATAGGTTATTCCGTGAGTTATAGATTCAAAAGCTTGTCGCTTTGGTATTCGAACTGAAAACTTTGCGCGACAAGCAATAATTTTTAACTTTTTTGTGCTTTTGAATAAAAGCTTGTCTTCAAAATGTTTTTTTATCAATCAGTCATCATCAATGTCATCTTGTATTCTTGACAAAATGATAGTTATTCTTGAATTTCCATAATTCAAGTGGCGCCCAGTTATCAATTGGCTTCCCAAATCAATATGTTCAATCCAATAGCTCAGATCAAACACATAATCTCACACCTATATGCTCAACCAACTACGAAGCTAACGGAGCAGTGCCTTCTCTCTTCACTGAGGAGAAAGGAAACAGTACAACCCCGAATAAGAACCATATCAATATATAGCCTCACAATGATTCACCTGAAATAATCAAATATGAGTATGTGGAGGCATTTTTCCCTAAAAGACTACTACTTTATTGAAAACTGATTCACTGTAAACAACTGTACTGATTTTTGCTGGTTCGTTCTCATCAAATGAGATGAGATGTCAGTTGAACTATCTACGTATTGAAATTATTTAGATATAATTTATGATTGACAAAAATTATACATAGTGGTTCTCAAGGAAACGTTCCACAAAGATAAATCTCGCAGTGAATATAACAAAATATTATTTCCATCTGCCCATTTCAATTATTTTTAGTTTGATATCGTTTCATATTGGGAAAATAATTGTAGATAATTCAAGAAATAGTGACATCAAGTATGGTACGGAGATTGGTGTTGATCTCACTGGGTCGGTGTTTGAAAATAAATCAATACTGAATCGATTCTCAAGGCAACACCGACTTTCAGAGCCTTCAGTATCTTCGTTCATTGATATTGATAAAAATTGAATCATCTCAAATGTAGCAGCATGACTTTTTCATTCATTTCTGAAGAAGTCGATTGATTCTTGGTTATGGGAGAATCTATTGCTTCCGTTTTGCTTTCAAGTTTCCTGAGAATGACCTTGGCAAGGTTGAATATTATCTGGTGAATGGAATGCTCTTTCATTTTTACTGTTTTTTTTCCAATAATGACGTACATTAACAACGAAACGTTTTGATAATTGAAAATGTGAATGAGTATCCCGATACTCTACATGATGTGGAAATCACGAAAAATCACGCTTGATATCAGTTATCTCAAAATAATTATGAAAAGTAGGTTAAGAGCACCCAGTCTTTTTTCACATAAGTTAAACTTTGTTGGTCAATGACTTTACTCTTATTATTTCCAACTTTTTGGTCCTTATTGCTCTATAAGCGTGTTTTTCAGTTTCATTGAACTATAATTTTATTTTTAACTTTTCAGTCCATATTGCATAAAAGAAAAACTCTTCGATTGATTTTTCCACATGAGATGAAAACTATAAGTAAATTTTGGCGAATGTGCATTTGCCATATTTTGTAAAAAAAAAAATCTGACGATCTAGGTGAGAATACCAGGTCATAGCTATGAGATTATTGTATTGTCATCGGATATCTGGAAGTGTGTGAAATTAATTCAAAAGATTCCATTACCGACATCCATTCATACAAACAAACATACAGGTGAAGCTAATAAAGCGTGTATGGAAATGATATAATCATATTATACGAAAGAAACAAAAATATCTTTCACATATTATCACTCAACGATAATATTCGACTTGAATTCGCATAGATATCCTACCTCACATGTATCATTTTGAATTTTTCGCAAGCAGAACAGCAGTTCGGATGGTTTCGTAGACCTTCGAAATTGTATGAGCAAGGGCTAGACGCTTGTCACACAGAGTGATATACAGGGTGAGTGAGAAGTACTTTGACAAACTTCAGGAAGTGATTGCTCACAATATTGTAATATGAATTGTCCAAATAGAGATATGTCCGGAAACGCTCCGTTTCCAAAATTCAGGGTGTTGAAGTTTTATTTTTATTATCGTTATTTTTTTATAACTTCCCGAATTACTTGGTATTGAGAGGTTTCTTGAGGTGTCAAATTCGAACATGATGTCATTATTGCTTTAACTCGTAGAGGGCGCCACCTACACGTCTTCCTCTCTTTGAAGATTCATAACTTTTTTGAGCGTAACTCTAGCGCATTTTCAGTGGGAAAATAATTTTTTCTGTCATATCCACATGGAAAAGCTACACCTGTTACAAGTCGCTATGAGCAACCGTTTCCTAGATATTTGGATTTGAAAATTCCAAGTCGATTATTTGATAATCGATGCGCGTTGAATTATTACCATTATTTTGCATTTTCACAAGATTCTTAGGAAATGAATTTCACATTTAGTGAGTAGTTTGGGTTATTGTAGGGGGAGCCAACTATTCCATTTATTTTTACTTTTGAAATAGTTATTTTTGTATCAAGGGTGCAGAATCTGTATTTGTTTTGATAAAAATTGCAAGAAATATCAACATTTTATTTCAAGAAATTTTGAATATGTGGAATAAAATAAAATAAAGGGAACTGTATTGAATTTGAATGAATTGTTCAAAGTGTCCACCTTCAGCGAAAATACAGGCATTCAGTTTTCGGGTCATTGAATCTCGTACCCACTCAAAAACTATTGTTATGTTTCTTATGGTTTCCACCAATCAGTTTCTCAGATTTTCCTCGTTCGCTACTGAGGATTTATAAACTAGTGACTACAAATGTCCCTAGAAATAAAAATAAAGCGGGTTTAGATCTGGGGGCCTTGGTGCCCACGCGTGGTTAGGTTCCTCTACATCCCTACCGATCCATCGATTTGGATAGACAGTGTTGAGGAATTACATGGCTACAACGCTCAAATGGGCCGGAGCCCCATCATGCATGAACCACATGCGGATACGAATTTCTAATGGTACATTCTGAAGTAGTTACGGCAATTCATTTTTTTTAAAGTCTTCATAAGTTGCGGCAATCAGTGGGAACGGAAGGAAGGAAGGGCCTATCAAGTAATTATCAATTATTGCCGCCCATACATTTACAGAAAATTTGTACTGATAATGTTTTTTACTAACTGCGTGCGGATTTTCCAGAGCCCAAACATGGTTGTTATGAAAGTTTGTGATAGCATTTCCGGGAAAGTTTGCCTTGTCCGTGAAGAGTACATAACTTAAAAATTGAGGATTTCCAGCCAATTTTCTCAAAAACCACTGACACATAGTAATGCGTTGAGGAAAGTCTCGTGGCAGAAGAGCTTGTACCCTTTGACTATGGTATGGATAACATTGTTGATCGTAGATGATTCTCCAAACTGTGGACTGAGTAGAATTGAGATCTTCAGCAATAATTCTTGTACTTGTTTCTGGATTCTCCTCGAGAGCGTTCAAAACAGCTTCTTCCAATTCTTGGTTTCGGACTGCTCGAGGTCTTCCAATAATATCAGCTGCCCCCTTAAAGCTACCTGTTTCTGCCAAACAACGGTGGAGACTGGTAAATGTTGGAGCTGAATGCAGTACTTAGGATTAGGAAATGGCTCCTGGTAAATACGTCTTGCTTCGCGCGCATTGCCATCCGCAAGGCCATGAACCAAATGCATATCGGCTAAATGAGAATTATTGTTCAACCAATCCATTTTTCAAAATAAGTGTTTCAAAACTTATATAGACTTCAACAAAACAACAAAACGTTTAACTGTCACATAATATGTAATTACCAAAACTACTTACCTGAACGTCAAAATCATTTTCTAAGAATTCTTGTGAAAAATGCAAAATAATGGTAATAACTTCAACACGCATCGATTATCAAATAATCGACTTGAAATTTTCAGGTTTAAATATCTAAAAAACGGTTGCTTATAGCGACTTGTTACAAAAGTAGCTTTTTTACGTTGATATGATAGTGAAATAGAAATTTCCAAAAATGTGCTAAAAGTACGCTCAAAAAAGTTATGAATCTTCAAAAAGAAAAAGACGTGAATGTGGCGCCTCCTACGAGTAAAAGCAATAATAACATCAGGTTTGAACTCGACACCTCAAAAAACCTCCATTACCCATTTTCGTTTGATTGAGGTCGGTATTTCGAAAGTTATTTGAAAAAAACGAAAATACAAATAAAACTCCAACACCTTGTATCTTGGAAACGAAGCGTTTCCGGATATATATTCATTTGGAAAATTCATATTAGAATATTGTGACAAATCACCTTCTGAAGTTTGTCGAAGTACTTCTGACTCACCCTGTATAATAGAAAAAGACAATCAAAGACTGTACCTACCTTCCGGCCTAGCTCTTCCATAGAGGCTTAGGGATGCAGGAGGATCCGGATCCGCCAGATTGACGCGCTAGGTAATCCTAGCTACCGAAGCTGTTGAGAGAGGCTACTGGCAGTGCCCGAGCGGATTAATGCACCGCTCCCCGTCGAGTTAGGCAGGGAATACAAACATCCGCACCCATCGCATGACAGACTTTCTCGTCTCTACCGAATTACGGTATCGTTTTCCATTGGTCCACTATCTAGCACTCTGCCCCCCAGAATCCAATACCAGTCAACAACTACTGCAAGCCGTTCAGGATCTTCTATCACTATGACCAAACACGAGTGTAACCCTAAGGCTCTTACTCTTTGAGATCCAAACAGGTGGGCAACAGCCATTCACGGATTTGTAATTTTGACTGGATAAGGACTGGAGACCGGTCTCCAGCCCTTCCCATGATGGCGGTTCTCAAAAATGGCCGAGAAAGAATTTTGAATCTAAATTTGAAAATAATAAACTTTAATAGAGGATGCAGCTTTCACTACAAGGGATAGGTTGATAGATAGCCCATCACTCCAGGGAGTGCCTGGGACGTTTAAAGCGCGAGGGGTCGTCTATATTGTAATCGGTAATTTTCCTCACGAGGAGGTTCTCGTGGGTTATTGAGCAATCGAATATTTTCCGATTGCGGTCTCTGATTATACTTCTGATGGAAGGCAGGTTCAAGTCTCCAAGTATCCGATCGTTCCGAACATACCACGGAGCACTCGTCCTCAGGACTTTCATTTGCGCTCGTTCCAGGACGCAAATGCTAGTCCTGCAGGTTTGGCCCCAGGCAGCTGAGTCATACAGAATGACAGGCCTGAACATCATTTCATATATCTTGACTTTATTTTTTGAAGTAAGTTTACTTCTTCTATTAATTAGAGGGTGAAGTGTGCCGATTTTCTTAGCAATTTTGTTTTTGATTATATTCACATGCGGCTTCCAGGTGAGCCGACGATCCACAGTAACCCCTAAGTACTTGACCTATTCCGTCCATTCTATCTCCCTTCCAGAGATAGTAACATTTCCTTTCCGGGTTGTTTCTCTTGCGACCCATCGAAATCGCTTGTGTTTTATCGGGATTTAACTTCATTTTTTACTCCAGGTACCACTGCTGGAGGTCGTTCAATACATTCTGCAAATGAACAACACCCATCAGGTGGTTGGCTGACGAGGAAAGTAAGGCCGTATTATCGGCGAACAGGGAGATTTTCACGTGTTCGGTTCGTGGTATATCGGAGGTGAAGAGTGCGTATTATACAGGAGACAGTACTGCCCCTGAGGAACGCCGGCCTCAATGCCTCTCGGGTCCGGGAGGAAATTGTCAACCTTGATCTGAAATGTCCTACCCATGGGGAACAACTATATCCACTTCACCAGGCTCAACGCCAAGTGGAAATCGATTAATTTGCAGAGCAGGCCATCGTGCCATACCCTGTCAAATGCTTTACTTATGTCTAGAAGGACAATATGAGCCCTATTGTTGGTGTTTAGCGAAAATATTGCATTTTTCACCAGCCTCAGAACCTGTAGCTCGGTGGAGTGAGCGCGACGAAAGCCGAACTGCCCATTCGGTAGGACATTTCTGTCCTCCACTTCATCGTCAAGCCTTTCAAAAACGATTTTTTCAGCCAACTTAGCTGAACAGCATAACAAACTGATTGGTCGATAATTTTGCGGAAAGGTCGGGTTCTGACCTTCTCTCGGGATCATGACCACGATGGCATGCTTCCACCTTCGAGGAGATCTTTTGAGGCGTAATTGTTGATGATATCCAATAATGACTGCACCTGGTTATCCTGAAAATTCCCAATCATAAAATTAGACGCTTTTTTGGGATTTAATCCTTTGATATGCACCTTAAATTCATCCAACGAAGCTGGACGAATGACATCTCGATCAGGTTCTCTTAGAGTGCGGTGAACCCGATTTTCTAGCAAAAGATCACGATCCAGATCATCGTCTGGATGCTCATTAAGTTTAAATTGTCTTTTCATCGAGTCAGCAAAAGCTTGATCTTTGGACTCGGAGTCGTAGAACATACCGAACTCTCCATGAATAGGGGGGAAATCATTTTTTTTTGACTTTACATTTCGATTTGATTTCCAAAGCTGTCCGTCATTTTCGAAATTTTCTAATGTGTTGCCAAATCTTTCGTATTTAAACTCGGTTACGTTATTTCGAACCTTCCTATTCAACTCATTCAGACGGATTCTGTCCCCAGGGATTATACTCCTTTGATAGGCCCTTCTGTCTCGATTTTGATTTCGAATGAGATTTTTAATTCATCGAGAAAATTCATCCTGATATCGAATAGCCAGTTCCCTTCGGGAGGAATCCCTGAGAGCATTTTTTATGGTGAGCACGTATCGCGCTACGGCCTCGTCCAACTCAAGTGGAGAATCTATTCTCTCAGGAGCTCAGTAACCTGGCTCTAAAAGCGGATGGAACCTCTCTCAGTCCACCTTGGTGCACATATGATCTGTCTGGGGCGGTGGATCACCCCCTAGAGTTAGAATCACCGGGTTGTGATCAGAGCCCAACTCGGAGAGAGTACGAATGTCTCAATTTCAGGTGATGTTCCTGGCCAAAGCAATGTCAAGCACATCGGGCCTGAGATGACCGAAATGCGTCGGCTCATCTGGAGCAAACACCTGGTATTCATTTCTGTCAAAATGTTGCCACAGTCGCCTACCATTCTGATTGGTGACACGACTCCATTGTGTGTGCTTGTCGTTCAGATCACCCATGACCAAAACAGGTTGATCTGTTTTCATCAAGAGCGCTTCAGGAAGTATTCGATTGTTCGGAAGGTTATAATCATTGATCAAACGCATAGGACCACTCCTCGTGTTGAAAAAAATACCTACAGTTTCTATACCATAGGTATCATCATTGGAAATGTCAAGCTGAACATGCCAAAATGGCAACGCGGCCACCCGGACGTCCAACTCGATCATTTCTGAGCATTTTGTAGTCAGGAAATCTAACAGTTTCTCCATTAAGACGAGTCTCCTACAGAAAAGCAACATCAATGTTGTTTTCTACATGAAACTCTTGAAACTCAAGTCTATTCTGGAGAAGGCCATTACAATTCCAACTCACAGCTTTTATGGAGTTCCGAAGCTGCCTTCCACCCATTAGTTAGGGTTGAAACTGGTCGAGAGTGTTTCAGCAGCCTCAGCGAACTGTGCAAGCAGTGCCCTCATTTGATTTAAAGTCGACAGAATATCTCTGGGACTATTGAGCTGAGCTGTCCGTGCAGGAAGGTTATCACGGGCCGCCGCTGCCTACGACATCCTAGACTGCGTCCTGCCTGAATTTGCAGGGAAAAATCTAGGATTGTGGTGCTTCGTGTTCGGGATGTTCACCCTATGCCTTATCCGAAGACCCTTGGGGCATCCTCGATAATTCGCAGTGTGCTCCTCCTCACAATTCGCACACTTTGCTTTTTCGGATTTAGGCTTCACAAAATCCTTAGATATATGATTTTTCCCGCATTTGACGCAAGCGGGGGTGGCACAGCAGTTCAGCTGACAGTGGCCAAACTTTTGAGAACGGTAACATTGTCCCACAGAGGCCCTTGACCTCTGTGATTCCGCTGTCACTCTGACATTCAGGATATCTTTAACGTTGAATATGTCACGCTGTTCCTTGCTAATCAGAACTAAGACAAGAGGGAGAACTTTCTTCTCTCCGTTCAACTTATGTAGTCGTGCCACTGATTCCGGGGTGGAACCCCTGTCAACCAGCTCAGCTTTAATGTCGTCTTAAGTAAGAAACTCGGGGACGCCTCTGAAGACGACCCTGAGTTTCTTATCTACAGGGAGAGTGTATGTATGGAAAGGGATATTTTGATCCCATCGGGTGAAGTTGGAAAAATTGTTATTCCGTCGATTACATTTTTTGCAGGTTGGTCTAACTTGATGTTGTTTGATTTCAACAGTGAGTTCACTGTTACCCACTTGCTCTTATCCCTAACAGCGATAGGAGGTACCTGCTGTTTTTTTATCGTTGATGGTGTCTGTTCTGGTTGTGGTCGTACAGAGTCATTAGTAATGTCCATATTTGTATCGTCTTTGGTAAAATTCTCAGAATTTTGGAAATTTTCAGTCGTTGCGGGTATGCTAGAACCCTCAGTAGAATTTAACATTTGGTTTGGGGAATTTTCTGAGCCCTGGTCCGAAATGAGCGCACTGGCTGAATCCGCCCCTGGATTTCTGGAACAATCGACGTTGGATTCGTTTAATGTCACGTCTGACAGAACTTGAAATTCATTTGAGATTTTGGAATTTTGCAAATTTTGATCTAAATTAGTATCTTCAACTATTCGAGAACTTCTACGAGTGCCAAGGAAGCTTGAAGAAGGTTTAAACGTGCCTTTGGGTGGTGGTAGAGCTGTATTATCATTTATCTTGTGCTTCTTTGGAGCTGGTGTGCTGCTATCAGTTCCAACTTCGGACTTTCTGGTGGATATCAGGTTGCTAATCACGGGGATTTTCAACAGATCATCTCCGAAGGAGTTCAGCAAAGTCCCCAGCACCTCCAGGAGATAGGCTTTCGAGAGAGCCAGGAGCACTGATTTCTTCGTATCCAGACTACCTTTATCAGGGGGCTTGTCGATTTCCACTGGATAGGATTTTCGTCGGGACTTCAATGTTGAGGGTGGATGGGGGGTTCTTCCCTTGATCTTTGGCACAAGACCGTCAACCAATTGAAGAGAAAGCTTCATAACACTAAATATTCGTAGAGCGAAATTCGATAGTGTCGTCCGAAGCTATACAGGGCCGGACTTTCACTGCAAGCCGTGTGAAGGAACTTTAAACATCAATGATAAAAAAAAGGATCCAAATCCCAGAGTCACAAATATGCAATATTGATAGAAAACTATTTCTTTGACTCGACACAAGAACCCAAACACTATCGAATTGTTTGGGGTTTTTTAACTTTTCAGTCACAAATAAATAACACTTTTCAACACGAGTCTTTCAATTTACTCATGATTGTGAAAACATTTGGCTCATTGGCTCGCATTTCGTCCTCATTGGTTGATGATGATGGTGAAAACCACGTCAAGTAAAGTCATCAAGCAATGATAATTTCTCAGCTTATTGTGTTCACAAGTTTCATCAGATATTCCAAACTATATTTCTAGGGAATTACGGGAAATATCACAACTATGAATTGATTAGATTTGGCGATTTCCATACCAATATGCGATGTATTGTAAAAATGATTTATGAATCAGTTTGAATTCACAACTTGCATGCATATTGTGAAACATCGTGAAATATCCAAACGTGAATCTGCTGACCTGAATCTTCCTTTTACTGCGTATAGATCGTTTATCAAAATTCCAGTTCTGGTTTCAGAACGGAAAAATATATCCGAAGAGAGATTCATTTGATATTCGTCAAAAAATATGCATGAGGTGTGTCCTGCCTTATCGATCAGTTTATGACTTCTCACAGGCTTTCATTCACCTTCAATTTCATATTTCCAAAAATCAATTCTTGTGATAAAAATTAACCTTTATTTGACTTCGTCAAAAAATATGCATGAGGTGTGTCCTGCCTTATCGATCAGTTTTATGACTTCTCACATGGTTTCCAATGTCGAATTTGCGAGTTGTTGTTTGCATAACAATGGAAAAAAAAAAATGGCTTTTCTGAGATTGTGAATTGATTCTGCGATTTACAGTCGGATCCAATGTCCTTTGGGTATATGGGAGTTTTCATGGTTCAAGAGTTCACAAATATTTCGGGAATATTCAAGCCTTGAATTTTTGGATTTATGATTAGATGCTAGATTTCAGGAAAACGTTATCAATATGTTGATTGGAGAGTCCCGTCATTCATCGAACGTATCAAGCAAACAATTGTTTTTGAAGGAATTTAGGGGTTACTCATTGAGAATTTTCGGTGATAATCCATTGGACTTTTACTTGAAGGAGTAATAAATGAGAATATTTGAAGAAACATATATTGATAAATAACAAATGGAGCTTGATAACAAAATATGTAATGTGGATACTTCTGTGGACCCAGTTGTTCCCTTCTCATACCAGCTTATATGGTTGTGTTCAAAATAATATCGACGAAACTATGTGGAATTTATTATTGCCACACAAATCTGGAGATACTGTCATATGCGGTCTTTCCAGAGTGAACTCACATTGATTCATTCAATCGTTGAAGTACATTATTATTTCATGTTGAGTGTATGATCAAACAATAGTTGTTTCAGTGTTCTGATAGCCTTGAATCCCAGATACGTAACATTTGGTGCTATCTGAGAGTATTTCATAATGAATACATGGAAAACGCCCTACGACGGGATGGAGGCCATAATGGAAATGAGAAAGCAGCAGTTTGCCGTACAAGAGAGCGATTGCCGGAAATAAAACGAGATTCAACTTGTTTCATAAGGGGTTGTGCAGAATTCGGCAAAAAATAATGTTTTCTTCGGCGAAAAATCAAATGAAACTTACATATTGAAATCCCCTAGAGATTCGACTTTTCAAAAATACACATTAATCACGTACGTATGGAGTTCTTATGTTTGGAGATCATGAATTTTTCACGAATATCCAAGGCTTGAAGGTGATTGATAAATTTTCGGATGTATGGTCCAATTCTTTGTCCGCCATTCATCGAAAGATCGAATCAAAAGAAAAATTTTTTGAAAGATTTTGGGGTTATTTTTCGGAATTATTAGTGACAACGCCAATAGACGGATATTCAAAATAAGAAATGAATGATGAAATGTAAACAAGCCTATATATTCGAATACAGCAAGTAGAAAGAAATAACTGAATGGTTTTGTTGGAAATGATATCGACAACAATTTTGAGAATTGATTCTCGACAGAAAATTCGAATTCAATTTGATATATCGAAAAATAACGTATTACAATTCTATTTGGTATACACGGAACATTTATTCTGGCTGACACGTTTTCAAATCTATCGATCACACCCCCTGATGATAATTGTTGAATCCTGATAAACTCACAAGTATATAATCTACTGATAACTATAAACTGTCGTAACTCTTTTTTTGTATTACCTATATTTCATAATAATTTCGAAGGCAGTTCATATGTGCTTTCAACTTTTACAGGATGCGTTCTGAATGCTTTCTATACGTTATGCTATGGAAGCGGAATTCTTCGAAAACACAAGTCAATTTAATTTCAGAAGTATCGATGAATAACAATCATTCAACACAATTCGAATAGTTGGAAGCGTAAACTAGCTCATACACTCTCAGTATTTCCAAGAATTTATCATTTATTCAAATCAGAGAATTAAGAGTAACCCCTTTTTTGACCAGGTGTAAAGATGCAGCTGTTAAAAATGTCATGATCCACATACTGATTATAAATGCTGCTTTTATAGTTTGATGAATTGTTGACTAACTTCCCTTGTATATAGTGAGAAAAACCTACCCGATAATTTTCCGCCTGTCGGTATAAACAGGATGAATTCTCCATCAATTCCTTAAACTGGGATGAGGAAAACGCACTTTCAAATGAACAATATCATCTCCATAATAAGTGATATGGAGGTGAATGCAGATTCACTTTGTATTGTTGGAGCGACTATTATCTTTCATTTTTTCACTTTATAATCGTATTGTATAAACCCCCAGAAACACTGATAGGTATTCCCGTTCTGAATCTTCAATTTGGTGCATATATTTCATGAAACTACATATCAAAAGTAATGATAGCGATTGAAAATGCATCCCAGAACTTGGGAATGATAAGCAGGATCGATCATATGCCATACGCAATTCTGCAAACGACAAATTGATCCACTCCCTACATCGCACACAAAATTGCCACGCATTTCTCCAACGATAGCCTGATGGTGTTCTTCATATATCTGTGGAAAGCTCGCAATAGATCTGGAGTTGACATGTCCAGTTATTCTGATAAGTTCTTGCTAAGCAACTCCACTCTTGCAAAATCATACACCGCTGTTGCCCCCAACCGCTGTTGCCCTCAATAAGTGATTGGTAATTTTTTTTTTTTCCATTTCCAGTCCCACCTGGTTAGCTTGTTTCGTAGTCCACTTTGCTATCTCATTTTGTATAAAAAATCCATAAACTGATTCCAGACAAACTTCTGTTTTCTTTGTATTTGCTGGAGTCGTTTTTTCGATTTGCGTGTCGATTTCAGTTCCTTTGAAAGTCCCGAAACGGTTTATTTCAGACGTAAATTGTGAAACACTGACTGAATTATAGTATCTGTTCACTTTTAGGTACGCGTTGCTATGGTCGTAAGCCTTTCTGTTACTTCCATGGCAAACGCGAACATACATGGTGAATTACCGCTGTAATTTGGCGATAATTCTACACATCCTATGGACATTTCAACACATGAATGGAATTTCAATGCAAGATAGTTCGAATTCTCAAAGATGACGGAACTATTGCTTTGGGGTAATGGAAAATAGTCCCTATCGTTTGACTTTATTGTCAACATGTTTGAAATCAAACCAACCAACTCTGGCATAGATAGCTTGGACACATGAGCATGTCAGGGTTTGAACAAATTGGTGGAAGTGAGAATGCTGAGAATATCAATCTAGACGATACGTATTCATCAACAGAGGTGTGCAAGGAGAGTGCAGAAGGTAAAATTACAAAACTCTCCTGGAGAAATCACGCCCGTCAATAGATCTTCAAACTTATTCATTCAGATATTTTGGACGAGTCAATAGCCTGTCAACGAATGACGAAAAGTATTTCATTTCATTTCTCGATGACTTCACACATATAGCAGTCATCTACCCTCATGAAAATAAAATCTGGAGAATCTGATAGGTTTGTGGAGTACGGAAAATTGCTACTTCTGAAATGAATATAAAAATAAATCGTTTGAAATTGATAATGGTTATGAATACAAATCTGAAAAGTTCCAGAACTTCTGCAAATAACATGGTATTCAAGTTGAATTTACAGTACCGTATACACCAGAGCTCAATGGCCAAGCTGAATGCTTAGAAAGATCAATCGCTGAGAGAGCTAGAGCTATGCTATGCGATAGTGGTATGGATTGAAGTATGTAAGCAGAATCAGTGCTGGCAGCATGTATATCATTAACGCATTTTCACCATAAATGGAATGCTGCCAGCAAATCATTGGTATGGTGAAAACGTTGATCTGAGCAATATGAAAATTTTTATGTATCGAGCATTTGCACATATCCCAAGAAGAAATAGATCAAAATTTGATCCCAAAGTCGTGGAATGTATTATGGTTGGATATACAAATAATGTCTTCCAATTGATGAAGAATAACGGTCTCGATATTCAGTGCTCGTAACATTATATTTGATGACTCAAAAGCATACTTCGAATCAGTCGCAGCTCCAAATATTGAGATACATAAGGGCAATCAGAAGAGTTAATAACGCCAGACATATTTCGACATCACGACTTTTCTAGACTCCACCCGTAAGATTACCAGCTCACTTGGCAATATCATTTTGAACTGAATTTATGCCTACAAAATGATTTGACGATTCGAAACATATGTCCGTAGAAGAAAAGTCAAACGGAACGCTGCCATGGACAGTGAGCTGAAGGCAATTGTCCAGTCATTGGGTGTTGCGAATAAAATCTAACAACTATAAAGCTAGACTAGTGTTGCGAGGCTTGCATATATGTTCTGAGAGAATATTCAAATAATTGAAAAAAAGTTTTTAATGATTTCATGAGAGAGAAGACTTTCATCACTTCAAAGGAGATACTTGTCTATACATAAAAAATATCGGTGAATGAAAATGTTTTGTTTTACTATTCGTGAATGATATTTTGATGGCATCTATGGACGTAAATCGAATAAAGATTTTTAAAAATTCTCTCAAGAATTGATTAGAAATAACTGATCTTGAAGTTTAAGAAAAATTCAAATTTCTTGAACTTGAAATACATTCATTGCCTGGTAGGATGATTATTTTCCAAAAGAATATGATTGGCAGAATCATTGAAAAATAATCAGTGGGATGCCAAAAACACTTTGACGCCTATGGAAAACATGTAACAACTAAAAGCTGTAAGAATAGCAGACAACCTTTCTTTTCGTCGGCTCATTGGATCATTGATATATATTACAGCGGAATAGAATTCGATATCAATTTTGCAATTTGGCACAAGCCGACTTTGTAAGAATACTATAGCCGCATTCCCTATGAATTTGCTCTGATAATCCTGAAATACTTGAATTCGACAATCGACTTGGGGCTGCTTGTCTATCCAAGAATGAAATATTCGTAGAAAGATAAATTCGGCAGCTGATAAGCACTAACCAAACTCTTCTCAACCAGGGTACAGCTACATGATACAGCAAACGTGATCGAATATATATAGCACCAGCATATGTCTTTGGAAGCATCGCAAAGGCGTGCAATCTAAATCTATAAGATTATCAACAAAATTCGAGACGGAAGTTGAAAATGTTTTGAGAAGCGGTAATTCAGATTTTATTGTATCAGCTTATATGTACTGGAAAACATCATCCCAATCAATTCCGATTGTCCATAAAACTTGCATAATATTCTGCGCTTAGTACATGGACCTTCATTTGAGAGGTATAATAAATTAGGCATCATGGGAAGCATTCCATTGTAGACCCAATATTTCAATCGAGTCACCCTTTACATCAAAGTTGAAAGAATTTGAATTACATATCACAAGAAAACACAATTGGAAATGATCGAAAATTCAAAAGTATAGAAAAATATCGTTTTGAAGTTTCCTATCAATGAAATGTCATTCAAAGAACACCCTTTTATCAGGTTTCGCAGACGCGTTATAAACACTGCGAATTTCCCAAAACTTCTCATATCAGGATGATGCGGAATGTAAAACAATTATTAATATTTATTTCACTTGTGGAAACCACCTAAATAATCATTGTCTCGAAATATTCCTGTATTGTGTCAGAATATTCTATATGGAGTTGAGAATTCCTCTAATGGAAGAAATCGTGTGATAAATCTTATTAATACCTGAAAATGTATCATTGAGAGGCAAATGAACAATTTAACGATTCGAGGAATTTCTAGAGTACGTCTTATCAAAAAATTCTTCAACAAATCTCAACCTGCGGTGATGTAAAACCGCTATTGAAACTTCCTCAATTTCCAGATGCGCTTTAGAGAATTATCCGAATTCAAAATGTCATTATGGCAACTGAAGAAAAGAGAAAATGCATTGAAGATAATTCGAATATTCAGAATGTAATTTCATCATGGTATATCCAAAAATTGTATTTTGGTTTTATGCATATTATTATCACTTTAAGATCCGACCATTTTGTTGAATATATGGAAATACTTCTGCACCCAATTATAAGATCAACGGAGCAGGACGATTTGAATTGTGAACTGCTGAAAACAATATTTGCTAAATATGACCAACTCATTTGCATCAACCAGTGAACCAGGCATATCTGGGTATTATTTTCTCAAAATTACCGCATCACTGGCAAGACAAGGGAATTTTCTGGGAGGGTTTAAATTTTTCAAGTTACACCCACCATAAGATGTAGCTTTTGCATTGCACCCGAACTCTGTATTACTGCAAAAAAAAGCAATGGAATATAACAGTATGTGATCCACAGTCAAGCAAAACCTTTTGAAACGAACTGTGCGAATCTAAAATTCTACAATAGCCGGACAATAAAATATTAGCGCTTGAAAGTAAACTTCACCAGAAAACCACTGTCGACTATGTAGACGGGAAGTTATTTTTCTTATTTGATTTGATACAATATTTCGATTCCCCGACTCAAGGAGGTATTTATATTTTTATACGTTCCAACCGAAGTTCTGAATCAGAGGCGCGTATACTATTACCATTAGGGGCAAAATTAATTCGAAAAGTTGACTTTGATGAACTAGAGCAATGACTCCCCAAACGCGCCCAAAGGGGTCTGGGAGTTACATTTTTGAAAGATGGATTACTAAGCAATTCGAACGTTCTGGGAAAAAGTTTCATTATGAAATTCTATGCAACGATAAATCCTGAGAAGTGAAGACAATATTGTGGGGTTGGAATCGAACGAAGAAAATGGATTTGAACCCGACGAATCGAGACGAATTACCGGTTTGTATTGCTGTCTAAAATATAAGATATTACCCCATCGTTTCTGAATAGACAACTAATCAAATTTAGTTTTATGGTTCGGGAAAATTCTAGGGCTGTTTCATACTGATTGATATTTTCAAAACAGTCAAACGAACAAACATTGCGATAAATTTGAGGTATGATAAAATTTCCCTTTTCGATCCTACTTACGGTATTCCCATTTAACCTCAAATATTGTTAACCCGGGAACACTATGAGTTTGACAACAGTTTGGTCTCATAATTCATTCTCTTAATTTATTCAGGTAGGTAGAGGGGGGGGTCCGAATAATCTGAATGTTTCTGCCCTTTACGTCTCACTGTGATATCCCCGGAAACAAGTAATCACAAGAAACATGAATATCATTTTGGATATTCTTTCGAATGAACGAACGAAAAACCTTGTGAAGGAGGATACTTGTGGGTGGTGAAATTTCACCGAAGTGACCTTTGAGATGAATCGGGGTAGAGACATTGACATCATTCAAGGGGACGTCCCAAGGGAGCCCGCAATTAAGGGCCGAGGATAGATAACTTTGGGGGTGTTAAATTGTGTGTCCTGAGATGCCCTTTTGAGCATTGGGTGAGAAGGCATCGTTATCCCATGTCACATTTGAGCTTGTGTGACCTTGACATTGAGTTGAGATGAGATCTGAACGGGCGAACTGACTTCACCCCCCCTTTCCCACCCCCAACGCAACGCAGATCTTGACCTTGGGAAGCAGTGTTAGGTGTAATATGCGTAAGATATCGTTAAACCTGAAGTGCCCCCAGATGGGGCGGCTGAAGATATTGCTTTATCATCGGGGTGCGACCGCTGTCTCATAGGAGTCTGCCATTCGAAGGTAACCCAGGTCGAGTGGTGTATAACATTGAGGGGGCCCTTTACATTAGGAGAGGACATATCATTCAAAAGCCCCATCCACCTTGGGATGCCCTTTTGGACTTGGGGGGGGGTATCGTTTTAGGCACTCATCACCGGGATGCCCTTTTGAGCATCGGGACGGAGAGTAACGTTCATCTCATGACATCTCTATCTTGTATGACTTTGACATTGAGGTGACTCTGGGGTATGTAAACGGGCAACATTTTCGTGCCCCACACAAATTCACTCTGACAATGTTCCAGTATGGGGTCAATCGCATCCTGCACTCCAAGGTCGAGAAGTTGGGAAACCAAAAAGTGACGTAGTGTGACCTTCATTGTGCCCACTCCGCTACGGGATGTGAGGCATGTCCTGTATCAGTTTTTTGACTATCGAGAGCAAGTTCAAAAAAATCTATTTTGAATTGTGGTGAATCATTTACTGTAGTGATAACTATGCGTCATCAACGCGAGAGGTCGGGGAAAGGGCCTTCAACAAAACCGTGTGAAAATTTATAATGGCGATGATGACTCCCCGTCACTTGCGCCACGATACCTGTCAATGTTGTTATGTGACATTACCGTATGGTCAAAAACAAATTGCAAAAAAAACATTGCACACAGGACGACTTCATGTGCATTTGGGTAAATGGTATGTAAAAAGATCAAAATGCCCCTTTAAAGATCGCGAAGCTCATGGCTAGCGATAAGTGTATAATGAGTATGGGCCATTTATTTTTTTTTGAGTTACTGAAAATGCATTGGTTTCTCTGTGTTATGAAGACGATTTAGAAAAAAGATTCAACTCGATTTTGGGTTTAAAAACAATTTATCACTGGATTCTTCAATTCCCCCGTTATATATTTTCCTTTATCCCAATGTTTGGAAACATATAAAAAAAAAGAAGTCCCATTTCATTATGTCAGAATCTTAATTTTCCAGAGCTGAGGTTTTCTGAAAATATCAACGAGATCAAGGGTGCATCTGGTGGAACTAACAGCCGCATTGTCAATGCTTTTTAAAAAGAAATATGGCGTTCATCATCATATCTGTTGATCAGGGGATTGAAAGCATTTCCGTGATTGTTTGCAGCCATAGGAGTGCATTAACCCAAAAGAAGAGGGAACCTTGTACAAAAAAAAAAGGGAATTTTATTCTTCTATCTTGAAAGCAATATACTTTCATGTACGAGGGAGGGGGAAATTAAAACAAAAAAAGATTTGAACGTTTCAAATCAGCAGGATATTTGAATTTTCCCCCTTTTGGGGGTTCAACATTGGGGACTGAAAGCCCCTGTGGGAAATGCATGTTTGTGCAACTCAAGGCATATTATCAAGAATAGATGAATGAAAAATCAAATCAGTAAAAAGTGAACCAACACAAAAAAATGTTTGGGTTTGATGCGACTGTGGAAGGCGACAATGCAAAGGAAATTTCATGAATACAGCTCGAATTGACCAAAATGTCAATGCGGAAAGAATAATTTGTAGAAAAGATAAATTCAGCTGATAAATTCTCAAACTTTTTTTTAACCAGGCGGAAAACAGCCAAAGATACAACGAACGTATTGGTTCCAGGAGCAGAAAAAAATAGCAGCTTCTGACAGACGAAAAATTTTTTAAATCCTCTCAGAATGTGTTGACGGTATTTTTATCGAAAAAAAAAGGATGGAATTGGGAACAGAACTATAATGTGAACTAATTAAAGGGAAAAAAGGATTTGAAAAACCCTTTTTCTTGAAAAGAAAGCTTTCAATCAGAGAAATGTATAGTGATATCAATTGGGGAGATATGAAATCTTATCAGGATACCCTATTTGTTTTGGAGTCCTTCAGTTGGGCAAGAAAACAGTCATTGGTGGCTATATCTTTTTTTTAAGCAAAAATATTGCACCAAGAGAAACCTCCCGAAGAAATATGGATGAAAGCAATCATAGAAGATTTTGGAATTATCATACAAGAACCCATCTGTCTGGAAATCTCAAAACGGCCGCCATTTTGAAACCGCCATCTCAAATTTAAAGAAGAATCATAATCTCCGACCACAAAACCCTCAGATACCAATTTTGGGAAAGGAACGGACCAAAACACAAAACTCGTACGCCATATTGGAGCCGCCATTCTGTTTTTTTTACACACAAAAATTTTTTAATGCATTGTCACCAGAATGTGTATACCTGTCCATAGTGTTTGTATATCTTTTTTTTGAAATTCCCCCTTCTCTTGTTGTACAAATTTTGTGTTTTAAAAAATCAAAATTTTTTTTCACTACCCGAAATGCAAAAAAGGGTTTATTTTGATGCATATAAAATTTTTATTGATTAAGAGTATCAGACAATATTTTTTACATTTTTTCATCATATAACTGGTAAAATGTGAAACAGCTCTATACAATAAGAATATTTACCTTTGAATGACATTTTATTTTGAGAAGATAGGCTGGTTTTTCCCTTTAATGAATATAATTCCATCAGAGAATATCCTAAATTTGGGTTTGAGTTGAAAACCATTCCACATTTTAAAAACCTCCGCCCCAGTACTGTTCAAAAAACTTTTCGCTTTATGCCCCCCCGTGAACGTGCTGATTATACTTATTGTTAATTGAATTAGCAAAAAAAAATTTTGGATTTACTATTCCATTCATTTTAGAGTAAGTATACAACTCCAGCATCGACACCATTACCTATATTTCATTTGCTTCAGGTTTGTAGGAAGTTTATTATCCCCTCGCTTGAAGTCGTTGTGTACAACAATTTTTCAGTTATCAATCTCAACTGAAGCCAGATCATCATACAAGCTGAAGGACTTGAAATCCAGGATGGGTTGAATATAGTTATTCTGATAGGCATGGTCCTGTGACTGGTTGTTCCCTTTTATCCATTCCTTCTGTCTTCCCAATTTTTGGTAATGAAAAATAATTTTTAAGTAAATTGTTTGAAAAAAAATTGGGGGGAAAAAACCTAGTTGGGATAGCAGAACTGGGAAGATTTTGGCAAAAAAAAAAATATCTATTCTTTATCTACAGCCATATCAGGTTTCTTCACTTCTTCTTTGAACATGGGATGTCATCAATAGCTACTGGTCTGTTTTTTTTTTTTTTAGGATGTTTGTGTTGACCAGACACATTTTTTGTTTAGGGAAAATTTGTTTCCCAAAGATTCAACATCTTCCTGAAAAAAAAATTGAAGTAAATTATATTTAAGCACAATATGGAATTCCTACTTCATGCATTTTACAAGAAATGCTGCAATCTGTTTTTTATCACTATTTCCCGCTTTGCAGAGCATGACATATTTTCAGTAGCTACTGTGTTGATATATCAAATGCCCCTTTTGATTTCTGGGGATAACAATAAAGGGGGAAAAAAATTGTAAAAACAGGGGTAAACTTGAAAAAGAGATCATTGGTTGCTCCTGTTCGTCCAGCCAAAATGAGGTGACCTGCATTCAGACTATTTTTTCCCTTTTTTCCCCCACTAAAATTTGGAGTGTTCAGTTCCACGCAAATATCGCATATTTTCCCAAAATATACCCAACTTCTTTTTGGAGAGTAACTGAAAATATACAAATTTTAAAACCTTTGGAACGGGGGTACTGGTTCCGTCCGTCCCCAAATTTTGAAAAAAACCCCATTTCCCCCCCTTTATATCTTGAAACTTTTCAAAAAAAAAGTTCTCCCTTTCAAAAAAAATTTTGTAAAAAAAAAAAACGACAAAATCTCAAACACTACTAACATACACAAAAAAAAAAAAAAAATGAGCCAAAAAAAACCCCCTTTTAAACCCCAAGAAAAAGGGGGGGAAATAATCAATGTTTTTAAAAAGTAAAACATGGTATGGGCCAAAAATAGTCCCAATTTCTACCATTTTTGGCGCAACGACCTTAATCTCAGTCCCTATAGCCCCCCCTCGTGATGTTGGTTTTCCCCTGAGTGGGGGGCTAACCGAAACCAAAAAATGTGGGCTGGTTTTTTTTCGTTGACCCGTTGATTTGTCATTCACTCCAAGGGGGTTGTTTATCGTTGCATTTTTTTACCGTACTGATGGGGCCCAAAAACCCGAAACACATGTCAACGGTTAACACTTTTTTTTGGGGTTTTTGTTAAAAAATTTCCCCCATATATATATAAAAAGTTTTAAATTTTTAATCTCTTTTTTAATAACAAATTTTGAAGGGGGTTAAAAGGGTTTTACAAATTTGAAATAGTTCGAAAAAAACCAGCCCCTGAAAACTGTTGTTTTTATTCAGTTATTGGGTCTAATAAAAACATGCTTCTTGATTGTTAAAAACTTCTTAGGCAACCCAAAGGTTTGAACCCGGAAAGTTGGAATAAATACACCCCTTGAAAATCTTATGTGTGCAATTTGTAACAGGTTTGAATGTTTTTAATATAACTTCCATTCTCAAACGAAAAACATTAATTTTTTTTACATTTTGAAAAAATTATCATTTGCTTTAAATCATATTCAGACTTTCCAAGAATTTCCCAAAAAAAAAAAAAATACTAACTCGCATGAAAAGGGTTAGAAATTAGTACGCTCATTTTCAAAATCAAAAAGGGTAGGAAATTATAAATTACAAATTAGTAAAAATTAGATTGTTATAGTCATCAATGGGTGTGAAGTTAGCCCATCTAAAAGAACACTGAAAAAAATAAAATCTCGTTTTTTTTCCTATTCCTTTTTTTTACATGGTTTTTTTATTCAGTTAGGGACGTGAATAACTATTATTCCCATTTTTCAACTGAAGGTGAAAAAATTTGATCAACGATGAATAAGTTCGATTTGGGGAAAAAGTGGAAAAATTGGGTGAGGTTTTTTAAAAAAATCACAGACGCCACAAATGACTTTGTACACCGATTTGTTTGGGCATATTTTCATTGTTGTTCCCTTTTTTCCTTTTTTCACATGGCCCCAGAATTTTCCCAGGTTGTAAAAGGGTGGGCTAAATGGGGGTTGATATGATTTGAAAATACACAGATGCCCCAAATGGCTTTTTACAACTTTTTCACATAATTGGGTTGTACACCGGTGCCACGTTATAGTTTCCACCTCCCAAATGAGGGGGGAACAAAAGGGGTAGGTTCAGATATTTATTGAATAATTATGATACAAAAAAAACCTAAAACAAATTGATGACGTAACTAGTTTAAGTCGATATATATTAAATCGCTTCAATTTAAAATAAAAAAATTCTGGCATTCCATCAGAGACGAAAAAAGGGCCATTTAAAAAATAAATATCAAAAGCGAAAGGTTTTTCAAAGCCATTTGTGGCCTTTGAATTTTAAAAATATATCAACCCCCCTTTTCACCCTTTCGACGGCCCAAATTCTGGCGTGATGGGAAAACCAATATCAATTTGTATATCAAGCACGAAGGGGTATAAAGCCATTTGTGGCCTCTGTGAATTTTCAAAAAATAACCTTCCATCCCCCCCCTTTGGGGGCCTGCAAGCAAATCGGGTGCGTTTGTCGTGGACCCCAAAAAAGGAAGGTGCGAGTTAAAACGCCCCAACAACTGTGGTTTGTAGCTTATTTGCAGCTCGGGCGTCTTATCAGAAAAAGCCCCAGATAAAAACGATAGATATGCCGTCCTTCGGGAGGGACGTTATAGATATTGAATCGTTAAAGGGAAACCCCACCTCTGAAATAACCCGACGATTCGACAAAATTTCCCCTTGGGGGGGGTGCTCACCAGCATCGGGGTTTTGCCCTGGTCGCAGAAATAGGCCGAAAGTTAAATGAAGCAATAAAAAAAAAAGCGAAAAAATGTACAAAGCCATTTTCAAATTATATCAACCCTTGTTTTCACCCGGGGTGGCAAATTCTGGCGCCATATTAGTGATGAATGAAAAAAAGTTTTGGGACGTGGACCCAACAAAAGGGAAAGGGGCGGGGTTAAAACGCCCCAACAACTGTAAGGGGGCTTATTTGCAGCTGCGGGGTTTATCAAAAAAGAGCCGAGATAAGGGGGGGTAGATATGCCCAAAACCTTCCGGGAGGGGCGTTATAGATATTGAGGGTCCCCTTAAAGGGAAACCCCACCTCCCGAAATAACAGACGGGGTTCAAAAATTTCCCCTTAAAGGGGGTTGCTCACCAGCATCGGTGTTTAGCCCTGGTCGCAGAAATAGGCCGACGTTAAATGAAGCAATAAAAAAATGGGAGAAAAAATTTACAAAGCCATTTTTTAAATTATATCAACCCTTGTTTTCCCTTTTCGGCGTTTGGGAAATTTGTACCTTTGGGGATGAATAAAAAACTTATTTAAAAAAACATACACCCAACTACCAAAAAAAAAATTTTTAAATCTCAAGGGGTGTTCAAATGAAGGCTTGTTTCAATTCTTATATTTATTTTTTTTCCATACCTTTCAGGTGATTTCGAGAATATACAGGGTGTTACATTTCTAATTTTACCGTTTAAAAAATTTTTCTCTCAAATAAATTGGTTTTTTTTAGTTAAAATGAATTGGTTTTTTTTTTTCGTAAAATAAAATGCCCAAAAGAATGAAGTTGATTTTTTTGCGAACGTCAAACTAAAAATATCAAGAGACCAGATTTGCTCGTAAAAGGGTAGGGGTTTCTCCTTAAAATGATTCAGTGAAAATCCCGCATGAACGCCACTTTTGGGAGAATAAAATTTTGTTTCAACGAAAATGCCTTTTGAAACATAGAAGATGCGTACGTTTCACAAAAAAATCTAACTCATACCAATGTTAAAAAAAAATTTTTTTCTTGAAACAAAGTTAAGACCTTCAGGACCTTTTGTTCATATGAAGTTTTTTTTCAAAATTACCAAACCGAAAACCCTTTTTCAATATAAGCATGTTAAATTTTGGGAAAAACCCTGTATATAAATTATTTCCTTCGAATGATAGCCAATACCCCTTACTCAACAGTTTACGTCAAAAATACCAAAAAAATTCTGATGGGAAACCCCATATCAAATTTTTTAATAGATTCGAACCCTAAAAACCCCATAACCATATTGTTGAATTTTTTTCATGGTATTAACAATCTTATAGCCCCCCCTATAACAATGTTCACTACATTTCAACCATGAATCAAAAAAAACAATCCCCCTACCGGAATGTTCAATGTTTTATAAAAAAAATGAATTCCAACCCAAAAAAATACCATCCATTACCGAAATAGAACAAAATCGAGCCAAAATCACAAAATCAAAAAATAACCTAAATTTCCTCGGAAGAAATAAGGGGGCAATCAGAACGGAAAAAATGTATTTCACATATTTTATGTGCTAAGAATTTAAGGGGGGAAGTACGTGTGGCAATTTGCGCGGCATAAAAAAACGACACTAGCGCTGGTGGCAAATCGCTCAACTCAGCGACTGAATCTAAGGTTATACATCCCCGGAATGACCTCCATGCATTTTTCCCAGATGGATAGAGATGGGAATAGTCACCAGTAGTGGGGAAATTTGTGAGATTCGTAGTTACCTCCGATATCGGAGGTAAAAAAATTATATAAGGGGAAATACGTTCCCGGGATATATGTATTTTGGGGTAACCGAGGGGGGGAATGGGGGATATATATATATATATATATATTCATATATTTAAATATATATATATTTATATATATATATATTTTTTTATATATATATATATATATATATATATATTGTCATGTTTGGGAAGAATAGTTTTTTAAATTTTTTTTATTTATGATAATTATGATAATAATTTTAAACTCCGCGTTGGGCGCCATTTTTTTATGTATATATGAAATTTCTGTAATTTTGCGTTTTTCTTTGGGGACCAATTGTTAAATTTTGACAATGTAAAATATTTTCCGAAGTTGTCAACTTTTATTTTCCTGTTTAAAATTTT
>JAFIRS010002205.1:0-241176 GCA_018342105.1 Gonioctena quinquepunctata | reverse complement strand
AGTCTGCCGTTACCATTCTGACCTATGACGTCTACCAACTCCGCCAGGATTACGTCACGGAACACGTTCCCGGGTGGGCCAACCCCCCATCTTCAGGCCCCACCCTTGCATCCCCCCGCACCCCCGTAGCAGGACCAACACACCTCTGCCACGCACCACTGTTTCAACGACGTACGCACCCACTAGCAGAACCAATCCCCGAATCCGCCACCAAACCTCCACCACCGTCTGCGGCCACCCCGTCATGAACCCCCCAACGACCGTTGAAGTATACATTCCGTCACCAATCGACCCGCCAACGGTGTCGTGAAGTCTGCCGTCGTCATTTTGACCTTTGACGTCTACCGACACCGCCAGGATTACGTCATGGAACACGTTCCCCAGGTGGGCCAACCCCCCCCCAATTTACCCCCAATCCACTGCCACTGGTGGTGGTGCGGCACCATGTGGAAGTAACCGATGACCGGAGAGGTGCGCTCGTAGTGACATGGGCCATAGCGTCTTAGAATAACGAATGCTTTTCGCAGCATTACACCAGCTGTCTTGCGCAGGGTAGCACAGTCTTTCAAACATAGACTTCAGCTCTGCATTCAAGAAAATGGAAGACATGTTGAACATATTTCATAAAAGTTTCATTATCAACCTCCATTAAACTTTCCTTCTAGTAGTTTGCCAGCTGACAATTTAAATATCTGGAACTTAAGCTCTGACTTCAATTCATGAATATACACCATAACATGTAAAGAAATATTAGTAATATTCATAATATTTTTTCATTTAATCGTGTTCGGTTTGATATTGCACGATTCATGTGTTAAATTCTGCATCCAATGAAAAAAATCATTTTTCATTTAGAAAAATGTTATACATACATTTATTTCAGAAAAAAATATTTGTATGGATACCTTGTTATGTACATATTTGTAACAAGATATCTTACGTTTATTCTTATCAGTCGTCAAATGGAATTTGCTTTGAAAAATGTCGTTCATTGAGATTATAGCGAAGAAATATGAATGCTTGCCATTTTTCGAAAAAAAAAACTGTTTTAAGAAAAACTGATGAACTGATAGTAACAAAAGCACGTAATTTGAAAATGTTTAATAGTAAGGAGCCGATGGTCATACAAACGGATGCATCACAAACTGGTCTAAGTTCATGTCCCTTATAAAACGGACAACCTATTGCATTTGCTTCGAAAAGTCTGACAAACTGTGAAAAACGGTATGCCCAGATTGAAAAAGAAATGCTTGGTATAAAATTTGCCTGTGAAAAATTTCATTTCTATATATATGGACATGAAGTGACGGTTCATACAGATCATAAGCCTCTTGAATCCATCTTAAAAAAAAAATATCAGTCAACTTACCTGCAGACTTTAAAATATACGACTGAAAACTTCGAAATACTTTCTTAATGTGAAATTTTTGAAAAGTTCGCTTATGGATATTGCCGATTTTTTATCTAGATCCCCCTCGCCAGAAACTGGTGAAAACAAAATTGTACACTTAGCATCCAAATATATTCTAATGTCAGATGAACGAAAATCAGAGTATCAATCAGAGACACAAAAAGATACCATTTTAAGGAAGGTGCTTCAATTCATCGAGGAGGGTTGGCCACGGAAAAAATTAGATATTGAGCTAGAAAATTTTAGGAAAATTAGTAATGATATTTCTACTACTTTTCGTGAATGACAAGTTGATTGTTTCTTCATCATTGAAAATCATTATGGAGAAAATAAAACCATAGCTAGAGCGAAAAGTGTTTTTTATTTGCCTAAAATGTCATGTGGAATTGCTTAATTGATTAAAAATGTTAAAGTCCGCAAAAGATACGCCTTAAATAATGCAAGCGAAGCTCTATTACAACCCCAGGTTCCATCAAGGCCATGGGAAAGAGTTGCAGGCGATATAATGTTTCATGGGAACAATGACTATATGGTTGTGATAGATGCTTATAGTAAGTGGCTTGAAATTCGTAAATTGGGGTCGAAACGGTCCTCGGATATAATTCCAGTACTGCAGGATATTTTTAGTTCACAAGGTATTCCAGACGTATTCTGTTCTGATGATATGCCTTTCAATAGTATCGAATTCTTGAGTTTTGCGAGTGAATGGCAATTTAGGACAATCACTTCAAGTCCTATCCTACAAACCCTCGATAAAATGGCTTGGTTGAAAAAGCTGTTGGCATAGCAGAATCAATTTTTCAAAAAAGCAAAAACCTCTATGCGAGTCTGCTAGAATATAGGAATATACCAATTGTATCTGTAGGACTATCGCCTAGCCAACCTTTCAATAACCGAAGATCACGGGATAAGTTACCAGTTTATTCCGGGTTGTTGAAACAGGAAAGGGTAGACACCGAGGAAGTCAGAAGAAAACTGATAAAAAATCATCATGTGCGGAAGTACCATTATGAAAAGGAAGGAGTTAAGAATTTGCCCAAGGTGAAAGAAGGTGATAAAATCGTTATTTGGAAATATTGAATATGGGAACTCGGAACAGAGATTGGTGCACATCGAAGTCCAAGATTATATATAATAGAAGATGACTCAGGAAAAATATTGAGAAGGAACAGAAAACTACCATTCGTATCCCATCAAGGCAGTGTTGTTTGCTGGTTAACAGCACCCCTCAATTCAATGTGTGATGGACTCCTCGCAACTTATCTGCGATTTGCATTGGATACGAGATGCGTGTTGTCTCGCCGACTTGATTTTGACTTCCATCTTCTGTGTGCGTCACTCATGCTTTTTAGTCGGAGACCCATTATCATGCGTATCCGCATGGGATAGCACTGGAGCAGCGTCATATGTTGATTTGCCAGATGTCAGCCTCAGTGCATGCGGAGATTCGAGAAGCGCTTCTTCTCGAATCTCCGCATCCACTTAAGTCAGGTCTTGGGGCTTCAGGGGCTCCAAAGTACGGAGCACCCTGCGTGTTCTGATCCCATATATTGGTGGAATATTGATTACCTACCACCTCTTCGGCTGGTTCGACTCGTGACACTTCTGCCACTTCGTTGATCCGCCTAGGAGGCGGTGCCACATAGCCACATAGCCACGACCACGAAGGTGGGATACCTAATCCCGTAGATTTTGTGTGGAAAATGCGGCATACTCTGGATGTTCCACGCACCATAGAGCATGCATTCGCGCCATGTAGCCCCTTCGGGCGGGCTCCCTACTCTGATAGCAATGCAGAAGGCCGTCTCTCATTTGGTCTGTCCACTCAGGACGTTGTCCATTGCGTGAGTCGTCATCGGGCTGTCCGTCGATTTGGGCCCCATCACTTTGCCGTTGACCTCTATCCGGATGAGGTCGGTTGTTGGGGCCCTGTCTCCTTCTTCTAGGAACCAGAGTTTTGATCCTGCGAGGGGGTTAGCCTAGCAGCATTATTACTGTCTTGTTGTGTTTCTCAGAAAAAAAAGTTATATTGAAAAATGGATAATGATGACTAAAGTTCATTTTTCAGACGCAGATGATTCCGGAACTCCTTTATATTCTCGAACAAATATATAACAGTGGTTATTGCAAAAATGAGGCCCAATAAATTATTCGGGATATAATCGCTGACACCATTTTGCCTTCATTCCATAAGCTGAAATAGTAGAGGTGTGTTCGTAATAAAATAAATATGGATATTCTTTTATTCGCGCGATATTTATCATTCAAGCAAAGATGAGCACTTCTGAATAGGTGAACACAAGAATGATTGTTGGTTTCTCAATTTTCTTTGTACTTTTGGTTCATGAATACTCGTTACACGTACTTCATTCTATTACACTTACTCGTCAGGTAATAGCAACAGTTACCCATATGAAAACATTTCAACAAAAAATTGAACCGACGAAATACGGAACTGAAAAGTAAAAATAAAATAAACCTCCTCAGTCTCGATAACTAGGCTCCTATATTTATGTAAGTAACTAATTATGAGTCGGCGCTAAACAAGCAGGCAAATGAATTAGGTAAGGCGTAAAATGATGGCATCGAGTTGCGCGGTGACATTCTGATAATTTTTCTGAAGTAATTCAATGATCTTCGTTGATTGTTCGTTTGGCGCCGACTCAAAATTAGTCACTTACATTAGTTCAGGAGCCTAGTTATTGAGACTGAGAAGGTTTATTTAATTTTTTACTTTTCAGTTCCGTATTTCGTCGGTTTACTTTTTTGTTAAAAAGTTTTTATTTTTCAATTTTTTGTGACTGAAATCTACTAATCACTACCTACTTGTTTTTTGATTACTTCCAAAATACTTACTTAACCACCTTTCTTCAACTATTACCAGTTAAATAATATGATTATCAATTTTTACTATTTGTTGTAATATAAATTATTTTTGTTTTTCTGGTTAGTTTATTTCATTACTTTGTATATCATTCCATCCCCTCATAGAATATAATTATTGTGATGGACGTGGAATATTGACAGTAGCGATCTGTCATTGTCAACTACATATGTGTGTGCCAATGTTCACAAGTGAAAAATCAATTATCCCCTATTTTTCCACCCGTGAACGTAGATAATTCAATTCGAAATACAAATATGAGGTATATCCTATCTACTGAAGGAAGAATCATCCAAATCGAAGTACCCAGTACAAAGTTATGCCTGATAGAATCGGTTAACGGACCAGATTCCGCAGGGTGAGTGATGAATATCCTTCATTTTGCTACCCTCAGGGGTAGATTTCATCTCTAAAATTAAGATGGGACCAACTCCGAACTACACCCTACTCACTGAAGGAAGAGTTATCGGAATCGGACGTCTCAATAAAAAGTTATGCGTAATCATACATAAAAAAAATAAAAAAAATTAAATATACGCGTCGACTAGAGAACCTCCTCCTTTTTGGTTTCGTCGGTCAAAAATATAGACCATCACAATGTTAGGGTGATATAAGAATATAAAAAATATATAACATCGATTTTTAAATATAAATGAATTTGAAATTAATCCCATAGTGCACCCTTGGATTCCCAGTGAGTCGAGCCAGAAATTCATCACAGATCGCTTGTACACAAGAAGTGGCAATGCATTGACTAGCTTATGTTCACGTTGATGTTCCTTTGGCCACATTTGTGTGAGCACATAATAGATTGCAGATTAGTCCGGATGACGATGTTGATTCTCACGCACTGCCGATTTCATTTATCTTTTCCTATCACGTCATTCCCGATGGTCGCAAAACTTCTGCTTCTCCACTCCCCAGAGAATCATTCATAACGGCCGAGACCGTAGATATAGGAGTATTAGAGAGTTGGCTCGTAAATAAGGCGTTCTGGGTTACCAATACATCAGTTTCATGTCTGTCTGGTGCCGATACAAACCATCCATCAGGGTTGTTTCGTAACACCCCAACCTATCCCCAACAGATTTCCACAGGCAATGCTTCAAGCTCACGCTATGTTGCACGAAAGGAATCGCTTTTATGTACCGAGAAAAATATATAGATTCGAGAAAATAATTCGCAATATGCAATGCGGATCATTCGATTGACATTGAATGCACTTTCACTCGTATTTTTGTATATATATATATATATATATATATATATATATAGAGGTCCTGTTTAGATCAGGAAAGCTCACTGTAAACCAATCATAAACTAAAGGGTGTTACTGAAGTGGGTCGAATATCCATAAAAAAACCACTTCCTTGGATGATGTCTCGACAAATGTTGGATTACATCTGATGATTGATTGTGGTAACTTGCAAATGCTTGTTGTGAATCCAAATACACTGGTTCTGAGGTTTTTGCATAGAAATCATAATATATATAATATATATTATGATTTCTATGGGTTTTTGGCCGTTATCAGTATGGTAGGTCATGCGGACAATAACCAGTGTCTGCATGACGGATTCGCAGACATTGGTTGTTGTCTGCATAACCTACCTTGTACTGTCATGTCATGTCTGATGGCCCAGCTTCATGGAAAACTCGTAGATAGATCCATTGCTCTCGTATCTCCATTCTGATTGATTAGTTGTGTTGTCTTTTCACAAGCTTTTATTTAGTTTCAATTGTTAGTTCGTTCGTTAGTTAGGGTCGAATCTTGCAAGTGAATTTTGACCAACTTCTAGTCGTCCGATTGATTTGAAATTTTACAGGTATTCATACCTCCGGTGACAATGAATTATGAAATTTTTGTTATAGAAAAAAACAGAATGGCGGCTTCTTCAATTTGATTCAAAATTGGTATGGGGGGGTTTTCGGTGTCGGAGATTGGGAATTTCTGTCAAAATTTTTAAAATTGAAATAGCGGCTCCAAAATGGCGGACGAGTTTTGTGATTACGGTTTGATTCGATTGAAAATTGGTATGTGGAGGTTATCGGAGTCGGAAATTATGAAATTTTTGTCCAAATTCGTAAATTCAAGATGGCAGCTCCAAGATGGAGGGGGAGGTTTGTGATTATGGTCCATTTCGATTCAAAATTGGTATACAGGGGTTTTTGGAGTCGAAGATCATGAAATTTTTGTCAAAATTCAGGAATTCCAGATGGCGGACGAGTTTTCTGGTTATGGTCCGATTCAATTCAAAAGTGGTATATGGGGGTTTTTGGAGTTGGAAATTATGAAATTTTGGTCGAAATTTATTAATTCAAGATGGCGGCTCTGGAATGACCGACAAGTTTTGTGATTATAGTCCGATTCGATTCAAAATTGGTATGTAGGGCTTTTCGGAGTCGGAGATAATTCATGAATTCAAGATGGCGGCCCCAAGATGGATGACGAGTTTTGTGATTAGGGTCAGATACTATTCAAAATTGGAATGTGGGAGTTTTTAAACTCGGAGAACATGATTTTTTTCAGCTCAAACCTTACGGAGGAGAGACCTTGTAATAACGATGCACTATAGAAAATTAACAGATCAAGGTGAACCAACGAAGAAGGCAAGAATAAATAACTGATGAAAAAACTTTCAAAAGGTGAGCTTTCATTCAAGCCGTGTACCAAAACGTATAAAATAAATTCAAGTCATTGCTGAAAATGATTCAATTATTTTTTGTTGAATTATTTGGTTTCAAAAAGCTTGTCGCGCGAATTGTAATGAAATTAATGCTTCAAAAAGTTGTTACTTACCAACCATTCATTAAAAATATAATTAATTGATATCTACTTTCATGAATACTTTGTAAAAATCAAATACTCCGACAAGTTTTCACTTACCAACCAATCATTGCCCAATCAGATCAATTGGTACCTACTTTCATGAACACTTCGTGTGACAAGCTTTCTGAAACCAAATAATTCAACAAGAAATATGTGAAGCATTGTCAGCGATGACTTAAATTCATTTTCTACGTTCAAGTACACGGCTCAAATGAAAGCCTGTCTTTAAAAGGGTTTTTATAAGTTATTCATTTTCATTTGACTGTTGGCCAAAATAGATTTCCAGGTTATTGATGAAAAGAAGAATTCTGATCTGAGGTACCCATCAGACGAATTGCATTCATTAATGCCATGCAGTTCTAGTTTGAGGTTCGAGTTCCGTGTCGGTACACGGAAGTATTATATATCCCGGTCACATTGTAGATAAATGTGGTCATCCATAGCTCTTTTATCGAATAGCCTAACAATGCCCCCTCCGTCCAGTTGAATGTTAATCGAAACTCGTTACGAAAAGAGGTGCTGGTTACATAACATTACATTATTGAATATTTAGGGATTGGTGAACGATCGCCTCACTGGTTGGTTACCAAAACACCAATATCTGTTTCTGATTCAAATGTTCCCAAAAAATTTGAAAAAATTACTGATAAAAAAATGTTGCCAATATTTTTATATACAAGATGAAACCATACGAGTTTAATGGAAAAATATAAGTATTTTGGGGTTCTTTTCAGCTGTAAAATACGATAGAAAATACTTGAGACAACTAAAAATAATGGTTTTGATTTTGTATTATTTTTTTTGTTATTTATCAAAAATATCTGAACATATTTAAATGTTTTCAGTTAGATGTCGAGTTCTCTTTGGAATGGAAGATTTTCAATCTGACGTGTCTCACTCTCTAGGCGAAGCACAATATATTTTTCATTAACCGACGAAAAAAAAAAGGAGGAGGTTCTCTAGTCGACGCGTATTTTTTTTTATGTATGATCACGCATAACTTTCCACAGAGTAGTTCGTTTACTATGATTCTTCCTTCATTGGATAGGGTATACTTCTGAGTTGGTACTTTTTGAATTTGGAAATGAAATGTCACCCTTAAGGGTAGAAAAAAGGGGATATTTATCGTTCAACCACTGAATGTTTACACGTTAACTGATTTAAGCACTCATAACTTTGTACTGGGTTATCCGATTCAGATGATAATCCACCCCTAAGGGTAGAAAAATAATGGATTATGAATTTTTTATCTGTGAACCGATTCTGTTGGAACTTGGCACACATATAGGCAGTTCTGATCACAATACTACATGATGGATACCTGGAGTCAATTGAATAGATAGTTATTAGTTGATTTTAGCCACAAAAAGTTAAAAATAAAAATTAAAAAAAATTGAACCGATAGAAGAATCAACTGAAAAACAAAAAATAAAATTAACCTTTTTAGTCTTCATTTTAACTGAGCTCCTGAACTGATGTGAGTAACTGATTTTAAGTCAGCGCCAAACAACCAATTAACGAAGATCATTATATTACTTTGAGGAAATGATCAAAATGCCGCCATGCATCTCACTGCCGTCATTTCACGCTTCACCTAATTCAATTGCTAGTTTGTTTGGCGCCCACTCAGAATTAGTTACATCAGTTCAGGAGCTCAGTTATCATTGAAACTACGAAGGTTTATTCGATTTTTTGTTTCAGAGTTGATTTTTTCATAAGATTAATTATTTTGTACAACGTTTATTCATTTTATCATACAGGATGGTTCTTAGGTAACTCAATCACTTCCGAAGGTACAATCGGTGATATTGATCACATTTTCAGTTACTTTTTGGTAAATTGATTCATGGATTAGTAGCATTAATTATGTGAGGAAATTAACCTTTTTCTTTTTGACATCATGTAATTCAACTCAATATCAAATGATCATTTCAAGAAATGGATTCCGTACATCGAGATTCCATACTCTTCATTGAAGGATTCATTTTCCTGACTTGAATGCATTCTGCAGTGTTTTCAGTCCAAAAAACAAAATTGGGGATATTTCCCCGAATCAAAATCTAGATTCAAATCCAGTGAACTAAGAGACCAGGCCAATGGGCATATCGTTCCAAGCCATCCATTCGGAAATGTTCAATTTAAATAATCGCCGATAACTAATCGGAATAATTTGTATTCACTCTTGAATGTTGATGGTCTCTTTCAATTAGTTCATTGATTAGGTTTCAGTACGTTTTTCAAATAACAATTAACTGCTGCAATACCTAGATGACTTATTCTTGAATAACATTACAATTTGTCGCAGGAAAATGAGTTGATTTCATCACAATAATTTTGTTTATTCCCATGAAACAAAATGGTAACTATAACACCTATTGTCACTTTGTGAGGGGTCGATTTATCTAGATATACTTTCTATATCATGTTGTGATACGCCTATGAATTCAAGATGGAATATTATTTAAAAAAACGAAAAAAGAATCAGTATAAAAATAGTTTATTGGTGTTGACCCAGAGAGTAAGCAACATTCAATTCAAAGTCTGCCATTTCATAAAGAATTTGATATCGAGTGGAATATATCTGAAACATTTCGATATTTTGTGAAATCCAACAAAAAAATATAATTATTCTTATTTCTTTCGATATCACTAGAACTGACCTTAATATTTCCGATCCGATTCCACTTCTGGAAAGTACTCCAAATTACTGTTTACGCCTATACTATAATTGTCTAATGACAGGTGAAAAACATGACGTTAAGAGAGACATGACATGTTTGTCAATGATAGAAGAAGTGAATAAATATTTTGCAAGTTAAACCAATTTATTTGCTTCTTATCCACAAAGAAAAGTTCAATACATAAAGTACAAAACATATTTGGTCCTTCGAACGAGATATTACCAGTGAAAAGGGTGAAAACATCGAAATTTGGAAGAAAATTACCATATATTCGAAGCAAAAAGGGATAGACCATAGCCATAACAGCGGCGCAGTGGATCATTGCAACTGGAGCAGGGGCAAGCAACAGTGTTTATGTACAAGAAAGACTAGTGAGTTCCTTCCTTGTTACCTTCCCAGATTCCAACCACTGTTTTATTTTGAATTGCGTTTATTTAGTTGTTAACAAGGGTATTGCAAGTAGCTCTCGTTCCGTGATTCGAAATAAATTCAGTGCGATATTTATTTGATAATCTAATCTCTAGATATCATTTACCAAGATGGCTGAAGAAATCAAAATGTCAAAATTCAAAAGAAATTCACTAAAACAACGACAAGCAATTCGTTTATAAGAAATAAAGCTGACCTACTAGAAACCTTGAAATCAACCAATGATGTGAAAGTATCGAAAGGCAAATCTTCTCAAGTTACCTATCAAACAAATACTCAGCATAGAAATAAACCAATGTGTGTGTTCTGTAAAGATCAGCATCACTACATTCAAGCATGTTCTAAGTTTTTGAAGTTACCTGTTCAGGAGCGTATTAAGCAAATTAAGCGAATAAAACTCTGCATAAATTGTTTACGTGGAAACCATCTCAACAAATATTGTTTTTCAGGTCATTTCAGAAAATGCAACGGTAAACACAACACTCTCCTTCACATTGAAACCCAAAATACTCAAAAACATGAAAATGTTGAACAAACTACCAAGGCAAATTGTGCCAGTACATCTGACAGTGAAATAGTCAACTATTCAAGTGTTGATCAGGTAAAAACAAATTCAAACATTCTACTATCAACCGCATTGGTGCAAGTGAGAGATAAGGCAGGAGGTTTACATACTTTTAGGGTCCTGCTGGACTCCGCATCACAAAGTCATTTCATAACCAACGAATTGTGCCAAAAATTAAATTTACCGAAGACTAAAATTCACATATCGGTAGTAGGGATTATTCAAGTGACGACTGATATGGATCAACAATGTTCAGTAAACATAGAATCACTTCATAATGCATTCAGCAACAATGTTACCTGTTTAATTTTACCAAAAATCAATGAAAGTTTACCAAATCACCCTATAGATATATCGATGTTGAACACTCCTCAGCATCTCAAATTGGCTGATCCAGGTTTTAATGAATGTGGCAAGATTGATATACTTCTAGGTGCAGGAATTTTCTATGACTTGCTGTGCATAGGTCAAATTTCTTTGGGTAGAAATTCACCAAAATTACAAAAAACCGTTTTTGGGTGGATTGTTTCCGGAGTGATCAGCCCAGTTCAATCATCTTCAAGGGTTCATTGTAACTTAAGTACCAATGACATCAATTCCCAAATACAAATTCAGTTGTCAAGGTTTTGGGAAATCGAGGAACCCTTTCATGAAAAACCTATTTTTTCCAAAGATGAAAATTTATGTGAGGAAATATTTCAAAAAACCACAAGGCGGGATGAACAAGGTCGATTTATTGTACAAATACCTATAAAGGGCTCCGTCTACTCTCTAGGTGACTCAAGAAAAAACGCGTTCAATCGATTTCGATCTATAGAATCTAAACTTAAGAGAAATCCTGACATATGTTAATTATATGTTGATTTCATGGAAGAATACATAATACTAGGTCACATGTCCAAAATTCAGGGCCCCATAAATGATATAAATTATTTTTTTCCTCATCATGGAGTGTTAAATGAGAAGAACCAGACAACCCGTTTGAGAGTAGTCTTCGATGGTTCTTGTCCTTCAGAATCGGGAGTTTCATTTAATGATTTGCAATATGCAGGTCCAACCATACAGGATGACCTTGTGTCCATCCTATTACGTTTTCGTGAATATAATATAGTGATTTGCGCAGACATCGTCAAGATGTATCGTCAAATATTTGTTCAACCTGAACAACGATGCTTACAACAAATATTCTAGAGGAGTAATCCATCAGAAAATTTGCAGATCTACCAATTAAATACTGTTTCCTATGGGACCGAATCGGCTCCATGGCTCGCAGTTCGTTGTTTACATCAACTTGCTAAAGAAAATGTTGAAAGGTTTCTACAAGCCTCAACTGTCATGTTGCAGGATTTCTACATGGACGATCTTTTAACTGGTTGTAACACGGTAGAGGAGGCTGTGAGGTTGTGTGACGAAATCTCCAGTATTTTGAATTCCGGTGGGTTTCACTTGCAAAAATGGGCTTCAAACCACAAAGGGGTTCTTGATCATGTGCAAGCCATAGATCCTTTAGCTATTTTAAAATTGGGGGAAAATGAAAGAACAAAAACCTTGGGACTCTAATGGTTTAGCTCAGCAGATGCCCTAATGTATAGTATTGGAAAATTCAATACAACAAAACCTATTACCAAACGGTCAATTCTGTCCGAAATAGCGCAGATATTTGATCCACTAGAATTATTAAGCCCTTGTATAATCTTAGGTAAAATGATACTTCAAAAATTGTGGATGCTTAGACTAACGTGGGATGAAGCAATACCGGAAAATATTTATTCTAATTGGTTTAAATTAAGAAATCAGTTACCAGAATTGAATACCTTACAAATTACCAGAAGAGTTTTGAGTAATGAGGCTACTAGAACAGAGCTACACGCTTTCTCAGATGCATCTCTAGAGGCTTACGGGGCAGCTTTATACGTCCGTATAATCACCAAATCAGGCGAAATTCAAATTCGACTTTTATGCTCAAAGGCAAGGGTTGCTCCATTGAAATCTCTTACCATACCTCAATTAGAGTTATGTGGTGCTTTGTTGCTAGCTCAGCTAGTTAACAAGGTAAAAACGTCTATGAGAATTCAATATGATGCTTCATGTTATTGGAGTGATTCTAGTGTTTGCCTGTGTTGGATAAAAACACAGCCTAATATTCTCAAAACATTTGTGCAAAATAGAGTTGCTCAAATTCAGTCTCTCACCAATCCTTCTGATTGGAATTTTATTAGAACCAAGGAAAACCCTAGTGATCTTCTAACCAGAGGAATGTATCCTAAAGATCTGCAAAATTCCACGTTGTGGTGGCTAGGGCCTCCTTGGCTAGCATCATCCAAGGATGTCTGGCCTATGTCAATTAGTCCATTTATCCATGAAATCCCGGAGAGGAAAAAACAAGGAACTATCTGTCATACCGTCAATCGAGTCGTTAATGAATCTGATTTATTTCCGATGAACCGATATTCAAAATTAAAACGATTACAAAGAGTAATGGCATACTGCCAACGATTTATTTTCAACTGCAGAAATAATGAGTCTAATCGAAAGTTTGGTACACTTGATGTTCTCGAATTAAACCAAGCATTGAATTGTTTAGTTAGATTATCGCAAATTGAAAGCTTTCCGAAAGAATTGTCCTTACTAAAAAATGACAAACCATTACAAAGGGGATCCAAAATACTCTGTTTGAATCCATTTATGGATCAAAATGAAATTTTGAGAGTGGGTGGTAGACTACAGTTATCTAACTATAATTTTGATAAAAAACATCCCGCTTTACTCTCCAACAAACATCACTTAACCAAATTGATTTTCCAGCAAGAACACATTAGACTATTTCATTGCGGTCCTCAACATCTGCTATTTTCTATTCGCGAAGTTTTTTGGCCATTGTCTGGACGAAATTTAGCGAGACAAACGGTTCATTCTTGTTTGAGATGTTTTCGTGCTAAACCCCGTCAAAATAACCCAATAATGGGCAATTTACCAAAAACAAGAATTTGTCCTGCACCAGCCTTTAATCTGACCGGAGTGGATTATGCGGGACCAATCAAAATAAAAGATAGAAAGGGCCGAGGAGCTAAGGTGCTGAAGGCATACCTATGTTTATTTGTTTGTTTAACAACAAAATCCGTTCATTTAGAACTAGTTAGTGATTTAACCAAAGACGCGTTCATAGCAGCGTTCCGACGGTTTAGTTCTCGTAGGGGTAAACCAGCAGAAGTTTATTCCGATAATGGAACCACTTTTGTGGGTGCTAAGTCAGAACTAATAGATTTGGCTAGTTTCCTATCAAATAATCATAACCAAATCCAGGAAGACATCACCAATTTAGGTATCACTTGGCATTTTATACCTGCCTATTCTCCCCATTTCGGAGGGATCTGGGAGGCAGGAGTTAAGTCGGCCAAATTACATCTGAAAAGGGTCATAGGAGATACTTGCTTAATTTTCGAAAAATTATTAACCTTGTTAACCGAAATAGAGGCAATTCTAAATTCTCGTACTATTTCCCCAATTTCCTCAGATCCCAATGATTTTTCCGCACTTACCCAATCTCACTTTCTCATTGGTCGACCGTTAACAACACCGCCTGATCCTGATGTCACACATATCCAGATCACAAGACTGTCAAGATATCAGTTACTGCAGCAAATGCAGCAGCATTTTTGGACCCACTGGTCAAAGGAGTTCATCTCAGAAATGCAAATAAGAACCAAGTGGAAGATCAATCAGCTTTCTCTTGAGGTTGGCGCTTTGGTGGTCATAAAGGATGATCACACCTCACCACTTCATTGGCAGCTTAGACGAATAATCTCCTTATACCCTGGGCCAGACGGAATTACTAGGGTTGCAAGCATCCGAACTACATCTGGTACAGTGAAGCGATCATTTTCAAGAATTTGTCAACTCCCAGTTGAAAATGAACAGCAGTAGATACTGATAGTGTACGTAACGACAAGTGTAACGTGCAAAACCAGGAACTCTATTATATAAAACAACTGAACTGCAATTTATAATTTTCCTTTTAATTTATTTATGTGTTCAAGTTGTTTATATCTTTGAAAGTTCAACCCTTTCAAGGCGGGCGGTATGTTTACGCCTATACTATAATTGTCTAATGACAGGTGAAAAACATGACGTTAAGAGAGACATGACATGTTTGTCAATGATAGAAGAAGTGAATAAATATTTTGCAAGTTAAACCAATTTATTTGCTTCTTATCCACAAAGAAAAGTTCAATACATAAAGTACAAAATAATTACGTATCTTTTTTTCTCATTTACCGACATTCTCACACTTATGGTTCAGAAGCTATCAATACAATCCATTAAATAGTGACATTCTTGTATAGAAAACACTTGACTCTCCACGAAAATTCGTAACAACAAGAATTGGTAATGGTCGAAGTTCTGATAGTCTAAGATCCGGCTGCAAAATCTCTACGTTCATCGCGTAGTTAATCAAATTCACTTTTTTACATACATTTATGATAAGGAGAATACATTGATAACAGGGTGCCAGTCAATAAGTGGCCGCAAGTAGTTTTAATTAAATTAATGTTAATTAATTTTCCAAAAAAAGTTTCGTTCATTTATTTTTTAAATAGAATATCATCCACATCATAGCAATGTATGTGAGGAATTCGAAAATCGATGGGTGCCGTTGCACACTCTGCCGCAACTTTTTCGCAGCCACGTGTAAACAGGTAATATTTTGGTGTATTTATACGTTCATGACGTATACGCATGTTTTTTATATTAAATTAAAGCAATTTTTTTTAAATATGATGATATTTCGCTGCCTTTGAACAAATGGCCGCAAATTAGGGTTGCTAGCTGTTAAACACTCTTGGTATTCGAGATAAAGTGAAAGAGAGTTAGCGCGCAACGCCACTTGTTAAAAGAGGATGGCGTGTGCCAGCTGTGTGAGTATTTGAAGCCATTGCGCATTCGGCAATAGATAGGGTTCCCAGTCAGCGACGAAAACAGTGGTAGAAACGACTTCACACTTACTTTCAAATTGTAATTAATATTCTGGAAAAAAATTTAAATAAGAAAACATTTATTATATAATAAAAAAAAATAAGAGATCACGTAAAGATGAAAGAAGTGTATTTATGAAGAATATAATTTTGTCTATGTCTTTCTTTTGTAACAAAAAAGATACTAAGCATATAATATTTGAAAAACTATTAGTTTTTATTACAGTTCATTAATACAGTTATTAATTTGACATTAAATATTAGTTAAAAAAAATGAACATTGTACTTGAAATAAACAAATGAAAGAGAACATTGAAAAAATTCATCAAATAATTAATACAATACATACACTGATAAGAAATTTTACTTGATTTAAGAGAAGTCATCCTGAATCAAGAGAACCATTTTGAATAAACTGATATTTTGGAGTGAAGAGAACAAATTCTTGAACCAAGAAAAATCAACTCAGATCCAGAATGATTTCTTGTCTCAAAAATTTTTTTTCTTGACTCCAAAATATCAGTTTATTCAAAATCAGTCTCTTAAATTGAGTTATATCTTTTATCAGTGTATTACATTTTCTTATGAACTAATCGAAGACCGATTCCTCGTTGTTTTCATCATCGCTGTTTTCACTATCGTAGTCGCAATCAGAATCTTCTCCATCGTCTGAAGATTTGTTAGCTGAGTTACATAACACATTGTCAACTTGCGTCGGAGTTGAGCTCCCCAGAAACCATGTTGGTTTCAAGAAACCATCCAAAAGAAGCCAACCATTATTTTCCGCACTAAACTTCAAACTCGAACTCAGTAGCATTGAGCCACATCGAATTGACGAAAATGGTCCGTAGCAATTTTTGTTTTGATGATTTCCAACACGGTAAAATGTGAGTTGAATCAAAGCCTCTGATTTTTTTAATGAATTTTTCATTGTTCGTTTTTGACGCATACATCTTGTTGAACATGATGAATCGTCGCTTTGACAATTGTTTATTCCATACATCCGGCATGTAAATTTTCGAACACCTTCTATTTTGTCCTCATCAAATATGTAGTTTGGGTCAATTAACGTTGCGAAGATTTGTTGAATTTTTGGAAGCTTCAAGAATAATTTGAAAGGTCGGACTTTTCTTTTGTTAAAAAAAGCGGCCGTATAATCACAGCCCGTGAAAGCATGGAATGCTGGAAGCGCAAGACATAAAGATGGGCCCAATTTCTTCCATGAATCTGTACAATTTATACAGATTTCATCATTTCCTTTACCTATTTTTGATGATTTATTTGCCAACCAAATTTGTAAATTAGGAAATTTGTACAAATTATCAACAACGTTGTGTAGAACGAGCTCCAAAACAACCTACTACTGATTTCCTCGCTGACTGAGAACCCTATCTATTGCCATATGCGCAATGGCTTCAAATACTCACACAGCTGGCACACGCCATCCTCTTTTAACAAGTGGCGTTGCGCGCTAACTCTATTCCACTTTATCTCGAATACCACGAGTGTTCAACAGCTAGCAACCCTAATTTGCGGCCATTTGTTGACAGGCAGCGATTTATCACCATATTTGAAAAAAAATAGCTTTAATTTAATTTAAAAAACATGCGTATACCTCATGAACGTATAAATACACCAAAATATTACCTGTTAACACGTGGCTGCCAAGTAGTTGCGGCCGAGTGTGCAACGGCACCCATCGATTTTCGAATTATTTACATACAGTGCTATGATTTGGATGATATTTTATTTAAAAAATAAGTGAACAAAATTTTTTTTGGAAAATTAATTAACATTAATTTAATTAAAATAACTTGGGGCCACTTATTGACTGGCAACCTGTTATCAATGTATTCTCCTCATCATAATTGTATGTAAAAAAGTGAATATGATGAACTACGCGATGAACCTGGAGATTTTGCAGCCGGATCTCGTACTATGACATTAGATAGGATAGTAGACTTCAGATCATGAATGGAAAATAATAGCCTGTCGGAAAAAATCATGAATTAAGATGACTCCAGAAAAAAGGACATATTTTATCCATATATAAATTCATCCATATATGTTTTATCCACATATAATTCCGTACTCAATTCACTAGGTACCCAGAGAGTCCATGCTCTCTTCAAAAATAAGTTATCGCCAATATTTCTATGAATTGAAGAAAAATAATTACAAGCCCTGATTTTTCTTTTGTCAAAATGCCACTCAAGATGTTACATAATTCAGAATACAGAACAGTATAGATTCATAAGATAATTTTCAACTTGGAACAATTATCACATGTTTTAGATTCTTGAAAATATATGGTATATTTGAAGAAACATGAATTGATTTTTCATGTTCACCATTTGATATCAGTTCAGACCAAAATGCGAGGGCTCACATATCAAATACAATGCGAGGGGTTGTCTAACTTTTTTTGCCATCGATTGTATCGTATAAGATGCAGTTAATATTTTGGAGCATTTTTTTATTCTTTGAGACGTATACACGATCCATGATATTCCATATTTTAAAACAACGTCACGCTGGATACTGAACTATACCTGATAGATAGTTTGGAAGAACCCTGACCCAAAAAAAGAAGACTGAAAGTAAAAATTTTGTCGACGAAAATATATTCCACGCTTCCACGATTATCAGGAATACCGGAAGAATTGGGAAACACATTTTCTAAAAGCAATTTCACTTTGCGAAAATGAAAACAGAAACATTTAAATTGGTATTTTTCCATATTTATAATCTGTCATGGAGTTTGACAGAGTGATTTTCTCGAAAATATAAACAGGTTGTTGATGAAATCAAATGTAGATTAATCTGTGAATTAAAAATAAACTGTATCTTCCATCGTCCAGATAACCTCTTCGGGTGTATTTATGTTGAGAACAAAAATATTCTCAATTGGATATTGGATGGACATATTTCTCTGTGTATTTAGAAATCTATGATGAAAATTGAGTTGATTTTTGTGAATATCTAACAGAAAACAACTGATTTTTTGGATGAAGTCACGCTGTACATTGAACTACATAGATAGATATTCAAAACAATGAATCAAATCGAAAATTTGCCTATTTATTCAGATTAATATTTGATTTTCCATTCCAGTCTCAATTGAAAACTAATATAGATGAATATGACAAAGGATGATGATTTTCAAGAGGAGGTACTCACCAAAAATCATTTATAATATTGATGCAAGACTGGCATCGCATGTATCAGGTCTTCAAAACATTTTTGTCGATGAAAATCCATTTCACGCTTCTACGATCAGGAAGATTGGACAAATTTGGAAACACATTTTCTAGAAGCAGGTTCATTTTGCAAATATAAAAAAAGGTAAAATCATTCATTTCGGAGTGGCACTTATCAACAATCAATGCTTGATTGACTTTGAAAATAAAAATGAACATTTGTATGAAAACGCAAATTTCCTCTTTCCTTTTGAGTTAGGGTCCTTCCAAAATATCTGTTCCTTTCTGTTAGATATTCACGAGAAATAACTTCTGACAGAAACACATTTCTATCCAATATTCAATTGTGAATGTTTCCCTTTTGAACATGCATACTCCCAAGAGGTTATCTTGAACGATGGAAGATAGTGATTAGAGTTCAAGTTGTCGCAGATGATTCCTCATCTGATTTTTGAACACCTTGTTCATATTTTCAAACAAATCATATATATATATATATATATATATATATATATATTCGATATTCGTTTGAGAATCATATCAAAATTTTTAAATATCAATCAGTGAAAATCTTCTTGATGTTCTTCACAGGAGTATCAATGAGGACACACGGAATCTTATACATACATACCGGACACTCCACGTTGTATTGTGAATTGTGATGTCTCCGAAGTCATTATGACTGCGAGACTTAGAGTATTGCGGTTGGTTCTGATATATTTTCAGTTTTTCCATACACTTCGTTGTCGCTAACTTATCATCAAAAAGACATTTGCGGCCATGGCTCCATTAGGCCATCAAAGGCAGTCACGAGTTTCCAGAGACAATATATTGTACTCAATAAAAAGAAACGAACATTAGGAATTTGCATGTGGTAGAACCAACTGGTACTCTGCCAACCTGTTCCGAGTGAAGTTACAGCGTTTCATTCACCCAGTCTAGTATGGAGAATTTCATTTATTCAGAGCAACACAGAAAAATTCTAAGCAAAATTTTCAGATTACCAGAAATTGCCGTTTGAAATATTAATGATCTGTTATTGTGTCACTCGGAAATGTTGTTGCTCTCACGAATTCAGATACTGTTATGGGAATTCAGAAGGTACCTCAGGGATTCCGGAAACGGTCAGTGCTAGTGGATTAAATACAAATCCTTGTGGTTTGCATTTGTATTTAGAAATATTTCATTTCACTTCTTGCATCATTACTCGTCAATGACATATCGGAATGTGAAGTACCAAAGTACAAAAATGAAGAGAGCTCAATAATTAATCATATCGTATGTGATATCAAATGAGAAGAAATAGTTGAAACTGAAATACTTTTTCAGATCAGATTATCCAAGGAAGTGAGAGATGTATTCCGTTTTCCTGAATTACCACCACACTTAAAGAAAGACCCCTCGACCCGTATCAATGTTTGGAAGATAATTTGGCAATATTATAATATCCAGGTTGCTTCCGTTTGAGAATCATAATTTTCTGCGTCTCCTCAAAACGAGGTAACAAACTGCAACAGGTCTTCGAATGCGGGTGGGATACATCAGAAAAAACTGAACCGACGAAAAAAAATATGCAAAATGAATCACATGAAGCGTAAATTTATGGCAGCGGGATGAGCGGAGGCGATTCGATAATTTTCAAATAGTTATATAATCAACAAGTGTGTTAATGGTGGCGATTATTGATCGAGATATTTCAACACGAGAGCGAAGCATTTGAGCTCACTTTCCCTGTAGGTCTTTTCTCTTTGCATTTTCTGCGTCCCGTGCAGATTTGAACACATCTTGGACTGGGTCAATTTTTATACCATATTTCTGGAAGAATTTTTCCGTAATCATTTTGGCTGTGACATTCCAAATAGTTTTCACGGTGCTCCCTTTGTACTCCTCATCCTTACTTTTCTTCATGTTATGAGCCCAGTCCTCCAAGATTTTCGCATACTGGCGTTTCTCGTCCCAATTAATACCCCATTGTTGCACAAAAATCCATGAACTGATTCCAGACAAACTCCTTGTTTTTCTTTGAATTCGCTGAAGTCATTTTTTCGATTTGCGTGTCGATTTCAGCTTCTTTGAAAGTTCCGAAACGGTTCATTTCAGACGTTGAATATGAAACACTGACTGAATTATAGAATCTGTTTACCTCAGGTATGCGTTGCTATGGTCGTTAGCCTCTCTATTACTCACATGGCAATCGCTAAACACACACTCCCGATTTTTGAATCGCGTCACTGCAGTTGAATTGTCACCTAGCGCGCTGAATTACAGTGACTATTCCACGGACCTTGGAACTTTCACAAAATCTGACCAATCAAAAACCAAAGACAGCTTGTATTATCGCGAAAACACCAGCTGTCTTTCAATTCTGATTGGTCTATCAGCATCGTGTTTTCAACGACGTAACCATGAATACGGATCGCAATGCAAAGTTTGACAGTTTGACCGAAAATAATTGTAACTGCAAACGTCAAAATGAGTCGCTTTGGTTCTACTCCAAACGAAGTAATAAACCAAAATATTGAAGAAAATATATCCAGTAACACAAAAAAATCAAAATCATATATATGGAGATGATTTATGATGTTCTGTGCGGAACACAACTACAAATTAGATGCAAAAAATAGCAACGAAAGATTAGCATTCATTCTGAAAGACTGGGCATCCAATATGCGGAAAATTTATAGTGATTACAAGGAGAGTGTTATTAGAACCATATGGAACACTGCAAAATTGGTACAAGAAAAATATTTTTATGAGTATCAGAGACATATTGATCCCTTCAAAGATATAATGTTCAAGGAGTTGAGGGCGGCTCTAAATAGTGAGAAAGAATAATTGCAAGCTGTATAGTATTTCTAATCCGAATTGGACCGACATAAAAAGTTTCGAGAAGGAATTCTCTTCCACACGACAGATTTTTTTCATGATTGTACCAGGAACGCTTTGAAAGTAAAAACACTGGTAGTATATAAATTTCCCATTTGCCGGGCAGTGCATATGAACACTCCTCGTAGTGCTCTTATTCTTATTGCCGTTCCAATTGGGACTATACCCGAAAAACAGAAAATGATTTCTGTCGCTATGACTTCAGACGAATATAGAAATATGTGCTCACAATGGGCCGAAAACACGCCAGAGTGACTCCAAGAGAAGTTTTTCCACCTAGCTGCAGTAGAACTAGCTTGGAGAGTTAACGAAGCAAATTTTTACATTTACATTTTGTTAAGGAAGAGACTGACAACAAAGGCTGTTTAACAAACAGAATTGCATATAACCCGATATCCTGCAAAACTCGCCAAGGTGGTGATGAACACTGTGCAGATACCAAATGACTTACTCAAAATTTAAAAAATCCTGAAATGTGTCCTGTGAGTTTATACCGGAAACTTATATCGGAATAAGGAATTATTACCAATAACAGACTTTTTCTGACAGTTAATGGCAAGTGGAATAAATATAATAATAATAATTGGTACAAGAAATGCCCTGTTGGTATTAATACAATATCAAAATGGACAAAACTCCCTGCAGAGAAGATAGGTTTAGATACTTAAAAATTAAAAATAACATATTACTCTAATCGTGCCACTGCAGTTAGTCAGTTACTACAATCCGCCGTTAGTGAACAAGAAGCTATGAAAATTAGTGGACATGGAAGTTCGAACTCGATGAAACCGTATTTACATCTTAGTGCTGAATATCATCAGAACATAGTGAATACTTTCAGGAGTACTCCAAGTACATCAAGTAATGATACCGACAATACATTGTATCCACCTTATAACAGTCATAATTTCAATTTTTTTTACAATTGCACCATTAATAATTATTATAGTCGAGAATTATGTATTATGTTGGTATTCATAAAACAATATTTATTGTTATAGGTAACAAAAAATGATAAAAACAAATTGTTTAAAGTTAAAATAAATATTTAATGATTGTAATCAAATTTGAATTATCTATTATTATTAAATTGCTTCCTCTCATTCTACCGAATTTGAATTTCTTGACCTTTCCCTTTTGTTCGTGAAATAGTATAATGAAATATCACTCGTAACTGAATTCATCTTATAAGTCTGTCTTTCATTTCTGAACTCAACTGAGTTGCCTGAAGAAAATACCACTCGTCTTGCGGACTCGTGGTGTTTTCAAGCAACTCAGTTTCGTTTAGAAATGAATCGACAGACTTATCGCAAAAATTCAGTCACAAGTGGTATTACTACTGATAATCCACACAGTGGACGATTCACGAGAATTCACGACAATTTCCGACAATTCACGACAGTTCACGACACTTCACGACAATTCACGACAATTCACGATAATTCACGACAATTCACGACAATTCACGACAATTCCGACAATTCACGACAATTCACGACAATTCACACGACAATTCATGACAATTCACGAGACCATACACGACAACTCACGACTATTTACGACAATTTGCGACAATTCACGACAATTCACGACAATTCACGAAAATTCACGACAATTCACGACAATTCACGACAATCCACGACAATTCACGACAATTCACGACAATTAACGACAATTCACGACAATTCACGACAATTCACGACGATTCACGATATCGATGAACTTCACTAATTTCAAACAACCCACAATGTCAGATCTATTCTAAACATGACACTATGTTCTCAATAAAAATGAAATCTACAAAGACATTTCCATTCTGTTTATTGAAGAAATGAGAGTTCGAAAATGGAAGCGATCAGAAACCCATTTTAAATGAAGCCAACAATAACTATCTAAAGAATTAACTTCTAAGTATAGTATATCCATGTTCAGATGAATGAAGTTATCTTTCACTCAAAATATAGTGTTTGTTCGAAATCGTACATATTATTATTTTGAACTATGAAGAAATCCGGAAAGAGAAATAAATATGATTCCCAGTATAAGGTATATAGTAGACCAAATTAGATGAAAACTATTCTCGCGTAAAAACCAGCAGATGACTTCGCTTACCTTTTATATCATGAATAACCGTGATATCATACTTTATCGGGTTTGGGGTAGAGATAATATAATCTATTAGTAGAACAGTGGTGTGATATGTGTCGGGGCAGAGGTAGCCATGTCTGGTGAACAACTGCAAGAAATTTTTTGTGCAGTAGTCGAAAGTACCATCCACATAATATATCTGGCAGAAGCAAATCTGCTTTGAATTCATAAAGCAACCAATGACATCATTCAATACTAATCATTTATTATTCAATGGTCCACACAGTTTGGAATATTATATATAAAAACGAAATCTTTTGGATTGATTTAAATAATGATTATTTGTTGAATTTGTTTCACCGAAGATTGGACGGTGAATGTCTCCTGCTTGCTATTTTGATATGATTTTCGATTGATATCTCGTACATTTTCATAGATGTAAAAGAATTTGGGACACTCTTTTTCAATGTTCAGAAATGACAATTGTGACGGAGATGAAAAAATGGTACATTGGCGAAGTGGAAAAACCCAGTTTTCTTTACGCGAAAAAGTGACTGCGGAGTAATTATCGAAGCCATTTTTTTATAAATCCGAACTTATTCCAAATCTGTGATTCACATGAACATCAGTACCAATCAGTGCAATAGGGAAAATATAATATTTTTATATTTGAAACTGAGAAAAAGTAGTCCAATCAATTATCATTGAATTGAGAAGAATTATTTCTTTAATTCGATTCTTTGTAACAAATGAAATATTAATTCAGAAAATGTTTCTCAGATATGGAAATCACAAATGCGTTGGGTTCACAGAGGATCACATTTCGTTCTTCAACTCAAATGTTCCACTTACATTGGGAAGTTTACACAATTTATAGGAAAGACGTGTCCACTCAACGGGAAGATCTTCCTAATATTGAGCCATACTTCGATTCCACGGCTAAAAAACCATTTCAGCGGACTTCAATAGCAATCAGCACCTCTTCCATGATTCATTATCGAATGTGGAACTGCAGTATTGCTCAGAATTTGAAAGAAATTTACGTTGGTATTATGGAAAATTCCCAATTTAAGATATTTGCTTCGGTAGAAAACTTCAATTATGAACAAAATAAATCAATTCCACACCTGGAAGAGTTTCTCCGTATTCCAAATTTCATTTTTCATACAAAATGGAGGAATTGAAATCTTGAAATTCCCTTCATATCCAACACAGTCTCCATAAAAAACAATAATATGAATATTCGAACAGATGAAGGCAGACGAAATCTAATTGTTCATAAACACAGAAGGAATCTTGAGAAAACAAGGATATGCCGTAGATCATTATCTGAAAACAAAGAACGAAAAGATTAATTTTTTTTTTAAGTTGATGAGGCCAGTGGCAGCCAATTCAATATCTTTATTATTTACAGCTGAATTATATGCCATTCTCCAAGCATTGAGACATTGGACGGAGGAACTTACTTAATTTTTTCTGATTCATGTAGTTCACTCCAAGCTATACATAATAGATTTAATACCGATCCTCTGATTCAGATTATCTCAACTGTAGTACACATCCTGCAGAACTCAGACAACAGAATAATTTTTTTCTGGATTCTAGGGCACATAAGAATAGCCGGTAATGAACTTGCAGATATTGCTGCTTGCAATGCTACCGGACAAAATCATAAAAACGACATTCCACCAAGACCGGAAGACATAAAAATACACCTAAAGATAGGATTAGAGACAAATGGAACCACGAATGGAATGAAAGCAACCATAAACTGGAAAGTATAGAAAACAAAGTCGACGAGATACTACCCTTTCCATCACACCAAAAGAAAAAACAAGTTGCACCCACTTGATTGAGAATTGACCATGACCATCTCACATCTGTGTGGTTCCAGACCCCCAATATGTAATACCTGCGGAGTTCAACTCACTGTGGAACATTTACTTCTCGTGTGCTTGTTATATACCCAAGCTAGAAACGACTGCTCCATTCCTGAAACGCTTGAACAATGCCTAAAGAATTAGCAATACATTCTGAAAATAATACAATTTCTAAGTGAAACAGCTTTCATGGGAGAAGTGTAGATGAGTATCATCGATGAAATCCCGAACACTTCGGAAATATAAGGCTGATGACCACTGTAGTCGATGCTTTAAAAAAAACTAAGAACAATTATAATTATAAGTATTATTATTATTAGGTCAGACAAACAAATACACAGGAAAAGGAGCGAGTCAATATTGCATTGTCGTCCAGTTTGAAGCTACATTTTGGAATTTCAAGTGTATAGTTCATCGGGAAGTTAGTTTGAAACCGAGTTATTCCTTACTATCATTATTATTACAGACAACGAACAAACAAGAGACAGAAAAGAAAACGAATCAATATTGCATGGTCATCCAGTTCTGATGTTCAGAGTTTCAAGTCTCTAGCTCATCGGAAAAATCATTTTAAATCGATTGCTTTTTAAAATCATCAATTTTATGATTGTGACATTTATTTTTGCTATAATTTCGTTGTTATATCGTGGGAATGAATGAAAAACATTCAAAATGAAAACTGTTGAAATAGCAAGCTCACCAACCGACATATTTCCTGAGCGTATGAATCATTCTGTAATGAACCGAATGAGGCAATGATTCAATTTCCATAGTTTTTTGCATGCTCGTAATGCAATTTCAAATAATGAAATAAACCATTCAATAGAGCTCATATGACATCAGTCATAACGGATGTATGACCATCATGCACATAGAACTTGTTATACCATTTCAGACGTACGTAATCTGTCAGTCATTAACAGATCAAAGCACAGTGAACAAAAGGAATGTCCAGTGTTACTGAATAGACAAAAAAACTGGCGAATGTCACAAATGAACAGAATGAAGCTGCATAGAACTTCGAATAATAGGCAGATTTCAGGCTTCTCGGAAGTTGGAATAAAAAGCATCAAGGGATCAAAGGGTTGACTCTGATAATTTTTTCACTGCAGTGATTCTGAAAAAATTATTTTCGTATTCATCGATATATTCCTAGAAGGGAATTAATATTGGTTATTTGCAGAATATTCTTCATTTATCAACAATGTATATTCGCTTGGAGTTCTAACGCAATACTTGAAGAGTTCATTTCCCTGAATTTCCAATTAGAATTTTCAGATTCGATTACTTGATTACGTGAAACTTGTAATTATGTCTCCTGAAGTATGGCGTCATACGCGCTTGTGAATGAACTCTTGAAAAAATGACAGAATCACTCGTGATGCAGCTATAATTGTATAATTTTAACTATATCGTATTGATAGAGATCAAGGAAAAAGTCATTTGAGACTGTCATCAGAGGGTATCTCTTGCCAGGAAAAAAAAAGATAGAAAAATAACACGTTATGAATTCAAAGAATTATATCCTCAATTACTCCAAAACTTTGATTTCAGTATATTTAATGATTTTTTTGATGATATTGAAATACCAACGAATGAACACTGCTGGGGCCGAGAATTGAGTTTGTCCTATATATCCCTGACTTTTCCAAATTGCAGAAAATGATACAGATTTACTAGAACTGAAATTCGTTAGACTAGGCAGTCATTCATTTAGAATCGTCCAAAGCAATAAATTGGGAGAGGTGGAAATCGATGGCAACTGTCTTGAAAATGTTCGTTATTTCTGGTTCTCCAGATACAGCTCATTACCTACCCATTGTGAATTGAGAAATCCTCGCATATATCTGCCAGAAAATAATGTTTGAGTAGAAGAAGACAACGCCTTCTTTTTCAAATGGTTCAATGGAAATACCAAACTTTGTCAAAACTCCATAAGGTAATAATTATACATGACTTAGTAGCTATTCATAATATCAATACTTTGATTTGTTGGAAATATAAACAGGATGTTCATAAAATCAGATGTGGAATCATCTGCGACTGAAAGATAAACTTTAGTCACTATTTTCCATCGTCAAGATAACCTCTTGTGGGGTATTCATGTTGAAAAGGGAAACATTCTCAATTGAATATTGATGGAAAGATTTTTCTGTGAATTAAAAAATTCACGATTAAAATGAAGTTATTTTTTGTGAATGTCCAACAGAAAACAACTAATTTCCCGGCTGAAGCCACGCTGGACATTGAACTACATATGATAGATATTCTGAAAAGGCCCTAACTCAGAAGAAAAATCTGAAATTGAAAATTTGCATTTTTATTCAGATATTCATTCGATTTTATATTCCAGTCTTGATTAAGAACTCATAAAGATGAATGAGGCTGAAAAAAATGTTTTCCAAAAGAGAGTACTCACCAGAATACATTCGTTACATTGACGCAGGAGGGACATCGCATTCACTAGGTCTTCAATACATTTTTGTCGACGAAAATCTATTTCACGCTTCTACGATCATCAGGAAGACCGGAAGAAATGGGAAACACATTTTTGAAAAGCAATCTCACTTCGCAAAGATGGAAAAAGTTAGAATCATTTCTTTTGGAGAGACACTTTGAAATTTGTTTTTTTTTGAGTGAGGGCCTTTTCAGAATATCTATCAGATGTAGTTCAATGTCCAGCATGGCTTTAGCCGGGGAAGTAGTTGTTTTCTGTTAGACATTCACAAAAAATAACTTCATTTTAATCGTAGATTTTTCAATCCACAGAAAAATCTTCTTATCAATATTCAATTGAGAATGTTTCCCTTTTCACCAATACTTTGTTTATATTTCCACAGAAACTGATCAAGAAGACGTTATGCAAAATAATTAAGACACGACATGTAATTAGATTTTAAATCAATAAATATTGAATCATCTTTAAGAAACTGAATTTAAAAAAAATCTGTTTTTTTTAATTTGATATTATAGTAAATAATTTCTCAAAAATGTATTTCTTATAAATGAATGATTTCTGGATCATTTAATCATCCAATGGACCCAAATAACTGCCTCACTAGTACTCGCTTACACATATATTGCCGCCGCGCTCGCACGTGCAGATGATCTTCAAGATTGAGAAACATATTCAAATAGTTGATTATGTAACATAAATAAAAATCGGATTCCATACTATAACGTTAGTACACTTATCAAACTTCAGATATCTGACGGAGGGTTTGCATCACATAAAGTATCTGACGATGAAAAACGTGATTTCTAATAAAACATATGAAAGAATCACGCTTAATACTATGAGGTTATTGCGCAGCAATTCCATGCACCTACTGGTATCACAGCCATTGCGACTTAAGGTTCATAGTGACCAAACGTTCTTACCCGTTGTAATGTACTTGCGCAGAAAATTTTGTAGCCTTTATATTATCATTTTTGACACGCTTTTATTTTCTTAGCTATACTTGTAACTAACAAACATTGTAATCAAATCTTGGAAGTCAATTTTACCCAATTTCTAATTGTCGAATCGAACTGTTACTTGGTATGTGAATGTAGTTTGGATGATAATACTATAATTTGGTATCTTGGACCTGATCTGATGATGGAGCCAGGAGGTGAATAATGGGACTCTTCAGTGGCTACCAGTGAAATATGGTGAATGCACTGAGGCTGTTCTCAGCATAATTCACAATTCAACGATATGACGAAGGCTCTGGTACTCAGCATATTCGCCAAAATTTGTTATCAACCTTTTCACTGCGGATAGCTTTTCGACAACTTCGTCTTCAATACGGCTGTTGGGAGCTGGGGCTGATCAACATGGTTTCCGCAAGTAGGTGAAGGAATAATCTCGCGTACTTATAAGGTTTCCGCAGTGAAAGGTTATATTTATCCAGTGGCGTACTTACAATGATCTACGGGCGATTACAATCTTGCCTGGCTGTTATTTTCGCCGTGAATAAGTGCAAAATCACTAACTCTATTCAATTTGGAGATAGGGGAAGAGTGAATTCCACGAATTTTTTTGGGAATGAAAAAAGCTTTTGTCTTATCAATGAGTGGAGGTCTTGTCTTCTTAGAATCCACTTCCTCAATTTCCAAATATAATATACACTGTGAATGAATAACAAATATATTTCAATTTTATAAGAAATATAAATATGATAAAAATGAGCCAAATTCACTACAATAAAATACTTGAAATTAACTTTTACCAATGGAAATAAACACTCAATAATATATTGAAATATATTTGATTCACTTAGCTCAAATTGATCATCATTGTAGCTTTTCATTAAAAGTTCTTGAAGTTTCTGGTCGTTTACATATTTAGTTTCCATGTTTTTAGATTTTAGGTTATTTTTATTAAATAATAATATGAAATAAGAAAAAAAATTAGTTCAAGATACACTGACATATTTCCGCAAAAACCAAAATACTTGTAGGCTCAAGTCACATCGAAATGTTTCTGTTGCAGCCAGCCGATCTACTAGAAGAATACATAAATTCGGGAAACAATGCCTTGGAGTTCGTGCCTGATGAACAAAATAAGTGAGTAAATAAATAAATGAAGTATTTATTGCCCAACAGAAACCATTTACAAGTCGATTAAATATTATAGATAATAATTTACAAGATAGTATCAGTATCTAACCAAACATACAAGGGAATTGACGAGGAACAGTGCAAAGAAAAAACATAAGGTATGAGATACAAAATAGTACATGTATGGTTAAATCCTAAATCACTATAAGTATGCTCGAAATTTATCATTTGATTTCGCCTTACTGCAGTTTAAAATATCACATATATTTGATAGCTCATTTGCATTACAACACATTACATTGATCGGAGCTTTGGACATAATATTTGTTTGAGCTATTTTGCACTCAAAGGTGGTATTTGATCTAGACTCCAATCTCGGCACATGGAAATAAATTTGAGATAATAGTGCTGGTGAGTGAACTTCACCTATTAATAGCTTGTGCAAGAACATAATGGATGCTTGATGTCTGCGTTTTTCTGAAGATATGAAATCAAATCTATGTAGTAAGTTCGTATAATCACATCCTTTCGAAGGATATGATCCATCGACCTTGAAGCACAGAAACTTCAAGATTTTTTTCTGTACTCGATTGTAGTTGAAGATTGTACATAAATATGATTCCATATTAATGATCCATATTCTAGCTTTGATCTTACCAGACTGAAGAAAAGAGATGAGAGTGCAGAGTTATCTGAAAATGAAACCGTGTATGCGATATGCTGATTTCGTAATCTCATTTATGTGAGAGTTGAATGTAAGCTGATTGTCAAAAAGTACACTCCTAAGTCCCTGATATTATTAACATGTTCTAGGATTGTAGTATTAATAGAGTGTGGGTAATTGACAATATTTGATTTTCTGGTGAAGGTTAGTACTTGACATTTCGAAATATTGAGGAAAAGATGGGTTTCCAAGCACCAATCATATAAGTGAATGATTTGTTCCTGTAGAATTATGCAATCGTCTGAAGTAGAAATAGTTACATATAATTTCAGATCATCTGCAAACATTAGTTTGTTGCATTCAAGCGACACGCAAAAATCATTGATGAATATTAAAAACAACAGTGGCCCCAGGTTGGATCCCTGAGGGAATCCACTGGTTGCGATGGAGTTATTTGAGAAATATCCATTGAGACAGACGAACTCCATTCTGTTTTTCAAGTAAGATTTCAAAAGGTCCGAATAGTATATTGAAGTATAAGTGGATAAAAAGGGCTTTAAAACACGCGCGATTTTTCGAGCACGACGGCGCAGCCGGAGTGCTCGAAATAGAGCAAGTGTTTTTTAGACCAGTTATCCACGAATACTTTACGTTATTTTTTTTTATTGGTGCACTTTGAAATCATATATACTGGTATTATTACTACAAAAAAATAGAAATAAGAACTAATAATGCAAGAAGGTTGAATTCGTGATGTGACATCAGTATACCTTTCGTTGTCATGGAAATGAGAAAAACATTCATTTGCAATTTGTTAACAAAGATCAATATTTGTTGTCACCAGAGCTCAAAAATGAATGATTCTAATATCGATTTTTTGAATAGTGAGGCAGAATCGCGGTTAATACCGCGAAAATCCAGTGATATATATAAAAAAAATATGTAAAGTTCATCAAATGGATGGAGGAGCACATATAAATGAATGAATTGTGAGTAATATCTTATTTGACGTTACAAGGTACTCCTGTCAGATCAATAATCAAAAATTTGTCATTTAGACTTCACGTTTCTCGATTTGTTGATGTTGTCATGGTTACCTTCAAAAAACGCGCGTTTTTTAAATTTCGATTTAAACACGCTGAGGCGTGCTTTAAATGGGTAAAAAGGGGCACCAATAAAAAAAAATATATCAAATCCTAGACTATTTTCTTCAATCGTATTTTCTTCAATCGTATTTCGTGATTGATTTTGTCAAAGGCCTTGAAGAAATCAGTATGAACCACATCAACCTGCCCTCTTTGGTCTAATGATTCCCATAAGTATTGACTTAAAATGGATAGATTACTAATTGTGGATCTTGAGTTCATGAATCCATGTTGAGATTCAGTGATTATGTGTTCGGTTGCAGGATAAATGCGATTACATAATATGATCTCCAAGACCTTTGCAGGGGCATTTGAGATCGGAATTGGTCTATTATTGTTTACAATAGCGCGGTCTTGAGACTTATGTACTGGACAAATTTTCGAAATTTTCCACATATCTGGAAAAACCGATGTTTCAAGAATTGAATCAAAGATTGTAAGCAATGGACATATTAATGCACTGAAACGATCATTGATGATGGAGGATGGAATTTTGTCAGAACCTGAGGTGAAATTATTTTTTAGTTTTCCACCAACATTAATAATTTCGATTTCGGTTATTGGTTCACAGCTGATATCTACTGAGTTATTATTGTCATCGAGTTATGTTTATCAAATCTGGTGTACACTTTCAAAATATTTGCCGAAAGCATTTGCTATCCCTTGAGGATTATCGAAAGATTCATCACACTAAGTCATTTTGGCTAGAGTTCTAGAGGTTTTATTTTTGTTGTGAATAAAAGACCAGAACGATTCAGGTTCATTTTTCAATTGTATCTGGACATTCAGAAAATAGATAATCTTCATATGACTCTTTAATTTTATCTTTAACATTTTTCCAAACTCATGGAAATAAGCAATATCTCCTGTTTTTTTGTATTTTTTCTGTAATTTTGCTTTTTGTTTGATTTGGCTTATAATTCCACTTGTGAACCATACGAAATATTGATATTTATAATTCTTGTGAATTGGTATATGCCTATCTAGGATTTCATACTTTTTACTGTAGAAGCATTCAACAGCCATGTTTGCATCAGTTATACCATCTAGAAAATCCCAGTTAGTGTGTAAGAATTCATTGTACAATGTAAGATAGTTTGCTTTTTTGGAATTATAAGTTTTAATTGAGCTAGTGTTATTCTGTTCAATACAAATTTTATTAAGAATAATGGATAAAGCTGGGTGATACGAGTCTTCTTCTACTAAGGTTGAGTATTCCCGTGTAACAGTACACGACATATTACTCATTACCAAGTCCAACAATTTATTATAGTGATTGGGAATATTATTGAGTTGCCGCAGATCGAGAAAAGTTAAAAAGTTCGTGATGGTGCAGGTTTGTCTATCTCCTGGATTGTTATCAATGAAGTTGAAACAATCAAAATCACCTAAGAGTAACACCCTTTTAGAATGCAATACCGAATAATACGCTCTCTCAGTGAAGCACAAGAGTTTTGAAACATTTTGTGAACGTCTGGGACAGAAACAAACTACCATCTATGGGCAACACAAAAAACATTAAAAATCGAGTATTCGACCGGTACTCGCAGTTAACACACACGTAGATATCCGGTTCCTGCAGTGAAGAGATCAATAACTTCCATCTCATGTGGATGAATTAATCGAAGAGTTTTTCTCCTGTAGTAGTTCTCAGTCTTCTGTAGCAATATGGACTAAAAAGTTAAAAATAAAATTATAGTTGGAAAAAACTAGAAAAACATGCATATATGAAATTAAAGATTGAAAAGTTGAAAAGAATGAATGTAGAGGCATCGAACAAAAAATTTTCTCCTATTAAAAAAGCATGATGTGCTCTTTACTCACTTCTCATAATGATATGAAGATAACTGATATAAAAAAAATTTGGTAAATGACTATTCCTATTATTTTCAAGTCCTCATTGCCATATATGCGTGTTTTTTTAGTTTTTCCAAACTATAATTTCATTATGACATAGGTCTGGCTTTCACGAACTCTTGCTCTGGAATGTTTGGCTTTGATAATGAAAATGGTTGAGAATATTCTGTTAATTGGTCGTCGAAAGAATAGTATACCCATGGGTGGAAAGTAGCTACTAATTTTCTAAGTGGTTTGACTTTTTGGTGGATTTTTTATTTGTAGCTTTATGAGTAATGGCAATATTATCTATGAAAATTAGCATTTATAGAAATTGTTAGATCGACAAAGCGCCAGTTGTGCTTTCATTCCCTGCAAAGTAATTGATGGTTTACTCGATTGGCATGTTCTACAAAATTATGTGGGGGAGGTCTAGTTTTGTCATTTGACAAAATATCAGTCTCACACAGACTTTCCGCGAGAGAATCAATGTAACCTTTTGCAACTGTACTGGATTTTCATCCACCTATCGTTTTAGTTATGGGAAATGTCCTCCATTATTTGCCAGCCAGGTTGCTGCAGTTCTTTGGAAGCAATGGCCGGGATTCCCAGATTTCGAAACGTACAATTTCTCCTGGAAAAATTATATTTGTGGTTTTCATTTTGAATAGTTCGTCATTTCGACAAGCTGAAATGTCAATGATGAGAGCCACTTGTAAAAAAAAATGAAATGATTATTATAAATCAATGGGTATGCAAAGATAATGAAGAATGTCATTGGGTCTATCGAGTGACTTGAAACTTTATGACCGTGTAGCCTAAATGTTTAGAAATACAATTGTTTTTGTTTTATTTCAATCAAGCGAGTAGTGTTGAAGTTACGACGATTTTGGTTTCCTTTCTATTCAAATATTTCGCAGGAGCGCGTTATGCTCGTATGACGTCATTTTACAACGCAACGTTCTCAATAATTGCTTTGCTATCGAATGTTCGAGCACAATAAAATTTTCAACTTAAGTTTGTATGTGAATCAGTGTAACAATAGTGTTATAAGTATAATATCAGATATAGATGACGGTTTTGAAAAAGGACAATCTGATAATTTGCCTGAAATAGACGGGTTAATGGTTGCCTACTATTTTTCAAATAACCCCGATTTCTTCGCCGCCAGAGTACGAGGAGTAGAAATGCAAAAGTAAATATTACTTGATGATATTTTTCTTTTTATCATAAATCTTCTGATCCCTATAAGTACATATTTTCCATGACATTACTATGAATTCGACATCAAGTTTCTGAGAAGGGAGAATGCGTAGGTATTTGTAACAGGATGGGACAATACTGTGTTATCGTACCTATATAGTTTTGATCATGACTTACATTTTGTATTTTTTTTATTTGTAATGTCACAAAAAATTAACATAGTTAACTCAATCTGAACATTATGTACCAGAGGTACAAAATCTTTTTAAATTTGAAACCATGAAATATTTTATTCAAAAGTAGCTCATTGGGATGCACGCGACTACACCTATTAAATATCATTAAGCTAAGATAAAGAATATCTCATGTTAATTTCCTCTTTGATGTGATTGTGGATAAGTGCATTTTTATGTACTTTTTTTCAAACGCTTTATATTAGCTTCACTTGTATGTTTGTTTGTTTGTTTGTAACCGACTCTTTTGGGCGCGATTTTGACCCATTTCCAGACGTCCGAATGATTTGAAATTTGGCAGGTGTACATTATTCCGGTAACAATGCATAAAGGAATTTTTGTGTGAAAAAAAAAACAGAATGATGGCTCCAATATGGCGTACGAATTTTGTGATTATGGTCCGATTCGCTTCGAAATTGGTATCTGAGTGTTTTCGTGGTCGGAAATTATGATTATTCTGTCAGAATAGGATAATTCAAGATGGCGGCTCCAAAATGGTGGTCGAATTCTGTGATAATGGTCTGATTCTATTCAAAATTGGAATGTGGAGGTTATTGCGGTCGAATATTATGATTCTCCTGTAAAAATTGGAATATTCAAGAATGGCCGAGTTTTGTGATTATGGTCTGATTCTATTCAAAATTGGTATGTGCGGGTTTTTGGGTTCGGAGATTATGATTACCTAATTTGATAAGATTATTGAACATTTTTATTTGCAAAAAAATTATAAAAATAATAGTTAAAGAAAAACTAAAAAAACACGCTTTTATAAATAAACCACACTGAAAAGTAGGAAAAAAATAATAGTTTGAGAAAACTAATAAACACGATTTTATAGAAAATCAGCTTGAAAAAATTAAAAATAAGAAAATAATTTATTTTATTTAAAAAAAGCGTGGTATTAATAATTATATAGTACATCACACACCTAGGGCAGTAAAGTGAGAAATGAAATGTCTCAGATCACAGGTGATTGTTGGCCGAGGCGATACCATGCTTTTTTTTAAATAATATATTTTTTTCTCTTATTTTCAATTTTTTTAGTCTAGTTTTCCATAAAAGCGGGTTTCTTAGTTCTTTCAAACTATTATTTATATATTAGATCAACTTACGTTTATTTCATTTTAGATCGGCTGAAAACAGCTACGGCGCTATTGGATATTTAGAAGTTAAAAGAGATATTTGTACGCAAACTTCATACACCCAGGTCGGGAGCAGAGCACGCACTGACCGACCGTTGTTAAGTGACGTCACAGCTACCGATGACTCCGCGTCGTCGCACGGCTGCTAAGCAATGAAATATCTCGGAAACTATAAGACGTATAAAAAAAATGTTACGGGATTTTTATTTTATTTTTAATAAAGTATATTGTAAGGTGAACATCAAAAGTTGGTGATATTCTTTATTCAGATCACAATGTTACTTACTTCATAAGGTAGATATCCCAATCGTGCCTTGGTCAAATAAAATTATAGTTTGAAGAAACTAAAAAAACATGCATACATGCATGTTTTTTAAGTTTTTTCAAACTATAATTATTTTTGAAATCTTTAGTCCATATTGCTACAGAAGATTGAAAAAATACTCCGGGAGAAAAATTCTCCAATTGATTCATCCACATGAGATGGAAGTTGTTAATAACTAAATTTTGGCGAATATGCTGAGAACCAGTGCATTCGCCATATCTTTGAATTGTAAATCACGTAGAGAACTGCATCAGTGCATTCACCATATTTTACTAGTAGCCAATGGAGAGTTTTACTATCCACCCCCTGGCTACATCAATAGATCATCCCGAGGATATCAAATTATGGTATTGTCATCCTATATATGAATACCAAATTTAATTCCAATACAACGATTATAAGTGGGTTAAAATCGACTTCCAAGATTTGATAACATTATTTGTTAGTTACAAGTGGATCTAATAAAAGCTTGTTAAAAATCATCAATATTTTGCTTAGTAAAAATACTCGACTCTTTACTTTGAAGCCCATATTCTGATGTTTTGGAAAAGTGATCGGTTTGCTGTATTTGGAAAAAATTCTTGGAGAAAGAAGTTACTTCGCAACATAAAAAAGATTGACCAAAGCGTGGAAGACTTCTGTGACTGGGTCCATTCACTGGAGTATGCTAGCGGCACTCATATCTTACATTCTTGGCAATTTTTTGGGCACACCGATCTGTGTTCAGTATGTAGATATTTTAGTCTGCCTTTCTCCAGCAACAAATCTTCTTCGGCTTCGGCAGTTTCTGAACCCAATTGGGTAATCATTTGCTTTCTGAAAGCATTTTGTGTCTATTTTTCTCGATTTTCACGAAAACTAAAAAAATATTATGGTGAATTGAATTTTTGCCGCTGACAACGGAATTGGAGAGCCCATTTGCCAATATTCATTGATCGAAAGCAGACGTCATACGGTTAATGAATTGTCAAATTTTATATTTAAAAATGTTATCCTTGGGTCCATGTTGAAAAAAAAAATTCATATGAATATATGTCCTTGAAGTCTTATTTTTTGAACTACAGGGTGCTAAAGTTTTTAGATTTTTTTTTATCATTACTTTGGTAAGACCCTAGATATTTTTGTGAAACGTAGTACGCATCTTCTATGCATCAAGAGGCATTTTTTGCTGTACATTTTATTTCATTCCTATCAGTGGCGCTCGTGCGGTATTCACAATGAATCATTTTGAAGAGAAAAGGGAGACGCCACTGCTTTTCCTAGGAATAAAAATAATTTCTGGAATTATCATTACATTCTGATCAAATTTGGTTGACGCATTTATTTTTGTTCGACGTACGGTCTTCGCATAAAACATGAAATCAATTCATTTGTACGTTGTTATGAAACTGGGTATTATCTAGGATTAAAAATGTATCCAGAAGGTAAGGAGCAGATTTTGTTTTGTAAACATGAATAGTTTTGACAGTTATCTCCCTAGTCCAGTAATCACGTATTGAAGTCACCAAAATTAACGATATAATTGAAAAAACATGGTAAATTTGACGAATTCGGAGTTTGCAGATATGCATCACATGTATAGGCTTGCTGATGGTGACGCACTGGAAGCCAGGCGGTTGTATGAAGATCGCTTCCTACTATAAATATTCCGGATGCACGAACATTTCCAAACATTCATTGGAGATTGTGCAAAAAGGAAAGTTTTCAACCAGACTATCATCTGAACGGAGTACAACGTACTGTATGAATACCAGAAATTTAGGTAGCGGTTTTGAATTCAATTGAGGATGATCCCTGATTAAATTCACGAAAAATTGGGATCAATTTGAATTTCTCACATATTCTTGTTTGAAAAATCCTCCATGACTTTTTATCATATCCCTACCATATCCAACTAGTTCAAGCCCTTTTTCCTCGCGTCTTTCCGCGACGGATGAACTTCTGCTAGTGGTTTCTTCAAAAAGTGTATGAAAATCCATTAATTGATATTGAAATCCTATTCACCGATGGTACCAATTTATCCAAAAATGCCATCCAAAACTTTCACAATAAACATTGTTCGGCTGAAGAAAACCCACACAAAATCCCGTCACCAGGAGCAGTTTTCCGTTAACGTGTGAGCTAGAATATGCGGCGATTATTTCATTGGACCCTATTTTCCTAATGCGAGGTTGAATGGGCATGATTGCCGGCAGTTTCTGGAAGAAGAATGCCAGCTTTGATGGAAGATGTTCCCATTTCAGTAAGGTGTCGACTGTAGTTTATGAACGACGGGGCGCCAGCGTACTTCAGTGCTGTGGCGCGTGAATATTCAAACCAAATTTACAATAGACGCTGCATAGGTCGTGAAGGACCACAGGCATGGCCCCCCAGGTCCTCGGACTTCAATAAATCCTATTATTTCCTGTGGGGTCATCTTGAAAATTTGGTTTACAGTGCACCAATTCATACTGTAGCCCAGTTGAGAAATCGAGTCATGCATTTTTGCAGGAGGTTCACATTTTGAAGATCTGATTTGATTTATTTCTGTGTGTTATCATTCCTAAATGTATTCAGATTACTTCAATTTTATGATTTCAGCGTTTCAAAATTATTTTCTTAAATACATTTTTCTTAAAAGTGACAAACATTATTTTTTCTCGTAAGTGGTCTGGCGAGTGGCAAATTGATAAATGTTATTATTTTATGTGAAAACCGTACGTCAAAAGACAAAAATCACGGTACCAGATTCACTCAGAAAAAAATTAGGATTTCAAAAATATGTTTTCTAAAAAAAAGCAGTGGCTTATTACTTCTCTCTTTAAAATGATTCAGAGCAAATTTCGCAAGAACGCCACTGGCCAGAAAAAAAATATGTTGTACAGCAGAAAATGCCCAAAAATATCTGGGGACATACCAAAGTAATCATAAAATTTTTTTTCGAAGCTTTAGCAGCCTGTAGTTCAAAAGTTAATACCTTTGGGACATATGTTCAAATGAAGTTTTTTTCTCAAAATGGACCCAAGAATAAATTTCTTGGATATTGGATTCGAGGAATATCCTGTATCCCATATATTTTTTCAGAATATTATACGTACTTTGATATTTGTGTTGAAAATAAGTTTTTATAATTGTCTAAAGATTCAGTTAACCTCGTTGTTCAATCCTTTGGTCAACCATCATATCTTGCGACAATAATGAAACACTTTCCGCCTCGGTATCTCATATTCTACTCCAGATAAAAAAGTTTTTGTGGTGTGACAATGAATTAATTTTCTGAATAACATTACCTGAAATTATCATTGGAATTACTTGATTTGGTATGTAAAAGTAATTTTCACGAGATACCACAAAAATATATCTTCAAATTACATGACGCAGATTGATAAATGTAGTGAACCCCATAAATGGAAAATTCGTATATTGAATACTGTTGATCTACTGGGACTTCAGTCATAGATTTACAGATATCGATGTAGATATACTTGATATCACGATCATATTCAAAAATGGAAATGAAGTCGTAATGCTACATAATAAAATGATAAAGACTGAACTTACCGATGAGCTTACTGCCAATTCAAATTTCACACTGTGATAGTGGTATTTATAAGGATTTTCTAATGATAGTCCTTTGACATTCAACGCACCTGATAGCTCTCATTGGAGTATTCACCTGAAAACAATTCTCAATTTTTAAACATTCAAGACTGTTACTGTTGCACCGGTTTCTAGGAGATAAGTTTTGGCATGTCTCATTCCATCCAGAATAATGAGGTATGTGCTTCATTTCGTAAATATCTGCAGAGTGAGCAGAAAACAGTATATATTATGCATAGTAAGTGTGAAATACTGCCGATGTAACCTCTTATATGATGAAAAATGGTGTACGGTATACTTGGTTGTATAAGCATGAAATTTTAAAATTATTTACGATCTTCGTGCGGAGTAAAGTTGGAGCTTGAACAAGTTCTTGCTACTTAATCATCCAATTTATTTAAAATTATTGATGTAAATTCATGCAATCAAGCTTCTGCGCATGGAAAAGAGTTTTATGTGATTAGAATAAACATCAATAATTCATTTGCTACTTTCATTTGATTTTATTTACATACATAATTGGTGTCGAATGCATTCGATATTTATTCATTCATTTCTGATTCATTTTACGTTTTGTTTTCCTACTCATTTTGTATTTGTAAGAAATTAACATTATCTGTATATGTATATATACAGGGTGTCCCTGAACTTCCTCTTCTCCTCTCCGGAATGTATAGATGGGGTCAAAATATTACCAGTACTTCATATAACGTTTGTTCCTGAAAGCCTTCGTTACCAAGTTACGGGCCCTCAAAGTTACAAAATGAAAAATGTTTTTCTCTGATAACTTCCAAAGTGAATATTCAAAATCATTTGAATTTTGGTGATTGACTGAACAAATGAATTCCTTCGATGAGCTTTATGCAGGAGTCAGTTTCTCTGCTACAAAGTCAGGAACGGACTACCCCCGATGGTCCACACCCCAAAACTTTGAAATGACAGATAATTTTTCAATAGTTTACAACAAAATAAGGTTAGGTAGACAATTTTCTGAATGGAAGTACTCCTGTGGAAAGTCGATCGGAGCAACGATTCTTAATAAAAATGCAGTTTTACTCGACGACATCAAACCCGATCGTCCACCATTTTTTGAAATGACAAATTTTCACAGTAGAAATACTAATGCTAACGTTAATTCAACAACATTTATAACAGAGATAATACAGAATATCCTAAAATAAAGTCATTATTAGAAAGTACAGTACCTAGTTGAAAGTTTTATTCACAATGTACATATTTTTCCAAGTGAAATATCGAGTTATGTAGAATCGTGGTGTTTTTGAACTAAAAAGCTACTCCACTATGAAATATCGAATTCGGTCCATATTTTGTATGTACGCGTGGAATAAGCACGTTTCGTGTTGTGTTATCTGAATCTCATGAAACTCAACATTTGGATGTTGCAAATTCGTATTCACAGCTTAAATTTTGAGGAGTTTCACTGATAAGTATAATCTAATGGGAGAAAATCTTCAACCCGAAGTCAAAATAAGCTGGAAAAACGCACATCGGAAGCAAACGAGAAAACTACAAAAACAGCTGCACATGAATAGGTGAAAAATATCCGGTGAATGAATTTATGTTCCATTTCTTCCACAGATGTTGACAGAAACATCTTGTAGAAAGAAATTAAATAAGTGTGGATAATCAGGAAACAACTGCTCTACCCATATCACATCCAGAAAGTACATGCCATGACATCTGAAGATTTGTGTTATCTGAATCTCATGAAACTCAACATTTGGATGTTGCAAATTCGTATTCACAGCTCAAATGTTGAGGAGTTTCACTGATAAGTATAATTTCATGAGAGGAAATCTTTTACCCGAAGACAAATTTAGCTGAAAAATCGCACATCGGAAGACATAACTAATAGGAAGCGAATGAATAAACTACAAGAACAGCTGCACATGAATAGGTGAAAAATATCCGGTGAATGAATTTATGTTCCATTTCTCCCACAGATGTTGACAAAAACACCTTGTAGAAAGAAATGAAATTATTGTGGATATTTAGGGAACAACTGCTCCATCCATATCACATCCAGGAGGTATATGCCATGACACCCAAAGATTTTCCAGTACTACTGGAATATGCCAATTGGTTCCTGGATAAGCAAAGAGAGGATATGACTCTTATAACTCGAGTTTCATTCACTGATGAAGCAGGTTTCAGTAGAGATGGAGTAATCAACTCTCATAATCTCCACATTTGGGCTAAATAATATCCCCATGGCATATTGCAAACCAAACACCAACGGAAATTCAACGTGACTGTTTGGGCTGGTATCATAGGAAACCATCCTAAAGGACCATTCGTTCTACATGACCCATTGAATGGGGAACGTAATTTGGAGTTCATTCAGAACGATTTGAATGGACTTTTGAAACATGTTCCATTGCAAACCCGAAGAGATATGTGGTTCATGCATGATGGCGCTCCTCCTCATTTCAGTTTGATTGTGCGGGACCATCTGAACCAGATTTTCCCCAATAGATGGATTGGTGGAGGTGGACCATATTCATGGCCACCGCGGCCTCCGGATTCAAATCCATTGGATTTCTTTCTGTGGGGGCATCTAAAAACCATCGTTTACGCTACACCTATTCACACCAGAGATGCCCTGTTGAATAGAATTACATTACATTGTGAAGCCATACGAAACGACCCTGGCATGCTATTTCAAGTGCAGAGAGGGTGTTTGCGCCAACTAAGAAAATATATTGAGAGAGACGAGGGTCATATCGAGCAGTTTCTGTAGCGGATTTTGCATTTCTGTTTGCTCTTGAGGCTTGCGATTGATTATTTACACCATGAGTTTTGTAAGGTAAACGTGTTTGCATGATAAAAATTCGTTATGAACATTGTACCTTTCATTTCCATTTTCATTACAAATTTATCTTTTCGAATAATGGTAGACGTCTCCGGTTGGATGTCGTCGAACAAAAATGCATTTTTATCAAAAATCGTTGCTTCGATCGATTTTCCACACGAGTACTTTTTTTCAGAAAATTGTCCAAATAAGTTTGTTTTGTTAAAACATATTGATAAATCTCAGTCATTTCAGAGTTTTGGGGTGTGGACCATCGAGGGTAGTCCGTTCCTGACTTTGTAGCAAAACAACTGACTCCTGCATGAAAGCTCATCGAAAGAATTCATTCGTTGAGTCAATCACCAAAATTAAGATGATTTTGAATATCCACTTATCAAAAAAAAACATTTTTCATTTTGTAACTTTGAAGACCCGTAACTTGGTAACGAAGGCTTTTTGGAACAAAAGTTATATGAAGTACTGGTGATATTTTGACCCCATCTATACATTTCTGAGAGGAAGAGGAGAAGTCCAGGGACACCCTGTATATATGAGCGATTATAGATTCATATATCATATTTCGAGTCATACGGAATTCAATCTATAAACTTTTGTTTTGTTCCGTCTCATATTTTCATTAGGACTATTGGATGGCTCGATAATACCAGTCGGAGCACCTCCTCGAGTTCCACGTCTTGTGTGTCCCTTATGAAGTCACCCTGTAGACCCGTCGTGAATAGGGGAAGATGAAAACCATTGGATAGTTCGATTAACACCAGTCGAAACATCTTCCAGACTTCCTTGTCTTGGGATTGATCTCTACCAGTATGGGTCACCCTGTAGACCACACAACTGTGCCACCATGTACTCAAAAGGATAATTGGCCTTCCTCAAGAAATGAGTGGAAAACCAGGAACCAGGATCAAAAACTATGAACCAAAATCCAAGTCTGAAACCAAGTCCGTAATCCAGGAACCAGGAACCAAAATCCCAAACAGGACCAAAATACAAAACCAAAATAACAAAAGAAAATCTGGTCGATAGGGGGTTTTCCCTTGGCACATTACCACTGAACTGCGTCTCGTAGTTGAGAGCTTCTCGCTGCACCGGAAACACTCGGCCTTATCGCATCTGTTGATAAGGAGTATCATGTTTCACTCATGGTACTCGATGAAAGGATTTTTAAAGGTAAGCATTGGTGAGAGCAATACATATCTGCTAATGTGATGTGATGTAAAATGTTCCAGGAATCAAACAGGTCGGCATGGTGTGGCGTTTCAAATCCTCCAAAGAGTCCGAATTCGGATAAATATCGAAGTATATGCCCACAGGCCCAACCCGTTCAACCTGAATTCGCCGAATTTGGTTGTAAAATTATTTTAAATGATGAATGATTCAAAGTACACACATTTTTCAGATCCAAATGCCCCACACATAACTAGCACTTTCCACTTCGTCGCAACAAGTGACAGGAAGTGAAGTTTCCCTTTTGACATCGAACAATCGTCCCCCATCAAACATAGTTGGCACATTCGCCCAAAGATGCGCTTTTTCATGACTCTTTTCAGATTCTAGAACCTCCTTTCGAGTATTTTCCGTGATTCATCTCGTGTAATACGCAACATATGCACTTCAACATGATGAATTCATGATAATGGACACTCATGACAAAATAGGAGACAATTTTTCTGCAACCATTGATTACAGCCTTCATCAAGCCCTCAGAAATTACAGTTGGATGATTGGCAACATTGCATCACCAACTATCGAGATTCCAAGCAAAGCATTCCCAACCTCCAAATGTCGAATATATTCGGAACGTCAACAAATGATAAGCAATTCAAATATCTATAACATTACGAGATGGTTTTGGTGAAATGAAATTAGATATCACGGTAGGTGATAACCTGGGTATATTTGAGATGTCTTAAGACCCTGGTGCTTGAACTGATTCGATATTTTTTATATTTTCGAGAAGATACCACCTGTTACTCCAACAGAACTTCTCTCTGCGGTGGTATGTGGTAGATGGCGCCATTCGAAAATGTTTGTTTATATCTTTGTTTAATGTCAAAACTCAATTTTTGATATCTGCAGCATCTTATATGAAATTATTTTTTGTTTTTATTGGTGTATATGCGTTTTCCTTCTTTTTTATTTGAATTCATGCTCAGCTTATTCCTGAGTTTGTTTTTTGAAAAATTACTCTTTCACCATTTCATTAGTACGCGAGGAATTGTTCATTTTCAGGTAGTGTAGAGTATACTTTTTGTAGAATGGGCCACATTTGTATTTCTTGTGGACAGTATAAAGCCGCAGATTCGAATATTCACCTGTATTCAGAACCAAAATCAGGTTGAAATTTTGACTAATTGACTAATAATTATATTTTCATAGTTCATCATATTGTATGCATTTAATTTTTTTATTTTCTGCAATTTGTAGATAATTTCACTTCGAATTCTCCGTCTGTCAAAATATTCGAAAAAAAACATCAGTCAACCTCAAATTCCAATGGTAGAAAATACGGAAAACAACAACACGGTGCTATCTTTGTGCAATGTTCTAGCTTTGATATTGTTGAAGATTGACAAATATCCCTTTTCAACCTGAACTAAAATTAGAATCCGTGAATAGTTCGCCTTAAGAAAAGAGCTGAGGAAGTTGAAATATCCCGTGTGGTCTGTTTTTACTGTATAATGAATTGAAACTGGCACCATCTGGAACGCTAGTGATCTCTATCATCAAGTAGAGCGATTGTCGCCAAGTTGATCCCAAACTTGTATAGGTATAACTGCAAGCACCAGGGTTTTGAGACATCCTAGGTATATTATATTCAAATATAGTAGTTTCCAAGAGATTTCCAAGGTGATTGACTAACAGACAATATTTGCGGACCAAATATGCTGATATTTTCCTCTCGCTTTCAGGCGAAACCCAGGACTTCACCCGAGTACACGGTTCCAGTGATCGAATAGTATCCATGGATCTCACCGTTTGACACTATATTAAAAATAACGAGAGAGAAATCTATATATATATATATATATATATATATATATATATATATATGTATATATATATATATATTGCAAATTATAGAGCTATCAGCTTACTTTGTAGCTTTTCCAAAATCATTGAAATGAACGTTAAAAATCAGCTGAATACATTCTTAACGCAGCATAACATTTTATCAACAAGCCAACATGGTTTTCGCACTAATATGGGTACAGAGACTGCACTGAATACCTTTCAAAATGAACTCGTCTGTAGATTAGACAAGGGTGATTATGTGTTTGGACTATTTATAGATTCTTCGAGGGCTTTCGATGCGGTTGACCATAACATGTTAATTGCTAAATTCGAACGATATGGAATAAGAGGTATACCTTTGAAGTTCTTTGAATCATATCGCTTGAATAGGACTCAGTTTGTTTTACTCAACGGCACTAACAGTCCTTCCTATACCATCACACAGAGAGTTCCACAGGGATCTGTCTTGGGACCTATGCTTTTCAATGTATTTGCAAATGACCTCATATATTTTGTAGAAAATATTCCGAATGTCAAGATTATATGTTACGCTGATGATACTAACATCATTATATCAGATGACAGCCAACAATCACTGATCTGTTCTACAGAAATTGTATACGATAACATAATACGATGGTCAGAAAATAATAATTTCCTATTGAACCACAAAAAAACAGTGTTGACATATTTCGGGCACAGACGACAAGACCCACCTATAATATTCAAAGATACAGAAAAACAATTACTCTGTTCTGAAAACGTGAAACTACTAGGAGTTATTTTTGAGAGGCAATTATCATGGACAGAGCATACCAACCAATTATGTAAGAAACTTCAAAGTGCCTGCTACAGCATCAAATACTTGAAAAATCATTGCAGCAAACACATTCTCATCACACTGTATTATGCCAATTTTCACTCCCACATGAGATATGGAATACTGAGTTGGGGAAACAGTGCTAATGTAAACAGAGTTTTTATTTTACAAAAATACGTGATACGCATTATTGAGAATATTGATAAGAGGACTAGCTGTAGAGAACTTTTCAAAAAACTAAAAATCCTGACATTATTTAGCGTATATATTCTGGAGGTGTGTATATATTTCTATAATAATTATAAAAACATTACAATGTGCTTGCCAAAACATGATCATAACACTCGTTACCGCAATATGTTACAGCCCAATTCCCACTGCTCCGCACTTTATCAAAAAAGTTTTTATTTTATGGGGTGCAAATTATACAATAAATCAAATCCGGATATAAAGTCAGCACCAAATGTCAGAATATTCAAAAATAGACCGAAATAATTTTTAATTGAAAAGTACTGCTACTCACTAGATGAATTTTGATAATTTTTATGGATGCATGTGTGTGTATGTGTACTTATTTATTTACAGTATAGTATTTTGTATTATTTATTTGTTTTCTCTGACATAATAAGTACTAGACGAACTGTTTCGTCCAAAGTGTACTCCATTACATGGTTTTAGTTTTCCTTTTTCTGCGTTACTATGTAACAATTTTCATACTGTGTTATATCTCATAATTGTGGTATATGCATTCTGTGTTTTTTGACATGTTTGTCCATTTATATTTCCCTGTGAATATGTAAAATGGTGAACGAATAAAGTATCTATCTATCTATCTATCTATCTATCTATAAATATATATATATATATATATATATATATATATATATATATATATTGGGTATAGTGGGTTCTTGAATCTTGGTGATTGTATTTTTGAAGTTTTCTTGGGTTTCAGATTCGTTTGTATTAAAATGAGAAGAAAATTACATTTATTTAAACGTTTCGCCCTCGTTCTGGGGCATCTTCAGTAAAATTTATTAAAAATATTAAAAACATTTGATCTTTTGGGTTACGTACCTTGGTTTTACTATGCTTGTGTTTTGTAACCAACATTAGTTGGATTTTGGGTCGGTGTTAAATTTTGTTGTACCATTGTTTTAACAAAAAACTTTCGATATTTTGTGGTTTGCTGTTTTGTCAATTGTCCATACAATTGATATATATATATATATATACAGGGCTATTCAAATTTGAGTCTATGCATGGGGATTCCGATAACGATAAGAGATAGAGGGATGGTTAAATGGGGGCAAAGTAGCATAAATCAGAGGTCAATTATATGGATAAAAATATCTGATCTAGCTTCTTTAGTTCTGGAGTTATACAGAAAAAATCGAAAATTTCGAAATTTTTCTTTTGCCTATATCTTTTTATTTTAGGATTCTTTATTTTCGAATTGTCACTTTGCCATTGCAACTTTTTGTAGGCTAGCCAAATATCTGAATAAAAATTCTATTCAGGGTATCGTATAAATTGGGCCACCCTCAACTTTGAATTTTCAAATACGGACCTGTATTTTTATTGCATTTTTTTGAATGCCCAGGGTCATGTTTCATATTGACGAAGTATTTTCATCTGAATTACAGAGTGTTTACAGTATGGCATACTTTAAGATAAAACAGATTCAAATGCTATAAAGTTAAAATTGTTCATAAATTGTATCCAGGAGACGCCGAAAAATGGCAAATTTTTTCTAATTGGATGTTGCAAAAATTGGGCGATGACAGAAACTTTTTGAATAGTATTATTTGGTCGGATGAAACTTGTTTCACAAATTGTGGTGTTTCCAATAGAAACGACGAGCATTTTTGGTCACAAGTCAATGAAAATAATTTTAGAGGAGCGAGACCTCAAGTGCGGTTTGGTCTGAATGTATGGGCTGGAATTTTGAAGGATCGAGTTCTAAGTCCCTACATCTTTGCCGGGACACTCGATGGCAAACGTTATCTAGACTTCCTCAGACAAACTTTCATTGAATATCTCGATGATATTCCCATTGCTAATTTAAATTGGTTGTGGTTTCAACACGATGGAGCTCGCACACATTGCACAAGAGATGTTAATCAATTTTTACAAGAAACATTTCAAGACAGATGGATAGCAAATAATGGGCCTATAAGATGGCCTGCAAGATCCCCTGATCTCAGTGTATTTGCCTTTTTTTAGGGAGTACACTGAAACATAGAATATACCAAAACGGAATTGGGAATATAAAAGATTTAAGAATTGAAATCATGAACGCTTTCGCAACACTACGGCGAAGAGATATTTTCAGAGCAAACTTAAAAAGACGACTCCGTGAATGTCTGGAACGAGGAGGTCGTCAATTTGAACATTTATTTCGATTATGAATACTTATAATGGCCGTTATTTCAATTCTTGATAATAATTAAACAAGGTCTTGTGTGATTAGTGATAAAATATGAAAAGTTATATGATCAAATACAATGTTATGTTTGTGACAGAATATGTTTGTTCTTTATAAAGAACAAAAGATACCATTGAGACATTGTTATTGCTCACTAGAATGGTAAAAAAATAAGAAAACACCTCCAAACAGCACAATGTGCTAAACAATAAACCATTTAAAACGGAATATGTGTTGTAGAAATCTGATGAAACCTAGGAGCCTCCAGGCAAAACGTTATTTTAAAAAAATTTAAACAATAAATTTCAAATAAGTTTTTATAAATTGTCTGAGGAACCATAACCCAAGAAATCCCTCTTAAGTATATATATATATATATACTCTCATACTCTCTTTCATATATATATATATATATATATATATATATATATATATATATATATATATATATATATATATATATGTAGATGTTTTGTTCGGTACTCGCGTATTTCTATGAAATTATTGTATGTCCGCGTAACAATGACAGGGCTATGGCCTAACTCCCATTGTGGGAAGAGGACAGAAAAATGTACGAAGCTGTACTCCTACCCTCCTCTCCAGGGGCGTTATTCAGAAGAACTCAACTGAACTGAACGGTACTCTCCGCTATCTATAATTGCAGATTTGACAAATATTCAATGAGTTGTTGATTTATCTACGTATGTGTGTGTGTGTGTGTTTTGTTGGTGCACTCAATGGTCTGGTGATAAGGACGGCCGTCCAGGAGAAACCATTTTCTATCCCGAGCATCGAGCATAGAAGTCAAATGCTGAGGTGAGTGGGTTCGGCTTTGTCATTGTCCGATATCATTAATTCAAATTTCTTAAACTACAGTCCACTAAGCTTCTTTCTCGCCCAAGTGTTCTTGAATCTTGATATATGTTTTTTTTTGGAGTGTACTTGCGTATTAGTATACGTGAAAAAATCATAAAAAATCAAATATATATATATATATATATATATATATATATATATATATATATATATATATATACGTGTCGCCACCGGCCGGGAGGTATCTTCACTATTATTTTATTTCCTTCATGTAGAACATGTAATAGTTATGTAACACCATACCTGAAGCTAGAACATTTGTTATATGTATTGAATTCACAAAATGTTGGTTATTCATGGGTAACGAGGTTGTGTTAGGATGAGATGAGTTCGAAGAGAACGTACCTTAGCAACTATTCTAGAAAGCTACCAACGAATATAATTTTTATTGCTGTATCAGATTTTTGAATTTTCATATCGAAATACGAATTTATGTGGTTGTTCTTTGAATGAACCTCGGGAATCGTGCTTGGTTTGTACTACCGATAATGGAATGGTTAGGAAGTTTTATATCAAGATTGAGATTGTTGGTACTACGAACACACCGTTGTATCTTTTATGATTTTTCTACTGATCCTACTACCCAAGAACATTAAAAAATAAAAACTTTTCAACAAAAAATTGAACCGACGAAAAAATCAACTGAAAAGCAGAAAATAAAATGAACCTCCTTAGTCTGAATAATAATTGAGCTCCTGAACTGATGTAAGTAACTGATTTTGAGTCGGCGCCAAACAAACAATTATCGAAGATCATTATCTATGAAAGAAGTCATCAAAACGCAGCCGTGCATCTCGCTGCCATCATTTTACACGTCACCTAATTCAATTGCTAGTTTGTTTGGCGCCGACTCAAAATCAGTTACTTACATTAGTTCAGGAGCTCAATTATCATTTAGACTAGGAAGGTTTATTTTATTTTTTGCTTTTCAGTTGATTTTTTCGTCGGTTTGATTTTTTGTTGAAAAGTTTTTGTTTTTTACTCTTCAGTTCCGTATGTCGTCGGTTAAATTTTTTGTTGAAAAGTTTTTATTTTTCATTTTTTTGTGGCTACAATTCACCAATTACTACCTACTTGTTTTTTGATTACTTCCAAAATACTTACTTACCCACCTTACTTCAACTATTACCAGTTAAATAATATGATTATCTACTTTTACTATTTGTTGTAATATAAATTATTTTTGTTGTTCTGGTTAGTTTATCTCATCACTCTGTATATCATTCCATCCTCTCATAAAATATACTGATTTTGACGGAACAAGAATAATGTCAGTAGCGATCTGTCATTGTCAACTACGTATGTGTGTGCCAGTGTTCACTAGTGAAAAATCAATTATCCCCATTTTTTTCACCCGTTAGGGTGGCTAGTTCTCTTCGGAATCCAAATATAAAGTATTCTCTATCTATTTGAAAAAAAAATCATCCAAATCGAAGAACCCAGTACAAAGTTATGCCTGATAGAATCGGTTAACGGACCAGAATTCAGAGGGTGAGTGATCAATATCCTTCATTTCGCTACCCTCAGGGATGGATTCCATCTTTTAAATTCAAATGGGACCAAATTTGAAGTACACCCTATCCACTGAAGAAAGAATTATCGGAATCGGACGCCTCAGTAAAAAGTTATGCGTGATCATACATAAAAAAATATGATGGAAAAACATAAAATATACGGGTTGAATAGAGAACCTCCTCCTTTTTGGTTTCGTCGGTTAAAAATAGATATATTCACCAAAAATGGGCATTATCCTAAGACTCTACATCCAAGGTTATGTTTGCCCAAATTATCTCTACCTAGTGAATCTTAAATAAGGTTTATCATATTTATAAATACAATCTTATCTATTTCAGAGTTTGAAAAAACAGTTTGGCATCAAAACATCGTTCCCTGAATAGACTCTGATATGATAGTCCCCAATGAAATAAAGAGTATTATACAATGAAAATATTCAAGGGGAGAATATTCTAAGGTCAAAATTGAACGTAACAATGAATAGGTCTGTGCTAATTAAATAGTGATATGTTTCACAACAGTCATATTATCGTGCAATACAAGAAATACTTACTGAAGCATATAATTTAGAATTTCACAAAAAAAGGTTTCAATATGGCTCCCATTGAACCTGTCAACATGAAAACCTCCCAAGAGGCTGAACGATGGATCATAGTGACTGAAGTTTATCTTTCAGTCGCAGATGATTCCGCATCTGATCAAATGAACACCCTCTTCATATATTCGAATAGCTCAATACTCCAACCGACACACAGTGGTCGTAATTCTGAAAAAGCTGGACGAAACTATAAAAAGTTAGTTGAAATTTCGAGTGCCTCTGGTTTTGAAGTCGCTCAACACGTATGTGAGGTTGGAGTTTGAGGTTGCTAAAGTATTTGAACATACTTTGCAAGAGGGGAAATTTCTACGAAGGAGCTGGACAAAACTACAAAAAGGTTTGCATAATCCGGAAAACTGGGGTCTTTATATTTTTGAGGTCACTGAAACCGAATTTGCAGTGGAAAATAACAAAATCAAGTGCATCTGCTATTGTGGTCGCTTGATATGTGGGGTAAGAATTTGAGGTTTCTGAGGCATTTCATCATGAATAATGTTCAAAGGATAAATGTCTGCGACATGGGGCGTGTATTCAGAATACATTTCTCATTTCGAACGATACAATGGTAGTGTTCTGAAGAAGCTTATTCTAATTATCATCTGTGTCACTTGCATCTTCATCATCTATCAAGGAACCGTCAAAGCACAGAAACATCGTCAAAGCTTCAGGTAAGATGCTTTTCCTCTGTTTTAAGTGATTTGTCTTATTTCCGTGGAAAAAATGCTTGTTACAAACAGACTACGAAGAGTTCGAAATTTCTCAGGATCATTAGTATTTTTATAATGTACGATTGATGTGATTTGAAATCGATAAACATTGCAGCGGTTTTGCAATAGAAATATGCAACTAGAGATGTATATCAATTTTGAACAAAAAACTGTTTTCAGTTGTAATATCACAAGAGAGTTCATGATCTCCTATCACTGTTACTGAAGTCAAGTGTAACCCGAAGGCTCTTACTCTTTGGACATCGAATAAGTTGGCAACAGCCATTCAAGAATTCAGAATTTTGACTGGTTAAGGACAAAAGACCGGTCTCTAGCACTTTCCATGATGATGGTTCTCAAAGATGACCGAGAAGAGGAGTTTGAATCTGAATTTGGGAAAATGTTAATTTCTATAGAGAGTACAGCTTTCACTATACAGTATGGATTGGTAAGTAGCTCATCACTCTATAGAGTGCCTGGGACGTTTGAAGCGTGAGGGGTCGTCTATGTTATAATCAGTGGCTTTCCTCACGAGGGGGTTCTCATGGGTTATTGCGCAATCGAAAACTTTCCGGTTGCGGTCTCTGATAATACTCCCGATGGAAGGCAGGTTCAAGTCTCCGAGGATCCGATCGTTCCGCACATACCACGGAGCGTTCGTTATCGTATGCAGGACTCTCATTTGCGCCCGTTCCAGGACGCGAATGCTAGTCTTGCAGGTTTGGCCGCAGGCGGCTGAGGCGTACAAAATGACAGGTCTAAACATCATTTTATAAATCATAACTTTGTTTTTCAGGCAGAGTTTACTCTTCCTGTTGATGAGATCTTTTTCGCAATTTTGTCCTTAATAATTTTGACGTGTGGTCTTCAGGTGAGCCGGCGATCCACTGTTACCCCTAGGTACTTGACTGGTTCTGACCATTCTATCTTTCTTCCAGAGACAGACACACCCGTCTCCGGGTTGTTCCTCTTACGTTTCATCGAAATTTCCTGCGTTTTGTCAGGATTCAACTTTATCTTCCACTCTAGGTACCACTGCTGGAGGCCGTTTAATGCATTCTGCAAGTAAACAACACCCATCAAGTGGTTGGCTGCAGAGGAAAGCGAAGCCGTATCGTCAGCGAATAGGGATATATTCACGTGTTAACTCCTTGGAATATCGGATGTATAGAGGGCGTATAATAATGGAGACAACACTGGCCCCTGAGGAACGCCGGCCTCAATTCCTTTCGAACCCGACAGAGAATTGCCGACCTTTATCTGGAATGTCCTACCCATGAGAAACGACTTGATCCACTTCACCAGGCTCCGTGACAGGTGGAAGTCAATGAGTTTGGAGAGTTAGCCCTCATGCCAACCTCTATCAGTGTTAAATTGTTGATATTTCGCCTAATGTATTCATTTTACATTCACCTTCTATATTGAAAAAGGATTGTCAAGTAGACAATAAATAGAGAACAGTTCGAAAAACGTCACCCATTTTTAGTTAGCGAATTTTCTCCATAAAACAAACTGAACCAGCCCCAAAGACTCTCTGGGAGACATTCAGAAGTCAATACTGAAATTAACATTGGTCCTTCGATCCTGAATGAAGGAAAGTGTGAAAATTTGAGTCAACAAAAATGAGTAACATCGAAAAGATGTCAGAAAATATCCCGAAAGAAAACGTGCCACGTCGAAGCAGCAGAATTCGAACTAAGACATGTGATTCGTCAAGACAACGCCCAGAAAAAGACAACATGGAGAGTGCCGAACATTCGGGCAACAATGAAACTACCGATAATGCCCAGAAAACCGAAGAGGTCAGAAAAGGAGATATTGAAGATACTATTTCAAATATACCAAAACATTCTGAAAAACAACGCGGATCAAGACTATCGAGTTCTAGTAAGAAAAGTATTGCCGAAAGAAAGGAGCTAGAGATAGAGTTCGAGGCTGAAAGACAAATAGCAGAAATCAAAGAAAATTTGATAAAGAAAAAACTAGAGCTAGATAAAATGAAGATTATGGAAGAAACTGATTATTTTGAATACAAATCTGAGAGAACTTCTTCATTTGGTGATAGTTCTATAAAAGAATCCAATAAAAATGCGATGATAAAGGACTGGCTAACAGATTTTCCAGTGGAATTTGAAAAATCCAGAAAAATATCTGAAAATGGACCTGAACAAAATATAAAAGAAGAACCGAAAAATTTCGATAATTGTGGCTATACATCACTGATCAGACGACAAACTCTCGATAGAAATTTACCTTCCTTTGATGGAAATCCTTCCGAATGGATTGTATTCATCAACGAATTTCAGGAAACGACACAAATGTGTGGTTATTCGGATAGTGAAAATCTTCTCAGACTAGGGAAATGCTTGAAAGATGAGGCAAGAGAATCGGTGAAAATGTTATTGATATCGCACAAAAATGTTGCAGAAACTTTGGAGACACTCACGCATCTATACGGGAGACCTGAATTCATTATCAAATATCTTATCGATCAGGTTCGATCTACACCCACTTCTAGAGACAATAATTCTGAGACAGTTGTGAAATACTCCACATCTCTGAATAACTTAGTTGCTGCTGTGAAACACCTTGATAACGATGTCTACATCAAAAACCCAATTCTCCTGGAAGAGTTTGTATCTAATGTAACGATGAATTTGAAACAGCAATGGTCGATGCAGGCTATTAAACTTCCTCAAGTCACCCTATTGGAGTTTTCAAACTGGTTGAAAGATATCGGAAGAGCAGCTAGTCTCCTTTATAATCCAACAGTGAAACCGGACCAATTTCAGTCAAGAAAATCTGAAACAGTTTTGACATCTGATGACAAAAGAGGATTGTCAAAATCCTCGGAATGTGTGGTGTGTTCCAGAACGAAACATCATTTGGGAGATTGTCCTTCCTTCGGAAACATGACAGTGGATGACAGATGGAAAATCGTCACTCAAAACAAATTGTGTATATCATGTCTCAAACCGAAGCACCGCATGAATGATTGTTTCATGAAGAAAATATGCTCAGTAAATGGTTGCATGTTGAAACACCATAATTTACTTCACAATACCAATTTCAGAACTAGAGATTATACTTTTCCGGTACAACGAACAGTGACTGATAATACTCAACAAGAATCTGTTCACATTCACAGAATCAGTTCTGATGATATTGTTTTGCGAACTGTACCTGTTATCATAGTAGGTCCGAAAGGAAAAGCTTTTATTTATGCCTTATTAGACGGGGGTTCGACGGTTACACTGCTTGATGAAGAGATTGCTGATAAAATTGGAGCAGAAGGTGAAATCACTCCTCTGACAATGCAGTGGACAAACAATCAGATTTACAAAGACGAGTATTCACGACTTATTGATCTGACAATTAGAGGAGATTTCAGTGATTTGAAAATATTCTCAGTAGATGGTGTACGCACTGTTGAAAATCTCAATCTACCGAGACAATCTCTTAATATGGAGAATATCATTCAAATTTGCTTCAATCTTCAAAATATTCCAGTGAAGTCCTTCAACGATATACAACCAAAATTACTGATAGGTTCAGACAATTACGATTCGATAATGCCAAGGAAATATATAGAACCTGAAAGATATGGACCCAGAGCCACATTGACCAAATTGGGTTGGGTGATTATTGGACAAATAATTGAAGGAAGAATCCAACCAGCATATAATTTTCATATTTGTGAAAATGATACAGAAAACGATCTACTACATGACATTATTGAAGAATCATTCAAACTAGATGAGAGTGGACTAACTCCGACAGATATCAACATTTCTATTTGTGACCAAATATGTTTTGATCGGATGGAGGAAATGACACGACGAATCGGAGATCGCTTCGAGACGGGGCTTTCATGGAAAAATGAGAAGTTGTCGTTTCCGGATAGCAAGGAGATAGCATACAACCGTTTGCGATGCCAGGAAAGAAAGATGGATAAAGACATGGAATTTGGACGAACATATTGTCAGAAAATTGAAGAATACTCAACAAAAGGGTACCTGATAAAACTATCCGAAGAAGAGATCACTCTTGAAACAAAGACAGTTTGGTATCTACCGCACTTCGCAGTGAGGAATGTTAATAAACCAGACAAAATACGTCTAGTTCTGGATGCTGCAGCAAAGTCACACGGATTCAGTTTGAATGACATGTTGTATCCAGGACCAGATCTTCTTTCTTCAATTTTGGGGATATTATGGACATTTCGACAGAGAAAGATAGCCTTTTGTGGAAATATTCGTGAAATGAAAATTTCAATCGAAAAAACAACTTTCTGGTCAGATTCAAAGATAGTTCTCCCATGGGTGAAGACAGATACGAATAAACTCAAGCAATTTGTTTCCAACAGAATACAAAAAATTTTGGAACATTCAAACAGTCATGACTGTAGATGGATTCCTTCCAAGCCTAATTCAGCCGACAGAGCCACAAAAAAGACTATATCAGAATATGAAAAGGACTGGTTTGAGGGTCCAGATTTTCTGAAACAACTCCCAGATTCTTGGCCACAAGATGATGGAGTTTATGACGCAGACACCCGAGAAATGAAGAAAGAATTCATTAGTCCGATATCAGTCAAAAACAATTTGCCATTGCCTGATGTCATGAGATTTTCTTCTTGGTGTAAACTCGTTAGGTGTACAGCAAAAGTTTTAAAATTCATCAGGAGATGTCAGAAGAGAGATGTTTGTATTGAGGTTTCTGCAGATGAATTGAGAGAAACTGAGAAATTGTGGTGGAAAGAAGTCCAAAACCATTGTTTTCCAGAAGAACCCAATGGAATAGGACAAAATGATGATCTTGAAGGAAGTAAACTAAAAAATGTAAGCACATATCCAGATGGAGAAGGGATATTGAGAGTGAGAAGCAGAATAAGTTAAGACATTCCTAATTTCCAGAATAATCCTATTATTTCAGACGGCAAACACACGTATACATATCTTCTTGTCCAACAATATCACTTGAAATTCAATCATCAAGAAATTTTGACTGTCATCAATGAATTGCGACAATTCTATTGGATTGTTGTGCTGAGAAACTTAGTGAAAAAAGTTTGCCGTGATTGTCAAAGGTGTAAAAATGCAAGATCTTCTTCCAAAGTACCTGTGATGGGAAATTCACCTAATGCCAGAACTATGCCATATTTCCGACCATTCACTTTTTGTGGAATGGATTATTTTGGACCTTATCAAGTCAAAATAGGAAGAAAAAGAGAAAAACGTTACGGGGTGATTTTCACATGCCTGACAGTTCGTGCAGTACATTTAGAAATCGCCAATTCCCTAACGACAGATTCTGCCATAATGGCAATGCAGAGAATGAGTGCCAGAAGAGGTTGCCCAGGTGAAATTTTCTGCGATAATGGCTCCAATTCGAGGGGAGCAGATCGAGAATTGAAAGAAGATTGAGTCGAGTTCAACCAGGATGAATTCGTAAGAAAATTGTCTCTCAATGGAATTACTTGGAAATGGAATCCTCCAGGAGCATCACACATGGGCGGCATCTGGGAAAGGTTAATTAGATCTGTGAAAGTGACTCTAAAAGCGGTTTTGAAAGAACAAGCACCAGCAGAAAAAGTTTTACACACATTATTCTTAGAAGTTGAATACATGGTCAATTGTAGACCCTAAACCGATGTGTCTTAAGATTTCGAAGACGAGGAGGCTTTAACTCCGAATCATTTTTTATTGGGTCTCCAGCCTAACAGAGAACAGACTTTTCTGCGAAGTTCCACAACTGAATCTGAGCATTCGAGTTAACTTTGGAGAATTACTCAGGATTTCAGCAATAAATGTTGGAGGAGGTGGATAAGGGAATATTTACCATTTTTACACACGAGATCAAAATGGCACATTGAGAATAAGCCATTGAGAATGGATGATGTAGTGATCATCGTAGATGAACAAGTACCTAGGAACTAATGTCACAGCAATTTTTGCAGGAAGAGACGGCCGAATACGTGTTGCTGACATCAAAACCAAAAATGGTGTGTTCCGAAGGCCTGTGTCGAAGTTATGCGTCTTGGATGTAAGAAAATCGAATGGGGATGAAAAATAATATTCTTCATCGAGGCGTTATATTGTTGATATTTTGCCTAATGCATTCATTTCACATTCACCTTGTATATTGAAAAAGGATTGTCAAGTAGACATTAAATGGAGAATAGTTCGAAAAACGTCACCCATTTTTAGTTAGCGAATTTTCTCGATAAAAGAAACTGAACCAGCCCCAAAGACTCTCTGGAAGACATTCAGAAGTCAATACTGAGATCAACAATCAGCTTTACTGATATCTCACAGTATTATATGGGCACTGTTATTGACATTCAAAAATGTTATGGCGTCTTCCACCAGCCTCAGAACCTGAAACTTGATGGAATGAGCACGCCTAAAGCCGAACTGCTCATTGGGTAGGACATTTCTGTCCTCCACTTCTTCGTCAAGCCTTTCTAGAACGACATTTTCAGCCAACCCAGCTGAACTGCAAAGCAGACTGATAGGTCTATAATTTTGCGGGAAGGTCGGATTTTGTCCCTCCTTTGGAATCATAACTACGATGGCATGCTTCCACCTTCGAGGGAATCTTTCAAGGCGTAGATAATTATTGATTATATTCAGAAGTGACTGCACCTGGTTATCCGAAAAATACTTATTCATACGATTTGTAATTCCGTCATAACCAGGTGCTTTTCTAGGATTCAATCCTTTGATATGTGCCTTGAGTTCATCCATCGAAGCCGAACGAATGACATCATGATTGGGTTCCCCTCAGAGTACGACGAATCCGATCTTTCAGCAAAAGTTCTCGATCCAGATCATCATCTGGATGCTCATTCAATCTAAATTGCTTTCCCATCGAGTCTGCAAAGGTTCGAGCTTTGGACTCAGGGTCATAGCACATACCGGCCTCACCATTAATGGGAGGAAAATCAGGTTTTTTTTGTTTTTAAATTTCGATGAAGTCTCCAAAGTTGATAACTATTCTCTAAATTTCGAAGTGTTGTGCCAAATCTCTCATTCCTGAATTCAAATATGTTTTTTCTAACCTCCCCCATTCAGTTCGTTAGCTCGGATTCTGTCCGCAGGGAACATAATCCTCTGATAAGCCCTCTCTGCTCGATTTCGCTCACGAATAAGATCTTTGATACGTCGAAGAAATTCATCGTGAAACTTAGGAGCCGGTTCCCTGCGGGAGAAATCCCCCAGAACATTTTTAATGGTGAGTTCGTAACGCGCTACGGCCTCATCCAATGCAACTGGAGAATCCATTCTATCAGGAGCGTGGTGAGCTGTCTCCAGGAGTGAACTGAATCTCTCCCAATCCATTTTTGTACACAGACGATCTGTTTGAGGCGGTGGATCGCCCTCTAGTGATAAAATCACTAGGTTGTGATCAGAGCCCAACTCTGAGAGAACGTGGATGTCACGGGCCACCGCTGCATACGACACCCCCGCCTGTGTGCTTCCCAAGTTTGCGGGGAAATATGTGGGATTGTGATGCTAGGTGCCCGTGGGGTTCACCCTACGCCTTATTCGAGGACATCTGGGACATCTTCGATAATTCGCAGTGTGCTCTCCACTGCAGTTCGCACACGTTGCCTTTCCATTTCTAGGTTTTTGACAATCCTTAGTGATATGATTTTTTCCACATTTGACGCAGGCGGGGACGGCACTGCAGTTCAGCTGACAGTGGCCGAACTTCTGACATCTGTGACACTGACCCACAGTAGCCCTGGGCCTCTGCGGCTCAGCTGTCACACGGACATTGAGGATATCTTTGATATTAAAAATGTCTCTCTGCACTTTATCAATAATAACGAGAATTACGGGCAGAGCCTCTTTCTCCCCATTTGATTTATGGAGTCTAGCCACTAGCTCCGGGGCTAACTTCCTCTCAGTCAGCTTGGCTTCAATATCATCACATGCTAGAAACTCTGGGACGCCCCTGAATACGACCCTGAGCTTTTTATCTTCAGGAAGACTATATGTATGATATGGGATTTTTTGATCCCTTAAAATACTAGAGATTTTGCGATAGTAATCTGATGAATTTGAAAAAATGTTGATGCCGTCATAGACATTTTTTGCCAGCTTATCGAATTTAATGTTATTTGATTTGAATAACGAATTCACTGTGGCCCACTTATTTTTATCCCTTACGGTGATAGGGGGCACATTTTGTTTTTGTATCGTGCGTGGAGTCATTTCCGTTGGTGGTTGGTCCGCCATGTTGGTTGATTCCATGTTGTCGTCATCTGTCGGTGTAATTTTGTCATAATTTCCATCCAGAAAGGTTATGGAGGGGTTACTTTGGCCCCCTGTACAATTTTGAATTTTGTTGTTTTCGTTTTCTGTACCCGCAATCGAAATACACGCAGCAGCTGAGTCCGCCCCTGGATTCGAGAAATTATCGAGCTCGATGACGTTCATGTCATCCTCCGTCATATTTGACAGTTGATCAAATCTATCAGAAATAGCAATAGTTTTATCATTTTTACAAGCTGATGTACTAGGTATTGCTGATTTTGGTTTCTGTCTTTTCGTGGCAGGCACATTGTCACATGTTCCGACGTCGTTTTTGGTTTTCATCAGCGAATTAGTGACTGGTATTCTCACTTCACCCACTCCATCTTCGCCAATTGAGGCCAGCAAAGTCCCCAGTACTTCTAGTAGATCGGCACTGGAGAGAGCCGATCCCCAGTAGCACCGATTCTTTCGATGCCAGATCGCAATTACCAGTGGGCCCAGCGGTGATCTCAGGGGTCGGAGAAAGGTCTTCAGCCGTGGATTCTGGGGCTGTCTCCAATGTGGTGGACAGACGGGTTGTTATTCCTACACCTTTCAGGTACGAGACCTTTAACAGTTTGAAACATTAACTTTAGTACGCTCTTTCACTTTAAGCGATTTGACGCAGTGTCGTCTGTATAATTATCGCCATTCATGTGAATGCTTCACAAGAGAGTGATAATTAGGTTTAAATAATTTGATAGATTCTCAAAAACTTGTTGCCAGGCAATAGACACGAGTGTCCAACGGGCTCGAGTGGCTATGGGGAGTCAAAGTAACTCGATCGGGAAACACACAGCGCTCCTAGCAGTTTTTTTAACGTTGAGGTATTCTAACCTCTATGATTTGAATCTCTATTGTATTTACATCATTCAAAAAAGCAATTATAATCCGCAGCGGATTCCAAAAAGTGAATACGGATGTTTTTCGAAAAAAAAGCCTTACAAAAGGAGCAGGTTTATTGAAAAGTTGCCACATTGACAACGTCTACTAACGAGCTGATGGCAATTATGTGATAATATAGAGTTTTGCAGGAAACTCCCGGAGAGAAAAGTTCAAAAACTAAAACGAATTTTTATGAAGTCACAGTTGAGGTAAGTTCAAATGAGTTCAGCATATATTGAATGAAAATAATCTTAGGTTATGATTCATATATCCATAAAAAAAATTCAGTGCGTTTTATTTCATTCCCAATTATACCAGAATAAAAAACACGGGAATCGATTGATGAATAGAAATTAATATTATGACAGATTCTGTGCATTGGAAGATTCGAATACGCCTTATACTATTTGCTCATAATGGAAGAACATAACAATGATCGCTAAATCAATAATTGACTATTTATGAATTTCATTTGGATTTGAATGAAGGAACTGATCTAATGAATTGGACTTCATTACGATTCAAGAATTCAATTAGGAATATTCCGAAAAATGTATCTTATTTTATTTTTATCAGCATAATTATAATTAAATAATATATCTTTTTTAGCTGAATATCGATCAATCAGTACGTGAGATCAATTGCAACTGGGAAAAATTTTGCAAACATTTGAAATGAATGAAGGATCTCAATCCTTTCAATTAAATGAAAAAACTGTATCGAAAATTGATTGTTAACGTAATTCGGCCTGCTTTTGACAAATTCCCGAATCATTTTATAGAGAACCATTTACTAAGCAATAAAAATGAACACAAAATAAAAAGGATGTAAATGAATCTCGAATTGACTAGAATGAATTAATTACTCAAATTGCGAATTCATAAGATCAACTTCCTTGATTCCATATATTTTCACAAAACTCTCCGTCAAAGATTCGATAACAGTAACTTTTCAAATGAAAAAAAAACAAATTCCTCTTGAAATTGATATCAATGATAATCATATTATCACTCAACACAGCATACTTATCGATATGCGATCGGCGGAATTCTGATTATTGTACCTACTTCTTATACATTTCAGTCACATAATGTAATATAACCTACAAATATTTATGTGCCTACTTTGGATTACTTATATTTCACGAACAAAATCCACCCAACAATCATGGAATCATTTGTCCTAATTTCCATTATTTTGAAATTCAAATATATTTTTCAGTTTAATGATTATTGTTACTGAACATCAATACCATAGCTCCGGAAAGCGATGAAAACTGAGCTCACGATTTTTATACTCGGAATTCAACGACGCTACAAACTCTTTATGATCCATTTGTTTTACAGAAACTGCACTGGAATCCATGCTGGCTACACCACAAGTAACCCCGAAATTCAAAAATATTCAACATAATTTGACTCCCTGTTGCCAAATGGCAACAAGTTTGAGAAAGAAATCTGGATAATCATTTTCTACTTCATCGAACTCTCGTGTGGTATTCTACAGATTATTTTTTGATGTTACGATCATAAATATATTTCCTCGCACAATGATAGAATGTACTGAACCGGTTTTGATTCATTTCTCACTTTTCATCTGAATTCATAACTGACGTCAAATTGGAAATAAACGTTGTCAGACAATAAATACAAAATACCTCAAATTATTCCCGGGGCAATTTTCTGGGTAGATCATCCCCAAAGAGAGTAAGCATCATCTAAGTAGGAGAGTCTATTTCCCATGAGACAATGGTGACAGTAAAAGAGAGAGATGAAAGATCATTCGTGAGTCATAGTGACGTAAATGGACATGTCATGGCCACATTCTCTCTGGACTAGCGCACTCCGCACTCTGGTATCTGAGAGTTACAGGCTCTTGAATGTATATTGGACCACTTTGCATGTTACGTGGTCCACCAGTACTCATGTCCATATACGTCACTAAGACGGGTTAATGCCACACGATTCCGATTGGCTAGAGCTTATTAGTACCTCCTATTCAGATAGAGTTTACTCTCTTTGGATTATTCCCACTAAAATAATGTTTTGATTGGCCGAAAGGAACATGAATGCTTTGAATGGAAAGTTTTTATTGGTTTCTAGAAAAGTCGGAAAATAATCAGTTCAATTGAGAAGGATGAGTATATTTCGTATATAAATGTCAATTTTGAGAATGGGGGTGCATTTTGATCCAACAAAGCAACATTCGAGAAATACTTGTGGAATCGATTATCAATCGCGAATCTGAATCACTTCAAGGTTTCGCAAATTCATCGTTCTGAGAAGCTTGCTTGAGAGTACAATATCACAGGAAATTGTGTGGCTTTCAAATTCATATAGTGACAGCCAGCTTCTACTTAAACTCAACCCTTCAGGGAGGAGAGTCCATATAATTTTATTTTAATTGACGCAGCCGATACTTGATTAAAATCCGTAATTGAAGTAAACTGAAAAACACACTACACTACGATTTTCATAGCTTTCCAAGTGGAAACTAGATTATAATTAGGTAGTGACGTTTGCTATAAATAATAGTAGCAGATAGTTAGTTGGATACTAGGTAATTATGTTAGGTAGTATGGCAAAACACGTTTTGTAAAACAATTTTTGTTAAAATCGTAGTGCAGTGTTTTTCATTTAACTTTCATATAATGGTGATCATTTGAAGACAGCTCATCTCCTTGTTGATGAAATTCAATCGAAATGTACTTTCCGGAATACCTGTTTTTGATATGGACCTATCGTAGGTAAAATTTATCATTCTGTGACAGGAAATTCCCGTTTCCCAAAGGTCGTCGCGAACTCCAATACAGATTATAACACGACACATGACGATATGGAATTTTGCGATATGCATGTAGCGCAAACTATGAAGTAAACAAAATTAAACCGTACGTAAACTCATTGTGTGCTCCAGCCAGAATAGAATTCCTGGGAAAATCAAATATGCCCACGCTCTATCTCTCTTTCCCCTATCATGGCGTCGATTTCAGGCCGAGATATTTTGGGATCAAAATTGCTCTTTCAGTGTTCCCCAATTTAATTGGGATAGTATATTGCACCCGCAAAAACTACTTTCCCAGTTTAATTGATCAATTATATACGACGAAAGACTCTGAAATGAAATCGAGATTACTTTCTCGAAGAATATATGAACACAGTGTTGCAGATATGAATACAGAGTGGCACATTTGAACAGAGCTTTTCGAAAGATTTCATCATTATGGGATTGTTTTTTCTCGAGGTGAAACATTTTCAGCCGATTTCTAGATGGAAGTTAATAAATGACAAAAAATTCTGGAATTGTATCCCGTGAAGGAAATAGTGGCAATGCGATCAGTTGTCACAAAAAGAAACAATATGGAGTGTGCGTGGTGTTGGAATTTTCAAATTTATTGTGCAATATATGTGTAAGTCACAAAACATTCACAAAACTTGCAGCATTGAATTCGGCTGAAATATGATGGGTTTGTCAACTGTCAAAAATGCTGTACAGATTTGCCTGAAATTCAAGGTAAAAAATCCCTATTCGATTTCACTCAAATTGAAATGATGTCCTTGACACTTTTTTGAGATAACAAACTACCACAATCTGAAAAAAAAAAACAAATGGCTCAGGAAATCTAGACAAGTGTAGAAGGGCAAAGACATCACTTTGCTTCGATAAATTACTGTATACACATCATTCTCCAGATTGGCTTTTATGAAAACAATTTCTTCTTTGAGATTCTCTGTTGAATCACATATCATTTTGGCTTTTTTGTAGAGGCACTCAAAACTATATCTTCTTTGACACTTGCGTGATAGTTGGGATATCTATTGGTGTGTGTTATCTTTCAGCAAACAGATGTGTTGATATGATCTGATTTTTTATCATGACATCTAAATAGGGAAGACTGTTATTTTGTTCTGATCCCAATATGGAATCAACCATCGGATCTTGTTCGTTCATATGATCTGAAAATAAATTGAATTAATCTGGGTTCTGGTTCCAGATGGCGTAAACGTCATCATTATACCTCCACCACACTTCTGGACTATTTGATAGGTTTCAATGTAAGAATCTTGGAAGAAGTGATGTTCAGAGGATAGCAGTGGTCGCTTGCCACCTTGCCCTGAGGTTTGTTTTGTTTGTTTGTTTTATTTGTGAACGTTGGCTATTTACCGAGTTGAGGCATTGCCTCTTTACTCTTTCATCTTAGTATTATATCTGAGTTCCTTTGGTGTTCCTTGTTAGTTAAGTGTAAAGTACTTAGCTAGGACGTGAATGGTTGTCGCTCCTTGAGAATTCAATGGAACGTTTTGATGTTAAGATTTATCTTATGGATATACTTCAATGATCGTTTTCAGGAGTTTTCAATTTCCGTGGTTCTGGCCTAAACTAGCGATAGTTTTGGCCGTTTATATTTGGTGGGGTCGTCCGTAGTGTAGTTTACAGATTCCCAAACTAATAGGTTTTCGTGGGTTTCGGCTTTACAGAAAACCTCAATATTGCGCTCACGAATGAGATTTTTGATCTTTGTGAGATTAAGGTCTGATAAGATGTTATTATTTCGTACGTACCACGGAGCATTTGTGATCATCCGCATTACTTTCTCCTGCGCCCGTTCCAGGATCAGCATGTTTGAGTTTAAAATTTGCCCCTAGACTGCGGAGGCATAGGTCATGATGGGTCTAATGACTGTTTTATATAATAACGTTTTTGTTTTTAAGTTTAGCTTACTTTTCCTGTTCAGGAATGGATATAGTGCTACTATTCTGTGAGTGACTTCGTTTTTATTTTAGCGACATGTTTATTCCAAGGTTAATCTGCGGTCTGAAGTAAGTCCTGAATACTTGGCACTTGTTGCCCATTCGATATCATGGTTTGCTATGTTGATTTTAGCAGTTGGGTCTCTTAGGAATCTGCCCAAGGGAATGGCTTGCTTGCGATTCGTTGGGGTTCATAGCGAGCTTCCAGTCGAGAAACCATTTTTCTAGATTATTAACCGCGTCTTGGAGGAATCTTACAGCATGATTTTTATTACGAGAGTAGGCTAGGATTGCCGTATCGTCGGCAAATAGAGAAATTTTTGCGTTTCTTGACTCTGGGATATTACTAGTAAATATATTATATAGTGTTGGCGACAGTATGGCGCCCTGGGGGACTCCAGCAAATATCTCTTTAGATGTTGACAGTGAATTTTCAACGCGAATTTGGAAGGTTCTTTTTTCTAAGAAGGAAGCGATTATTTTAATTAAACACAATGGAAGGCGGAACTCATTTAGTTTATATAGGAGACCTTTGTGCCAGACACGGTCGAATGCTTCTGCGACGTCTAGAAATAGGGCATGAACGAATTGTTTTTTGTTTAGTTCTGAGATGGCATTATCAACCAGTGTCAGAGCCTGTATCCCTGTTGAGTGGAATTTCCTGAATCCAAATTGGAAATCTGGTATTAAATTTAGGTCTTCTATTTCTTCCTGCAATCTTTGCAGGATGACTCTTTCTGCTATTTTCCCGACGCTGCATAAGAGACTTATGGGTCGATGGTTTTGAGAAAATGTCGGATCTTGGCCAGGTTTGGGGATCATGATGATGATGGCATGCCTCCATCTTTTCGGAAAGTATCTTAAGCGTATTGCGTTATTCATTATGTTTTTTAGCGAAGTTATCCGTGTTTCAGGTGAATTTTTCAAGATCCCATTTGAAATTTTATCTAGTCCTTTTTTCTTTTTTAGTCTTTTTATAAGACCTTTTATCTCGTCAAGAGAGGCAGGACGCACTTCGTCATCGTCATGCTCCCTCAAGCGATTTTTAATGCTATTTTCGTATTAGTCCTCTATCTATATCATCATTTGGATGAGTGTTTACCCGGAACTGTCGCTCCATGGTATCAGCGAAGGCTTCAGCTTTATCAGCGTCGCCATATTTTATTCCGTTTGGACCGTGAATGGGAGGTGAATTTACTTTTTCATTTTTGAGTTTTCTCACTACCTTCCAAGTTTCAGTAGGATCATTAGGGTTGATTTCTTCGAGGGTTGTTTCCCATCTATTGTTCTTGAACATTTTGATTGCAATTTTAATCCTTTGGTTTAAGCTGTTATGAGAGATTTCATCGTTTCCGGCTAGTGACGCTTGGTATCGTCTTCTAGATCTTTTTTTTCCTAATTAGGAGCTTAACGTTTGGCGGTAAGGTATTATAGTTTGGAGGGGGTTTTTTAATGTTAATTGAGCAATCGTAAAAGTGTTCAGTGATTGTTTCTCCAAATTTTTTAAGAGCATTATCTAGTTCGTCCGGCGATTCTATTAATTCTGGGGTGCAGTATTCGTTTGTTAAGCGGAGTTTGAAATTTTCCCAATCTGTTGTTTCATAATAGCTATCCACTTGGGCAGATCGTCCTTAGCCTAAGATTATAGAGACTGGATTATGGTGAGAGCTCAGGTCGCTGATGCTTTCTAAATTAATGTTCCAAGTAATATTTCCATATAGTACTATGTCTAGTATGTCTGGTCTGTTTGTTCCGTAATGAGTTGGACGATCAGGTACATCAATTATGTAGTAAGAGTTATCGCAATGCCTGCGCAGTCTGAGTCCGTTTGGGTTTGTTACCCTGCTCCACGTAACGTGCTTTGCATTAAAATCGCCCGCTAAGATTGTTGGCGTGTTAACTTCACCGATTAGGCTATCAAGAGCGTCTTCAGATAGAATGCTTGTTGGGGGGTTGTAAACTGACACTAGTCGAAGTCGGCCTTTCTGGGTATTGACCTCAACGCCCACAGCCTCAGTGTTATTTAATCTATTTGAATCTAAGTCGGCTTGGACTACGGAAAGGTTTCGTTTTACCCCAATGGCAACTCCGCCCCCCCGCCTTCCAAGTCCATCTTTTCTGAATATTTTATAATTTGGGATGCCAACGTGGTCGTTTTTCAGGTGTGATTCTTGTTGGAACACTATATCTATATAATGTTCAGTTAAAAAGTCGATTAGTTCATCTTTCTTTGATATCAGCCCGTTGGCATTCCAAGTCACCATGTTCAGAGAGACCGAAGTAATTGTGTTACTCATTACGCAGGTTTAGGGCGTTTAGGCTAATACATTGTTTCAGCCCTGGGCGTCGCTTCAGCAAGTTGGTCAACTCTTCAAGATCTTTTATCTAATCGGACTCTCCATTAGGATTTGAGTTTCCAGCAGCACTGGCATAGGAGGTACTTGGTCTTGTTGAACTGGCACCCACGGGACGATTTTCGCCATTTTGGTTTTGTTTCCCATTTTGGTTTTGATCATCGTTATTATTGTTTCTATTTATTGTTTTCCTTTGTAATTTGGGAAAACAAGTGCACCCTCTGTAGTTGGCTATGTGCTGGCCTTTGCAATTACAGCACTTGGCTGGTGTGTTTTTAGATTTCCTACATTCATTTGTGAGATGAGCATTACCGCATTTAACACACATTGGCTGTGCGAAGCATTTATTTTGCGCATGCCCAAACTTTTGGCATCTATAACATTGAACCACGGATGTTCGTGGTTTTTGGGATTCCGCTCTTACAATTATGTCTAAGATTTCTCTAACGTCATAAATTGATTCGTTTTCTCTACTACTTAGTACAAGAACCATGGGCATAGGTGTTTTATCGTATTTTATCATACGCGAGCCCTGAGGTTTGCTTACTGGACAATACATTTAGAGGGATTATTTAGATGAATGCAATAATTTAAATATATATATATATATATATATATATATATATATATATATATATATATATATATATATATATATATATATATATATATATATATATATATATATATATATATATATATATATATATATATATATATATATATATATATATATATATATATATATATATATATATATATATATATATATAGTGGAGCCTCATAGTCGTTCGTGTCCTAAGGCAATGTGGCATGCAACCACGGCTATCTTCTGAACATCACTATATCTATGTGTTAAATTGTGAACCATATGTTGTTCATTTTCTATATTTTGATTAAACATTATCAATTCTAGTGGGTGTTCATAATTTGGTGAGTCTAGCTTCTCATATGGCTGTTCTGATGAAAATTTTGTTGTTCAGAAGTACTCATAGTTGGTATTACATTTGCCTGATTACCTTCAGTCGGTATGTTTATTTGTGCCTATATTTCATTGGGTCCGTCCATACAATTTATTCTCCCAGGGTAAAAGACTTGTTTTGTTCGTTCATCAGTTTCTCGATTAATAAAAAATGGATTTGATTGTCCCTCTCTATTATATAATCGTCTCTGTCCTTGATATTGATTTTGATGTTCATTCCTATCATTTTGATAATGATTTCTGTTATAATTATAATTATTATTCTTATTCTCATCATAGTTATTACTAAACATAATTGTCGTGCAATTTTTGAATTCCCTGAAGCAGAAGAACAGCTGTGCTAACTCAATATCAAGTTAGCAGATCCACCGCTGGGAAAAAAATGTGGGCCGTTCTACTGCTTCAGGTAATTCAAAATTCGCAAGACAATTAGGTTTTGTTCATTAGACAATGGTTGAGTGACTTTTGCGCTCGAAAAAACAATGTCCACCGAAATAGAGCGTGTATTTCAAAAAGGGAAATTTCGAAATAATTCATTGTTCTCAACTATTTTCTTTGCTTCAGGGAATTCAAAAAGTGCACGACTATTATGTTTCGTTCATTCGACAATTGTTAGGTGAGTTTTAACTGTAAGAAAAAATATTCAGCTGTCACACAGTGAGCGTTGCTGAATATAAAAATGCTTATCTTCTTCTGCAGGTGCCATCTCCATTTGATGAAGGTTGGCGACAATTTCGGCATACTCATTGCGGTCCTGAGTGGTACGAATTGAATATGATGTGTTCATACCGGTCCAGTCGCGAATGTTTCTCAACCATGTGTGTTGTCTGCGTCCGATTTCTCTTTCCTTTATCAATTTCAGTATATTATACTTGATATTACGGTATATGTGGCCCAGATAAGCGGTCTTTCTTCGCTTTATTGTTGTGGATAACTCTCTCTCCCTTCCCATATGTCTGAGAACTTCATCGTTAGGTATATGTTGAGTCCATGATATTTTTAGTAGTCTGCGGAAGATCCACATTTCAAACGCCTCGATTCTGTTCATGGTGTCCACTTTTGATTTCCATGCTTCTGCTCCATACAAGAGAACTGAGTGCACGTATGCCTCAACAAAACGGTATCTTAAGTTTAAGTTCAGGGTTGCGTTACATAATAGGTTTCTCATCTTTGGGAATATGGCTCTGGTGATCTTACTTCTACGTTAGGGTCTACATTTGTCGTTATGTTGCTGCCGATATTTAAATTCCTCTCCTTTCTCTATTGCGGTGTCGTAGATTTTTATGTTCAGTTGTGGGTTTGGAAATCTTGTCATGACCATTACTTTTGTTTTTGTTACATTAATTTTCATGCCTAATTGATCTCCCACTCCTACAACTTTGTTGATTAGGCGTTGAAGGGCTTCTGGATTGTCTGCAATGATAACCGTGTCGTCTGCATAACGTATGTTGTTTAATGTCCTGCCCTCAATTTTTATTCCATCCTCGTCATCGCCTATTGCTTGGTTGAATATGTGCCCAGAGTATATATCAAACAGTATTGGTGACAGAACACAACCTTGTCGTACTCCCTTTTCTATACACACCGGTTCCGATGTCGTTTGTCCTCATCTAACCGTTGCTTCTTGGTTCCAATAAAGATTTTCAATAGACTCGATGTCTTGTTTGTCTAACCCTTTTTTCTGTAGTAATGTCAGAAGGTCGGTGTGATTAACTCGGTCGAAGGCTTTCTCGTAGTCCATGAAACAGACATATACCTCTTTCCCCATGTCTCGGTATTCCTGGAAGAGTATTAATAAGCTGGCTAGTGCTTCCCTTGTTCCTAGACCTTCACGGAATCCAAATTAGGTATCGCTTTGATCGGCGTCACATTTGTGGTAGATTCTAGTTCGTATAATTTTAAGCAGCATCTCAAGTACTTGGCTCATCAATCTTATCAGTCTAAACTCATCACATTTCTTGGCTTTTGATTTTTCAGGAAGGGGAATAAATACGGAGGTAAGCCAGTCTCTTGGGATATTACCTGTTGCATGAACTTTTCGTAGTAACTGAAACAATGGTAGCGAATTCTCTTCTTCTAACATTTTATCATTTCAATGTGGATTTTGTCCGGGCCCGTTGCTTTTCCGTTTTTACTCAATAAAAGTGCTTTCATTATCTCTGATTTTAGAATTTTTGGAGCCTGTTCACATTCCTTATTCCTGTCGTATATTCGTGGCGTATCGCTAGCGAATGTTTGCCGTTTATATGTTTGCCATACTTTTAATAATTTTTGTTCTTCTGTTATCATTCCATTGTTTCCATTTAGTATGCCTAATACGGGTTGGTTTTTGTAAGAATGCGTTACCTCTTTTATTTTCTTATGAACTCCGTGGCCATCCTGTTCATTCTGAAGTAATTCAATCTCTTCGCATCTTTCTTTCGTCCACTCTCCTTTCGCTATTCGGATTCTCTTTCTTATTTCCCCATGCTTATATGTTCTTTGAAATATATCTCAGGGTATTCTTATCATATTGAAAGAATATCGAAAATTATTCGATAACTTGATATCAAGTTATCAGAGCCACCCCTTGAAAATGATGTGCGCCGTTCTTCTGCTTCAGACAATTCAAAATTTGCACGACAATTATGTTTTGTAATTCGACTTTTAGACTGGAAGAAATAATATTCTTCCGGAATAAAGGCTATATTTCAAAAAGGGGAATTTCCGATGAATTCATCTTCAGAAAATTCAAAAAGTACACTACAATTGAATTCTGTTCATTCGTCAATTGTTGGGTGAGTTTTTGACAGTGAGAAAAGATGTTCAACTGATACATAGTGAGTGTTGCTGAAATATCATAAAAATGCTTATATATCCTATAAAATATATTTGAGTGCATTTTTATCATGTTAAATGTTTTTCGACAATTATTCCACAAATTTTTATAAAAATATATGTGATATTCGCCTCACGTTTATCAATTGAATGGAGTGGCAGTACACAGCCACCCCTTATGAAAAAACTAAGAGCGCGAATAATTTTTTGTAATCACGACGAACTTACGACAATTATTCGACAGATATTGGGCTAGGTTTTTTATATTTTCGAGCAATTGGCTTTGCCAACTGTATAGGGGTGATTTCAACCATTTCGTTGAGCCAAAGGGGACATGGAAATCACCAAGCTTTTGCAAGAGTTCTTCATTCCAGACTCCATCAAAAGCTTTGAACATATTGAGTAATGAAATAAAGGCGCATGCGCCGGAATTTAGGGCCGAAATCGTCTTCTTTGTTATTGTTCTTTACGAAAACCGAATTGCTCATCTGGAAGGACATTTCTATCCTCCACTTCCTCCGTGAGTCTTTGCAATACAACTTTTCCAGTTTAGCCGAACTGCAAAGCAGAATGATGGGTCTATAATTTTGTGGGATACTACATTTAATATTAAAAATGCATATTTCCAATAATTGCAAAACCCACCAGGAGTAACACATTTCCTTTACATAATGGTATGTTGGAACATAAGATTCCCGCTCCACTTTATAATAACCACCGTTTACATTTCATAAACAATGTTGATTTACCGCGTAGCTCATTTGAATATCTTTCAGGCAGATCATTTTTTGATGAAGCATAATCAAAATTTTCCATAGAAATATCCCAGTCAAATATTGAATAAAACATCCCACTCAGATGCAATACAATACGTGATGGATTTTCATCGGATATTGGCCGTTCATATTCAAAATATCCTAGTGTGATATCAGATTGATCATTGTTGATCATTCATCACAATTCCTTACCACATTTGTCGCCAAATAGTTCGTTCCATCCTCCAAGGGAATTGCGGAATCGTGATAACTGAGAATTTTTGTTGTCGAGTCACAAAACCCTCTTGAGAAAGCATAGAGCTTGAGCGCTGACATCAAGAGGGCTTGTAGACAGAAAGGACATTGAACGATTTCAGTCGGAGATGGAGATTTTTATGACTTAATAAAAGGATATGAAACATTCTGAATAAACATGAGGAAATGGGGGATTTTCGTGATATTCGGGGGGGAAATTTGAAGTAGTGTTCAAAATATCTTGAAATGAATAACATAAACACAATTTATGATGACGAAGACATCATTTGAGCTGGGGAGTTAGCGAGACGATATTACACTTTTTTTTTTATGATAACGTAAAATTAAACCTTCATAAAATATATTTGAAGAAAAAAAATTATTCGAAATCATGTTATAGTGTTCTGATACAATCATTCACAAAAGCGAAAATGAATTTGACTCATACTTCGAATTGATACCTCTTGTACAATTATTTGAAAAATTAACAGATTCCGTAGCGTAATATCAAACAGTTCAGCACAGAAACATTATTCAGAGAGGGCCATTACGCACCATCGAATTTTGGGGAAGCCTTCTTGTATTTTCTACCTAGAATTGAAATTATATTTCTACAAAACTTTTTTACAAGAACTTTAACCGACGAAATACGGAGCTGAAAAGTGAGAAATAAAATGAACCTTCTTAGTCTCAATAACTAAGCTCCTGAACTAATGTAAGTAACTAATTTTGAGTCGGCGCCAAACAGATGAATAAGGTAAGGCGTAAAATGATGGCAACAAGTTGGGCGGTGACATTCTGATAACTGTTCCGAAGTAATTTGATGATCTTCGTTGATTGTTTGTTTTGCGCCGACTTAAAATTAGTTACTTACATTAGTTCAGCTTAGTTATTGAGACTGAGAAGGTTTATTTTATTCTTTACTTTTCAGTTCCGTATTTCGTCGGTTTGATTTTTTGTTAAAAAGTTTTTATTTTTGAATTTTTTGTAGCTGAAATCTACCAATCACTAACTGCTTGTTCTTTGATTACTTCCAAAATACTTACTTACCCACTTTACTTCAACTATTACCAGTTAAATAATATGATTATCTACTTTTACTATTTGTTGTAATATAAATTATTTTTGTTCTGGTTAGTTCATTTCATTACTTCGTATATCATTCCATCCTCTCATAGAATGTATTGTGATAATGACACTAGCGATCTGTCATTGTCAACTACATATGTGTGCCAATGTTCACAAGTGAAAAATCAATTATCCCCTATTCCATTCGAAATCCAAATATGATCAACTATGAGGTATACCTCATCTGAGAAAAGTGATTCCTCTTTTCCTACGAATAGAAGATCCCAGTACGAAGTTATAGCTGATAGAATCGGTCAACGGACCAGAATTCAGAGGGTGAATGATCAGTATCCTTCATTTTGCTACCCTTAGGGGTGGATTCCATCTTTTAAATTCAAATGAGACCAACTTCGAAGTACACCCTTTTCACTGTAAGTAGAATTTTTGGAATCGGACATCTCAATGAAAAGTTATACGTGATCATACATAAAGAATAAAAATAAAAAAAATTTAATTCACGCGTCGACTAGAGAACCTCCTCGTTTTTGGTTTCGTCGGTTAAAGAGACAAGAATCATCCAAATCGAAGATCTCAGTACAAAGTTATAGCTGATAGAATCGGTTAACGGACCAGAATTCAGAGGGTGAGTGATAAATATCCTTCATTTTGCTACCCTTAAGGGTGGATTCCATCTTTTGAATTCAAGTGGGACCAACTTCGAAGTACATCCTACCCACTGGGAGAAGAATTATCGAAATCGGTTGTCTCAGTAAAAAGTTATGCGTGATCATACATAAAAAAAATTAAATATACGCGTCGATAGAGAACCTCCTCCTTTTTGGTTGGAGTTGGAATTGTAATGGACTCCACCAGAATAGACTTGAATTTCAAGCGTTTCTTGTAGAGAACAATATTGAACCTGCTTTTCTGCAAGAGATTCATATTAATGGGAAACCTGTAAGATTTTCTAACTACAAAATGCTCAGAAATTTTCGTATTGGACGTCCGGGTGGTGGCGTTGCCATCTTGGTTAAGCGCTGTCATTGGCATGTTCAGTTTTACATTTACAATGATGATATCCATGTTATTGAAGCTCTAGGTATAATTTTCAACAGAAAGAGTGGTCCTATGCGGTTAGTCAGTGCTCACAACAATAATTTTGTTAATAACTCCTGTTTTTGTGAAATTCCGAAAGATGCCGATATACAAACTTCCACGGCAATTTTATTTGTTCAGTTTGTTCCGAAGAGTAACTTCTAGTTAACCCTATTTATATGAACATTATATTCAGCTACTCCACAATATACAGGATGAATAAAAAACACACGAACAATACTGTGGTGCTGAATTGCCACGTAAATTCTGAAGTTGTCCCAGATATCGCTCAAAAATGCTAACTGAACTCACCAACTGAGAAAAGATCTGTTTTTGAAAACCATTATTTTTATTCTTCGTGAAAATATCGGTCATCGCAACCACTCAGTATCTCCCTTGAGAAGTTGACGAGGCAAATAATGATCGAAACTTTTTTGCTGAAACTCGACTAACAAGATTCAGGAAGCATATACTTTGTATCTCCTTATAATATGTTTTTCCGTAAATACATGCGTAACCTGTTTTTGGATCTCTTATTTCTGTATGACATGCTAAAATTCCATAATTGGGCCATTTGTTTATTTTTATAAATATTTAATATTGCTATTAAATGAAAACAAAACAGGTTTGTTGATTTTTGAAACAAAACAGTCGAGTGCTGGAGAATATGATGAATTAACCCTAGGAGAATCATAGGTAAAAATAAAACAGTAGTGTATTCAGGCGAATGCCTAGATGGGTTGAATCATATATCTGCAGTGATTCCTAAACTCATATAAATTTGCTATGAAATGATAGTCTCAAATAACAGTGCTAAAATTCCTTCAAATTCTATTTTGAAAAATGTTACTATTTTTTTAGAAGCAAATTCTCCCACGAAAAACATTCTTGTAGTTCAGAAGACAGTAAGTGGGATTTTGAAAGAAATTGATAATAGTTTGAAAAAACTGAAAAACACGCTTTTATAGAAAACCAGACTTAAAAAATTTAAAATAAGAAATACATGTATTCATTCAAAAAAAAGCATGGGGTGCATGGTATCACCTCGACCAACAATTACCTGTGATCTGAGACATTTCTCACTTTACTGCCCTAGGTAATGTATTATATAATTATTGATACCATGCACCCCACGCTTTTTTGAAATAAAATACATATTTTCCTTATTTTCAATTTTTTCAGTCTGGTTTTCTATGAAAGCGTGTTTTTTAGTTTTTTTAAACTATCATTTATTTCCTCCTTTTTAGTGTGTTTTTTTTATAAAAGCATGTTTTTTTAGTTTTTTTCAAACTTTTACTTTTAATAATTTTTGCAAATTAAAAAATGGAATAATCTCATCAAATTGGGTAATCATAATCTCCGACCCGAAAAACCCCCATATACCAATTTTGAATAGAATCAGACCATAATCACAAAATTTGGCCAGCATTTCAAAGCCGCCATTTCGAGTTTTCCAATTTTTACAGAAGAATCATAATAATCTCCGACCCGAAAAACCCCCATATACCAATTTTGAATAGAATCAGACCATAATCACAAAATTTGGCCAGCATTTCAAAGCCGCCATTTCGAGTTTTCCAATTTTTACAGAAGAATCATAATATTCGACCCCAAAAACCCCCACATACCAATTTTGAATAGAATCAGACCATAATCACAAAACTCGTCCACCATTTTGGAGCCGCTATCCTGAATTTTTTCAATTTTGACGGAAGAATCATAATCTCCGACCACGAAAACCCTCAGATACCAATTTTGAAGCGAATCGAACAAAACTCATACGCCATATTGGAGCCGCCATTCTGTTTTTTTTTCCACACAAAAATCTCTTAATGCATTGTCACCGGAATTATGTACACCTGCCAAATTTCAGATCATTCGGACGTCTGGAAGTGGGTCAAAATCGCACCCAAAGGAGTCGGTTACAAACAAACATGTGAAGCTAATATAAAGCGTGTAATATAAAGCGTGTAATGAAAACAGTTTGATGAAAGTTGCCGGAGAGATTTTAAATCATGAATATAAAAATGACTATAACTTTTTTTCGAAAATAAAAATGTGTTTGTGTCAAGAATATTTTACAACTATATTACCAGAAACTCAATCGTGAACTATTCGATACATAGACATGCACTAACAGAAAACTCAAATTATGCTTTTTTTAAATTCGTCGATACTTCACCTGAGGATAAAAGATTTTGTTAGATTTTTTCCTGACTTCCATTCTGGTATGCTTTTCTATTCCTTGTATAGAATAATTTCTATCATTTTCATTACATGACAACAGTCGACAATGGAGAAATTCGTTTCGGAAATATACAAATATTTGAATATACCAAATGCAAATGGCTGCATGCCTTTTATGAAACAAAGGATATGTTACAACATGTATTTGAATTGCTCCACCACCCATCGTTTGAGGGATTTCATCTGGTGAAGTGCAATTTCCTAGAGAAAAGTACGTATCCGCTTCAGAAAGATCCTCAATGGAAATTGATATCGACATGGCTTATATAAACTCCAATCTTCATGAGAGTTTCCAGATATTGGATAAGGAAAGTTTTGATTGAATCGAAAAATAAATTGGAACAATTCTATAATAAAAATTTGGAATCAACCACTCTATATAACTTTTATCAAAATAGTTGGGAATCAAATTATTAGTTGTAATACTACAAGAGAGTAAGAATAAAGTGTAAATAATTCGACAGATTTTCGAAATCTTTTTGCCAGGCAATAGACACGAGAGCCCAACGAGATCGAGTGGCTAGTGCCAAATGCAACAAGTTTGAGAAAGAAATGTGGAGAATTATTTTCTACTTCATCGAACTCTTGTTTGGTATTCTATAGATTATTTTTTATGTTACTATCATAAATACATTTCCTCGCATAATGATACAAGGTACTAAACTGGTTTTGGTTCATTTCTCACTTTTCATGCAGAATATACGTTGTCAGAAAAAAAAAACAAAATACCTCAAATTATTCCCACGGCCATTTTCCAGGTTAATTCTCCTCACTATAATAATGTTTTGATTGGCCAGAACGTACATGAATGATTTGAATTGAAAGTTTACATTGGTTTCTAGAAACGTCGAAAAATAATCACCTGATTTGTGATTTTACTTTCGTGGATTTTGTTTTTATGAGATAATACCCTCGTAGTATAAGCGTTAGCAGACCGTCAAATGGATATCAACAGCATACATTATAACGTCATTGCATTTTCTATATTTTCTTCTCGTACTCAATCAAATGAAGTGCAAATAAGGATTGAATTTTTTGTGAACTCCATTATCAATGTTTCGTTTTGATGTGTTTGTTGATTTCTTATTGTTCACCCTGGGTACTCATTACTTGCCAGTTTGAGACCATAGTATTGGGTTATCAAAAGTTCAAGTGATATTGTGTCCAGATTGACAAATGGCTCCATGGAAATAATCAACAAACATGCAAGCCACACAAACACACTTGTGAGACAAAGCATGCCACTTTTTCACCAAACAATATTAAGCGCAGGTAGGATTGGAATTAAATAGATTTTCTTTTATTTTACTGTTATTGTAGCAGAATGAAGAAATTTCCATCAATAACGTTGAGGGTAAAATTATTTTCTGCAAATGAATGTTGGTCGACATCTACTGATATTAGAATGATAGGTGATTTCGAATCAGGGACCGCTGCAATGTAGATACCCAAGGAACAATGAAATATTTACTTACCAATTGTTTGGTGCTTGTTTTGTGTAGCATAGTATGTATGTTGCAATTACCTGAAACAAAAAACAAAAATAAAGAATCAACTCATCAAGATATTATCAGTTATTCACAATTGAGTATAATAAATGAATGTTTGGGAAAATGTTAAAAACTAATTTTCCACATAGATGAAACTTGCTATCCAATCGTAGTTGATAAATATATGGTTTCATTCCTGGAGAACATCAACTGATAACTGATATATTCAAAAGAGGACTACTTTTTTTGCTATGTCAAAGTTCATCGACCAAATTTTTCACTTATCACTTACGGAAATCATTGATCAAAGAGATCCTGTATATTTTTGTTGTAGTTTTGCAATCGGGATATATGTAGTGGAAATTGTATTCGATAGTTCGGTTTCAATTTGAAAAAAAACAATATCCAGTATTTTGAAGTTATATGCGGAGTTACCCTGGAGAAATAGAAATTGTTTTCAGTTATGGCCATACGTCAACCCCTATAAACCTAGCAGAACCATTTACGAATTTTGAATTTCCAATTATGTCGTAATTTGTTGCTAATTTAACGCTAATTTATCACCACAATTATATATTTGTCTGTCATCGTTTGAAAAAAAATGGTTGTGGTACGTTTATATAGAGCTGGCAGAACCACTTCGTACCTATCTACTTTTGGAAAATATTAATACTACTATAATTTGTCGCTAATTCATCGCTAATTAACTTCGGAAAATTTGTCGCTCATCTTCTTTTTAAAAAATTTCATGGTTCGGCTAGGTTTATTATCACAAAAAGAAATCATCTGATTCAGTCCGCAGCGCGTCTCTGTCCGATGGCATTGTGTTAAAATAGTACTCCCGCACTGTTGCTTGTTCATTTTGGACCCATAAACTTCACCAGTTATCATATTTGGCTCAGAATTGAAACGGAAGAAAGAATTAAAATGGAGCCATTTCATTTCATAATAATATTGTTGAGTATTCACTCAATAATCTCCACTTTCTCATAGCGGGTTATACCACGGGTCTTGTTACTGGTTTTAAGATGAAACTATAGCAGTTCAAATACACAAATATTCGCCTCACATACAGGGTGGAGCAATGAATTTGAAACTAGTTTTCTTTTTAAATCGCCGATTACCCTATAGTATAGTATACATCTACTCAGGTAATACCTATATAAAGATAATTCAATTATGTTTCGATATATAGTCAGCATTCATCACTTTTTTTGTGTCCATCCTTTTTTCACAATTTTGTTAAAATGCACATTAATTTAAAGGTGAATGCGTCCATCTTTCCAATTGAACGCCGATACAAATTTCAATCAAATGCCAAATGTATTAATGTTAACATTGGCATTGGAAGTGGACTCGGGCCTGATCGACATGTTATGGCAAAGCCGTTCGGCCAGCGAGCGAAAAATCGTAGACGACAGAGCGACGAGAAATTAATTGATACAAGTTGAAAAAAATTGAAGCGGCCGTACTAACAAAAAACATGAGAGATATATCGCTTATTGAGTAAGCGCGAGCTATCAACTCAACCTTGTTTGCTTTGTGAGCGATATTTAATTTATGTCGCCCATCACCACGCCAACATGGCATCATGTGCTAGGGAAATTGTTATATCAGAAGTTGAAAGTAGGTCTGTTCTGTGGCAAGACACACATGAACACTCCTAGAGCAATCAATAGAGATTTTTTCTTGACAAAAATACTATCAGGAAACTCACTGTGCTATCATACGTGATCCGTAGTTATATCCTGTTATATTCTTATAATCATTCAAGTGCAAAACATCGTTTTTATTTCGCTTGTTACATAAAAACTGATGAGTGATCTCGATGCTCTCAATGAATGAATTGTAGAGAATGAAAATGCAAAAATTCAACCCTGGCTCGACGACTCGATTGGATCATAAGCGACGGAGAAATTTCGAAAAAAACGAAAAAATTAGAGTTTTTTTGAATTTATAACAGCGAATTTTTATCTTGTAGTGCAGGCTCTCCGCGACATAGTAGTGATTGGCATGTTTTTTATGCGTGAGAAACTCAGACGCTGTCGTTTCATTGGTTTTTGAATGATTGCAATTTGAATTTGTTGAAGCACAACATTGGATACATCATAAGTGGTAGAGCAGCAGACGTAGAAAGCGTATATTATGTATTACAAGCGCACTGCACCAAGTTATGAATCTACTGCTCTACCCCCATTACTCAACTGCTTTCATGCGCTCGCCCGTTTCGAGTCATGTTTGTAAATATTTTCCACCTATTTTGCAGTATTTCAACGCAAAACGGATTCAGAAATTTCGCAGTACTATACTTCTACTTTCAAAATAATTCTGGAAAATTAAAATCGGACCACCCCTGACCCATTCAGGTTTGCTCTAGTGAAGTGCATTAAAAAATGCAAATTGCAATTTATCCAAAACTATTGAACCGACAGCGTCTGAGTTTTTTATGCATGAAGTACATATCTATCACTACTGTCTCGCGGATAGCCTGCGCTACAAGTAAAAAATGCGGTATTATGAATTTAAAAAAAAAACTATTTTTTTTTTGTTTTTTTTTTCTTGAATTTTGATTCTCTACAATTCGTCCATTGAGATCATCGAAATTACTTCATTGGTATTCATGTAACAAGCGGAAAACAAAAAAAAAACACGATTATTTGTGATAAATATTCATAACAAATTGAGCAATGACAGTTGCGGGAGAAAACATAACAGGATATAACTACAGAAAATCTCTATTGATTGGCCTATTCAAAAATAAGAGTGTGACGGACAAGCTATGGGCAGAAATAGGAATAACTTGTGGAATGGATGGTAATTATTGGTATGTGTGTGATTATTCCAGGTTATGTTGTATAAAAATAAATAGAAGCGTTAGCTATGTGCAGCTGATTGTGAAATCAATGGTACATACATACCTGCTTACTAGCGAGAATATAAAACGAGCATTGATGATGCTCATACAAATATTTCCCAAACATTTCTCGAACCTCTGTAGCTTGCTCAGTGAACCGATGACTAGTGTTTATGAAATGAAAATATATTGCTGAATACTGCTGGAATACCATATGTTAACACAATGATATCGGAAACAGACACCCTGCGGAATGATTAATCAAACCAGTACATAGGTAAAATATTTATGTAAATTTTAGATTTCTCAAAAAAAAAATTTCTTTAATTCATTGTATCGTTGAGTCTTATACAACACTCCATATTTCATTTATCGCTCCAATTTCGGAAAAACCTTGTATATGCGATGCATTAGTGACAAATTGGGGAAATTTACTCCATCATGCCTATTTGCTTATTATGGAACTAATAGGTATAATAAACTATACATTTGATAGCCTTCAGAAGATATTGAATTTTTTTGATAAAATACTGTTTTTACCAAACAAAGTAGCGACAAACTTTTTATTACAGTAATAATTATCGACAAATTGGCGACAAATTATGGACTATTCGTTTTTCTTTTTTTCATTGAAAAAGGTTCTGCTAGCTTCATATAAACCTAGTAGCACCATGAAAAAAAAAACGAAGAGCGACACATTTATTATTGTGGTAATGAATTAGCGACAAATCATGGCACAATTGAAAATTCAAAATTCGCGAATGGTTCTGCTAGGTTTATAGGGATCATACGTCATATCATTCTACAAATCTAATGTTCACAGCTCTGAGTATCCACCTATCCATATGAATCCACCAAAGTATATTAATTCCATCAAATTTTTACAGTGAGTTGTATCGTAAAATAACATCTATTTAATTTCCGTTATCAGTGTACTGTTTCAGAAGGTAACAGGAATGATTCAATGAATAGCATCAACTTAAAAACTGAATTATATAACTGAATTGATCAGCAGAAGTCGTGAGAGTTTGCAAAAAAAATCCAGGAATGTTTCTGAATTATATTCCTTTGGGGGTCAGTTGTGCAGATTGAGCTCACCAAAATTCCAATTGCGTAGAAACTGAACTTGGTTTAATCAATTTGGTGCTCAGCTTTGTAAGTACAACTTGATATCGTGATTATATTTGTGACTATTGGATCGCGATTCTTGGAAGTACTCTGGATAATTCTCATATATACCAGAAAAACCACGAGAGTAAATTTTAGTAAATAACTAGATTTTAAAAAAAAAATTTATTCGAAGATAAGCGCATCAACCTCTAGGGTTATTAGGGCTACGTTTAATTTACATTTCATTCATTCATTTCATATAGATTGTAACATATTGATTCTTGTTAAAAAGGACATAAGGTTTCAAACATTACAATTTTCAATAAGAGTTTCGTGTAGTTCTTTTGGTATTTGAAGTTTTGTTTTTGCTTTTTGGAACTTGGGGCAGATATGAAGTACATATTCTACTGTTACTGTTGTGTTACACATATCATAAATTGTTTGGTTCTCATGTGCTAGAAGGTAGTCATGTGAAAACTTGGTGGCCTATACGGATTCGACAAAGGATAACCTGATGTTGTCTGCTTTTTGGAAGGTATGTCCAGGGTTTTACCGATGTTTTCATTCCGGCTAGTTTCAAACTTGATTGCATCCATTCTCTTTGCCACTCGTTAATAACTAGATTTTTCGCAATGGGAATGCCTCAGATTCTCCTTCTTGTTTAGTATATTACACACGTAGTGTCAGAATTCAATCAACAACTCCAATTGGTACATTTGGAATAAAGAAATATTCCAACAAATGTCAGCGAGCGGTACCTCAACCTTCATTATATTCGATATGTTTCGTCTGTGGTAATATTGACTTTTGACCAGCTAGCTATATCACACCCCGGCGATGTTAAATTTTTCTGTTTCCACATCACAGTAAACATATTGAATGAATTGTACATGATCTTGAACATTCATTGTTCACATGGTGTACATTTCCCAGTTTACTTTGCTGAATGGACTATCATGTCTTCGAATAATTCATCCATCTATCTAGCGGTGCAGACAACACATAATGCACTACTGTTTGCTCTTACTACACCGTAAGATTTGTTAATGAACCAGTCAAAGAGCCTAAAGAACATAAAAATGAAAAATGTCGTATGTATTTCTATAGGTACGTGTGTTTCTATCAGTAGCAATAGTGGATTTGAAAATTGAAGCTGCAGGATATTTTCAAACCCAAGTAGCAATCCAAAACCACCATATTTTATTTCAAAATCCTCTTTCACATTCTCCTTCCTTCATTCGATTCAGTTATCAGGGACCATCTTCTGCATGAATAGCTACGATCACAATATCTTTGATGTCTTTGACAAATGCATAACGAAAGGATAGGCAGATTTTGGCAGTTTCAAATAGATATATTAAAAAAAATGTCTTAATACCAATTCAAGTTTATAATCTATACTTTTGCCATTCTTCCTCGACAAATCGTCTCTTAAAAAAAAACCCGGGTTGCACTCCGGGAGTGCCGACAGAAGTGAAAACGTATTTTGGCGCGTTAGACATTTTTTAGATGGGTACTAGGGTTATTGGGTTATGAATTGCATTTTATTTATGAATTGTATTGTATTAATTATTAGAAACGTCAAAATACATTTAATATTTTTTTATGAATCATCGTTAACAATTTCGACAACTCTTGTATCATCATCATCAACATTATCACAATCTGAAATAGAAACTATAGATTCATGGTAACTGAAATGGGAAATGAACAATTTTGATTCGAAGTTATTCAAATATCTCGTGAATACCGCATCAATTGTACTTTCATATCTCGTTGTGCTAATATTGCGTTGATTGGACATAGTAAAATCAAATTCTCTATTCACACATTCAATTTTTTTATCTAGACGCGTTCGCGGTCTGCTATATGTTCATGCATATATGCACACACTATAGCTAATAATATGCTTACCGCGCTACAAGCAGTCTTCACTTTAAGCATATATGCACACAACATAGCTGCGTCTCAGTACGGTGTCGCGAGTCCAGCGATTTTCTCTCACCCAAAATACGCCTACCGTGCCATAAGAAGTTTTCCCTTCAAAAAACAATTTTCATTGATTTGATGAATTATGGATCTTTCATTCCATTCATCGAATAGGCCAACCACTGTTTTTGCGGTTTCAGTCCCCGACTACTGTTCTCACAATTCCACAACAACTGTTTGACCTATCTGTTATTATGCGGATATTTATCCCTTGTTCCTCCAACATGCAACTCACTCCGTGATTGCCATAATCATTGTTGTCGTTCGTCATCAGAACTTTGTCAGGTGACCTATTATGTGACATGAACATCGAAAGAAAACTCATTAAATTTTTCAATCTTCATAATGAAATATTCGAATGTTTGAATGACGGGTGGAGTCATCCCTCGAAAAGAGAAAGAATGGGAAACCAAACAATATTTTTTTCCATGGAACAGCATATATCTGAGAATATTATTTCGATAATAATTTCACTCCAAAATGAGTCTCGGACTTGATCTATATTCCTGTACAGCTTATTAGAATTTGCTCATCCATATGTTTTGTTGTTAATGAATCCCTTCTACTCAAGTGCAGCAAAAGCATTTTGGATAATTACTTGGTCGAAGGTTTGCTATATGTCACATAAACATGTTTTTTTTAATAGGAATAAAGTAAACGCCATTGAATGAAAGGTTACTCTAACGATTCAATTCAAGGGAAATAATATTTTATGTATGTGTTTTTCGTATTGATTTTTTTATAAAATTTGCAAAAGTTGTGTTTCGATTTTTTCGATGGGAAATATAATTTTTGATGGAGCGAAATTCAAGATCATTGTTCAGGTCTTGGGGAGTTGTTACAGAATTCTGATGTTTACTGGAGATTTTGGAGATTCACACTTGGAGGTTTTGGGAATAAATGGTTGATTCTATTATTTCAGGATTGAAATAAGGATTTATTTTGAGAAAAACACTTGTTTGCCAGGAGGAAGCGGTTGTTTTCGTAGATTTCAGTGCATGAAATTTTTTTATATTGTAGAAATTCTAGGCCCAGATGGAAAATAATTTTGTGAGTTGTCAGGAAGGGCAGTTGTGAGGAATGAGGACCGAATCGAAGAGGAAGTGGGCCTTCCAAGTAGCCCGTGTGGAAGTTTTTGGGGGCTGGGAGAAGCTGTTGTGGATTTTTCGTTTTGTTTTGGTCCTGAGTGAGGGTGATTTTGTGAGCTGCCGGGAAAAGCAGTCGGGGCCGGTTGGAAGAATTTGGGAGCTTTTGATGAAGATTTTTTGCTGCTGGGAGAATCAGTTACTGATTTGAGGCCCTTATTGATTTTGAATTTCGTGAGCTGCGGAGAAAGGCAGTATGGAGTAGCAGGGGCGTATTCATGGAATTGGTGCCCCATGAGAGAAGTTTCATTGTTGTAGGCTACTAGAAGGGAGCTGCTGAGAAGAAGTATTTTTTAGGGCTGGTCGATGTCGACGGTGGTTGAAAGTGGTTGTCTGCTTGTGAAACAGATGATTTGAAGTAATTGAGAGCAAAGGGCTTCGAAAAATGAGAAGTACGATCGTATGCAGAGAACAAGTGGAAAAAAAATATTTGCATGTTGTAATTCAATGTTCGTCGGGTGTGAGCTCGCAAATTAGTTGTTTGTCGTCATGCGTTTTGTTATAGCGATATTAGTCTGCAGGCAGAGTAGGTTGCCTTTTTGAAGCTGCGGTGGGCGCCAAGAAAGGGTGGACCCAGAAAGATGTTCTGCTGAAAAAGGCAGGACAATTATGAGGATTAAAGAAAATTCTGTTGTAGTAGGTCAAGGTAGTACTATATTGGAGATTTCTTTGAGGAGAAGGAGGCCCTATAGGAAATGGGCATATAGTGGGTTGAGGTGGGACCATGATTGGGAAAATACGGTCGTCAAGGTAGGGCCATAGTGGATATTTTTTTTGCAGGGAGATAGGGGGTTCTTCACGATAGGACCGTGGCCAGCGGATAGCAGCAGATGATATGATGTTCGAGAACAGTCTGAGCATAGACCCCACAATGTGATTTCGTGGGACGGTAGTTCCTGCAGAGTGTTGGCGATTTTATTGTGCGATTTTTCTTTCGTACCGGCGATAAAGTGGCGTGTTATTGAGGAATTTCCTAGTAATTTTTATGGCGCCTTTTATGGGTATTCTTTATGTTATTAGATACGGGTCTTATGAGTTTTGGCTCTGTAGAAGTGGGCCGCAGAATTTCTCTACCAGAGGAAAAGACACCAGCTGGCGGAGTAAAAGTTCTGCGAATCGGGAGTCGTACATATGTTATTGGCGTATAATTAGTTGAATTAGGAATTGTGTTTGATATATATATATATATATATATATATATATATATATATATATATATATATGGAAGGGGAAAACGAAACTATTTTTTTGGTGAAAGTATTGGGGGAAAGAATTAAGGTATTCACACCCATGAGAAAAGTGGGTGAAAGTAGAAAGTTACTTCTCCAATAACACGGTCCATATACAATATTGAAGAAGTCCAGTTACATATAGAGTGAACATGAGACCAACATAGAATGCAGAAACTGATGTGATTCAAGTGAGCTGCATTTTGAAGTATACCGATCCAAGGAGTCCAGATGTTGATAAAGCATGAATAATAAATCTTCATTTTATGTTTTAGGTAGATGTTGAGGAATGTTCATGAACAATACTTCCGTAATGAGATTTTGATAAATAAAAGGGGAAGATTCAAGGAAGAATGAAACAAGGGTATAAGGCCACGGCCGACATGTCAATTCAATATGAAGGGTGAAGTATGAAACCAGTATAGAAACTGTCCACAGTATTCAAGTGGATGAGTATTTGAATGAATGAATGTGGTTAACTCTTCAAGGCACAGAGTCACCGGTATAAAAAATACTCCAGAAGCACAGCCAACTGTGACATGAAACTCTGAACTTTTTCAAACTAAGTCAGAAATCAACCAGTATGTCCTTTGCCATATACAGTGTAACCCACTTAAGACCGGAGCACCCTTATAAAATATACATTTTCTGCCCAATTGAGTTTTTTTTTTTCAGCAGGGAGAGTAGCAAAAAGTCTACGTTTGCACCAAATTTTTCCCTTCGAAACTTGACGTTTTTACATTGAAAATTGTCATTGAACCATGCAATATTATACCTACATATCCTTTTTCCAAACTCCTCCACCACAGTAAGAGGTATTTTATTCCTGATAATTCTATTCGTTATATTATATCAATTGACGTGCCACATCTTCAGCATACGATAAACATGAGAAATTATGCCCTGAAAAGGATATGATCATCCAAACACACGTTATGTAGAAATATATAATAAACAGAAATATCTTCCACATATTGCCACTCAACGATAATATCCGACTTGTATTTGCATAGATATCCCACCGCTCATGTATCATCTCAAATTTCCCACGAGCAGAACAGCAGTATGAGCAAGGGCTAGAGGCTTGTCACACATACTCGTATATGATAGAAAGAGACAGGAAGAGAAAAAGTCGCATGGAGGGGGGCTTTTCTCTTAGGTTACCATTTCTACCAGTCGACACCTACCTTAAGCCGTATAAAGGAATATCGTTCAGTAACAGCTATATCTTTGCAAAATCTCCATTCCTATTGTCAGGTATAGAACTGGACCTTTTTCTGGAGCAAGACATGGAATGAGAAAATGGTGAAGATGGCGGAATTCCTTCGACCACGTTTGTTTGGATTTTTGTACTTCAGTGATTTAAACAACTTCGAACTGGTCTATTCGTGTGAATTCTATGAACCAGGTTCTTTCGTATATCATATGATCTCTAGCACCTGACTTTTGATATCACACATCTCTTTCTATTCCAGCAAATTTGGATTCCATCGGTATAAGACCATTCTGTTGCTGAGGTGCTGGGTGAAATTTTCTTGATTTCAAATAATATACCACTATTCAGTATTCAGACACTCTTCAAATCGTCTTAACATAATTCTGTGTTACTACCGGAACCGGTTATATAACTTTTCTCACTGGGCATGATGGAAATATCTCTACGGTGAATAATGAAATTATATTTGGAGTAGAATGTTCAACTTCCTCATATATCAGCTATGACCATCGTTTGTCTTTCATTATACACCATGAAACTCGAGCCAAACACACTAAATACTGAATTAAAATTTATCAGATCAACATCAACATACCAGGGCTTCTTCAATACCAAAGTCCAGACTATAATCTGCCGCTTATGTTGTTTCTTCAGTATTCAGCTGATGTTATATTTGCGAAAAATTATTCAAACAATTCAAGATACTTTCTTTTCGATATAATGCCTTCGGGTTTCTTGGACTTATCTGTAATAGTGTTCGACTTATGTCAAATTATGTGTCAAACGTAAACAAAGTCTTCACAAATTTTATGTCAAATATAAAAGAAACCCTCCATAATGAATACCCCCATCAAACCAGTAAAGTTATAAAATCAAAAGAATGGTTTAACGAAACTGCCAAAATGGCTATATTCGACCGTAACTATGCTTAAAACGGATTCATAATCTCCAAGTCTAAAGCTAATTGGTTGTCATATACTCAAAAAAGAAAGAATAGTGTTATGGTGATTCGTAATCTCAAACAATCATATTTCAAATATAAAATTGATAATGTCAAAAATAACTCACAATCAAATGACAACTATTTAAAAAAATAATGTTGAGGTAAACGAAAACATAGAAAATGAATTTAATGACTATTTTATTTCGAGTATTGAACAAATTACCCAAATGAAAGACTTGATCACTTCGAAAAACTTCCACTTGGAGAACTCAGAAACATTATCTTTGAGCAACAAAACGAATTTTCAGACGATGAAATAGATTTTAAATTTATAAAAAATACTCTTGATGTCATTGGTTATCCTCTCTCACAATGTATTACCACCTCTTCACAACTCGGAGAATTTCCCGATAATTTATTAACCTCAGTTGTAATTCCAGTACCAAAAATAACCAGCACTGAGAATATTGAAGAACATAGACCCATTAACACTTTACTTTGTTTGGAAAAAATATTAGAGTTGTCAACCTATGAACAATTCACAGCATATCTTGATACTCAAAAACTGCTTAACCAAAACCTGTCAGACTTTCGAAGCGATTTCTAGTGTGAAAGAACATTGCAAAAAGTAATGAATGACTTCAAATATATTATGGACGAAGGTAAATATATTGTAGCGGTGTTCTTAGATTTACGTCGTGCATTCGAAGTTATAGATAGAACAGTTTTATTAAAAAACTCAAATATTACTTTGGAGTAAAAGCATTCCCATATGAATAGTTTGAGTCGTATTCAGAACATAGGTATAAAAAATTCAAAATCAATTATAGAATATAACAACAAAGAACTGTTTCAACTGGAGTACCACAAGGAAGTGTATTGGGCGCCATACTTTTGATATGTTTGAATAATGACATATCAGATCTGGATTTGTGCAAATGTAAAACACACTTTTCTGCAGATGATACCATCGTCTACGACATGGGTGATAATATTAACACTTAAATATAAAAACTAAACCTTAAAAAAATTACGACTGGTTTGATAATGATAAGATCGTTGTGAACGTAAATGAATGTGAATAAATGATAATCAAAAACAAACAAAAAATGCAAGTAATTGAGTTTGCAATATTCACTTTGACGGAAGAGATCTAGAACGTGTGAGCCATATCAAATATCTAGGTATAATTATTGATGAAAAACTTACCTTTAGTGAGCATATTGATTATCTTCCAAAGAAAATATCTAACAAAATGAATTTGCATGAAGGATTATCAAAACATCAACTCAATACACTGAACAATTGATATATAACAGTATAATAAAACCCCATTTCGATTACTGTTTTTCTATACTCTTTATGTGCAATGAATCAGATATTCATAAGCTACAGATTATGCAAAATAGATCTATGAGATTCTCACTGAATACCAACAGATATGAAAATGTACACAGAATGCAAATGAAACCAAAAATTGGCTGTCAATCAAAAATTGTATTAAGGTTTGTACAATGATTTATATTTACAAACTTATAAACAATATGTTACCAGAATATTTGCCTACAAATCTACAGTTCTGCAATGAAATACATTCATATAATATACGCCAAAGAAACATATAAACGTTCGTCAAACCAATCTGATGTGCACGAAAAAAAGTATCTTTGATGCTGGTATCGGAATCTATAATAACTTACCCGATATTATTCAACTGTCTCGTAATATCAATATTTTTAAAAGCAGTATCCGTCAATACTTAGTGAACGATCAATATCAGTAATTAAACGTTGTGCGATCCAGGCTATTCTTGTTCTCAGAATTGTTTAGGTATAGGGACTTCTCTGTACTTTCCAATACTATGTTATATAATGCTCTGATGCTAATACAGCTATATTTTAATTAATTAACAATTAGCGTTTTACTTTGAAAAGGAAAACATTCTCAATTGAATATTGATAGAAAGATTTTTCTGTGAATTGAAAAATCCACGATTAAAATGAAGTTATTTTTTATGAATGTCCAACAGAAAACAACCACTTCTCCGGCTGAAGCCACGCTGGACATTGAACTACATCTGATAGATATTCTGAAAAGACCCTAAATAATAAGAAAAAATCTGAAATTGAAAATTTGCATTTTTATTCAGATAGTTATTTGATTTTCTATTCCAGACTTAATTGAGAACTCATGAAGATGAATGAGGCAGAGAAGAATGTTTTCAAAAAAGAGTACCCACCAGAAATCATTCGTAACATTGACGCAAGAGAGACCGCATTCACTAGGTCTTCAATACATTTTTGTCGACGAGAATCTATTTCACGCTTCCACGATCATCAGAAAGACCGGAAGAAATGGAAAACACATTTTCGAAAAGCAATCTTACTTTGCAAAGATGGAAAAAGTTAGAATAATTTCCTTTGGAGAGACACTTTGAAATTAATCTTTTCTGACATTGGAACCTGTCATGGGGTATGATAGATTGATTTGTTGAAAATATGAACAGGATGTTCATAAAATCAGATGTGGAATCATCTGCGACTGAAAGATAAACTTTAGTCACTATCTTCCATCGTCAAGATAACCTCTTGTGGGGTATTCATGTTGAAAAGGGAAACATTCTCAATTAGATATTGATAAAAAGATTTTTCTGTGAATTGAAAAATCCACGATAGAAATTAAGTTATTTTCCGTGAATGTCAACAAGAAACAACTACTACCGCGGCTAAAGCCATGCTGGACATTGAACTGCATCTGATATATATTCTGGAAGGACCCCAAATCAGCAGTAAAAGTTTGATATTGAAAATTATCCTTTTCATTCAAATAGTTATTTGATTACTATTCCAGTCTCAATTAAAAACTCATATAGGTGAATGAGGCTAAGAAGAATGTTTTCCAAAAGAGAGTACTCACCAGAAATCATTCGTAACATTGACGCAAGAGAGACTCCGCATTCACTAGGTCTTCAATACATTTTTGTCAAGAAAATCCATTTCACGCTTCCACGATCATCAGGAAGATCGGGAAAAGGAAAAAACATTTTTTGAATGAGTATCTTCTCTTTTCTTTTGATATTACTTTCATGAAATTGGTGCATTTTCCTGCTGAAAATGGAAATACCAGCTCCCAGAATGCAATCATTCAATGAATAAAAAAATTCATAGTACTCGAAAGAAATATGAGTTTTTTATATTTATTGAATGAATGCATTTTGGGAGCTCGTATTTTCTGTTTCAGCAGAAAAATTCAATAATTTTGGTTTTTCCTAAATTTTTTAACATAATATTAATGATATTTCGAATCAAAATAAGTCCTTCCTTGGAATTTGGTGTATCCACCAGACTGTGACCCACTAATGTCATTTATTCGCATCATCTTCCACCATTTCAATAAAAATCACTTTCCATGGCTCAAGAGAATCCGTAGTGACAGAAGACAAGACCCAAATATCTCCTCGAACATTCCGAAAACCTTAAAGCAGGGTCTGAGATGTGTGGGATTGACCCAAATGAAAAAAACAAGCACTTTCTGTGTCCTGAATATAAAATGGGCACACTGGGGTTGGTCTATATGCACGTAGCACGCAATCAGGAGATAGGTAAGCTATTTCCGTCTTTTCAGCACGAAAAAAATAGTAGATAAACTCGTGATGGCTCACAAAAAGTTCTGTTCCATGGACTGGCTCAGTGCACATAGGAAAATACGAGCACGGGTTGTCGAAAAACCCCGTTGTAAACGAAAGCAGGATGAAAGTACTCCATCAAACGTGCGAAATCGAATAGCATTATCTGATGAGAGGAGGAAGAAGAAGGAGTATGTTGACTTAAAGTGATTCGAATGCACTTCGAGTACACTTTCAAACGAACAGCAATTTTCTACTATTCACAAACATGAAACGGATGAAGTCAGTTGCAATAATGATAGAGAGATAATTTGTGGTTTTCCAGAACAAGAAATTACATTTTTACATGTTGCTGAACATACCGGGTGTCAACGAATCTATTAGACAAGTCATAACTTCTAGAATATCAGGGGTATCAAAATGAGATTTGGTATAGGTGAATGTATGTGGAGAGGATAGTTTATGCATATTTTTCACTCTCCATTCACTTCCGGTTCCACCGGAAATAGCTATGGTTTTGAATTTTTGAATGAAACTCCCTGTATATTATAACATCTTTGGATTTCTGAGACAATTCTGGATCAGAATGTGACATTTGAAAAAGTTTTTACGCCTACTTTATTTTTTTGGAGTCACTTTCAATATTGCATCTAGGTGGCTATGATCGGACGTGAACTAATCTGAGGACCTCAGGTGATGTCAAAAAATTACACTCGCAAAGTTTTAGTATAAAAGATAGGAATGAGTCAAGTTGGAAATAACATTTTCGTGTCTAACTGTTATTTTTCAAATGGCGCCATTTTTTGACAAATACTTTCCGAAAGAAGGATAGTCTGACGAAACTAACGATACTTATTCATTTGCGATTGGATTGAAAATAAGAACAAATAAAATATCACTAGGGAAAATACTGGATAATAATTTATTCATTTTTGTCAAGTGTGTCATGGATAGATATGATGCATAATATTTTGCAGTCATTTTTATCAAGTCAACACTCACTTGGGTAATGACAGTGACATAAGCTTTGTGAGCAGACAGTAAAAGTTTCTTAATTTTCGTTAAATTTCAGTTTAATTTTCATTAATATTTGGAGAATGTCAAAGAAATTCAAGAAATGCTGCTGAGTTGTATGCTCAGAGATATTCCAATCGGCAACATACAGCCCATCAGTATTTTCCGTATGTTGAGAATCGTTTTAGGCAAGAAGGAAATCGATAGGAAGAACAGAGGTTTATCATTAATAACGAGACTGAGATTAACGTTCTTGCTATGGTTGATGTTGATTAAATGGCTCATTCAAGATAAATTATTCAAGAAATGCATATAAGTTACGAATCATCAGGAAAAATACTGAAAAGGCACAGATATCAAGCATTTAAATATCAGTTCCATCAACATTTGTGTGCTGACGATGGCGATAGACGGGTAGTGTTATGTGATTGGCTGCTTCAAAATGATAGAGTTAACCCAAATTTCATCAACTTTATTCTATTCTCTGAAAACTCATGAGTTCCAAATAATGAGATGTTCTATAAGCAAAATACTCGGTACTAGGCCCAACAAAATCAACATGCGATGAGGGAGGGCAATTTTCAAGAAAGGTTTGGCGTCAATATCTGGGCTGGTATCGGTGGGAACAGTATAATTGAGCCAATATTGTTTCTTAGTCAGTTAACAGGGGTTAGGTACTTAGGCTTTCTTCGAAGAGAAATCGAGGATCATCTTGAGAGGAACAATTGAACGAGCTGAAATGTGTCTTGAACAAATAGGAATGCACTTTGAAAATTTACTACAGTGAAAGTGAATGAATTATCATCCATGGCACAATTGACAAAAGTAAATAAATTATTATCCAGTATTTTCCTGAGTAGGTAATATTTAATTCATATTCTCAGTTACAATCCGATCGCAAATAAATTAGTATCGTTAGATTCGTCAAAAAATCATTTTTTCGGAAAAAGCTTGTCATAAAATGGTCACCATTTGAAAAATAATAGTTAGACACGAAAATGTAATTTTGCCAACTTGTCTTATTTTTATTCGTCATACTAGTCACTAAAACCTTGCGATTGTAGTTTTCTGACATCACCTGAGATCCTCAGATTAGTTTACGACCGATCATGGCCACCTAGATGCAATATTAAAAGTGACTCTGAAAAAATAAAGCAGGCGTAATAACTTTTCAAAATTTCACTCTCTGATCTAGAATTGTCTCAGAAATCCAAAAACGTTTACAATATACAGGGTGTTCCATTTAAAAATTCAAAACCGGAGCCATTTTCGGTGAAACCAAAAAGTGAAAAATATGCAAAAATTATCCTCTTCACATGCCATTCACATATATACCAAATCTCATTAAATACACTCAATATTCTAGAAGTTATGACTTGTCTAATAGATTTGTTGATACCGAGTATATTGCCATAAAGAAAAATCAGATGAAGAATAAAAAAAGTTTTATTCTTCATAATTGATGATTTGGACACTTGATACATACCAAGTAGAAGTTATTCTGCACATCAGATCAGATCAGATAAAAATAAATTTCTGAAATTTTAACCCTGAAGAGATATGGAGGGGTGAATTCCAATATGATAAAGTGTCGACTCAGATTTCTCTTGAACGTTGTTGCAACAAATATCTGACGACCAATTCTCAGTATATGATATTTGACATTTTAGAAAAGAAATGGAGTGTGATGTATTCTTGAAGTTTCTCATTGAAAAGTTATATCAACTCAAGAAAAGGACAATCGGTAGTCATCCTCCATTTCATTCAATTGGAAATTACAATCTTCCAGAATAATCTCCAACAAAATCACATAGAAAGGAAAGTGTATGTTATCGAGAGTCCAACGAAAACGAAATATTCATATTATTTGAATGTATTCTGCTTATCTGTCCTGTGTTAACTTATGCTCTGAAGTAAAATATTGCTTGTAATAGATATTGTAATTTCAGAGGAAGGGAGAAAGATGAGAGACAGCATGTTCATGCCCAATATTTCGATAGCTTTTCTGAAAGACTAATTCTGAAGAGTGCAAATGAATTATATTCCGACATTCTGCCCCATTACACATGTTTCGCAACATGACTGTTTCGCTTCCTTCTCCATATAGGGATATACTCGAACTGTTATCCCGTAATTAATACACAGGAAGTGGAATGAACTCTTACATTTTCTCAACCGTAAAGAATTCCTCACTCCTTCCATCTTCAACTCTCGCAGCACGCTTCTGTTTTGACTACAACAACTCTGAATACTCCATCTCCATTTGGGAAAACTGGGAAAACAACCCACTATCCAATATGGATTATCGTCAAAAATTACAACAATGTAACCAATTTTTAAGGACTTTCCATCATGCGCACACTTTTATTTTCGAGAAGATATGGTGAGTGTTCCCTAACCCACCTAGTCGAGAAACTGCTAGCATTGCTGAATTTTTCCATAATTGTCGAAAATATGCACTATCGAAATTTCTAGGAAAACCTTCAGTGTGTGCTTCGAAATGTTATTCGGGTGAGAGCTTTTCAGTCCTGAAAAATTCATACATGGGTTAGAAGACATGTACTCACGATGCTTTCAGCTTTGGAGAATATTATCAGGAGGATTTCCACTGTACTGCTGTCTCTAGGGTCTTCTTCACTGATCCACTCACACATTCTTCAGCAGCTATCTGTGAGTTGGTTCCGTTGACGCTGAAGACTTCATCAGAAAATCCTCATTTCAAAATGAATCATTTACAGAATTGGTGGTTCAATGATGTGTCACGTCGAGAAGTACAGGTCGAATGGCAAGACATGTGAATCTTCCCTCTTTCCTTCGACCCAATGTTATGTAAAACGATCCAAAATAGTATATGCCAGTATCAATGAAGCGTCGCAAGCCTGGTGTTACCCTGATGTCTAGTAGTTGTATTGAAGTTGTGGTCTCACCAAATAATTTCTACATTTTGGCATCTCCTATGCATTGATCCCATAGTAGTACGCGCATCTGGAATCAAATGATTCATGAGTACAATTTTTATTTCTTATTACTTGTTTTTTTTAATATTGCAATAAATGCTGTGCAAAGTGATTCTTGGAGATGAGTATGTAGAGTCTTTCCATTCGTGGTGACGAACAGTATGCCTCCGTTTTTTCCGCAAACATGGATGCCCCATCTTTATTGTACGATAACGTTTCCTTGGTCTGCTTTCTTTTTGTACTATTTGTCCATCAAGTTTTTGATCTGTTCCCATCTGCGATTATCTATCTATATGTCTTCTCTGCACTGTAGTTTGAGGCTTTCATTCGTTATCTCTGGCTTTCATTCGTTTTCTTTGCCAAAATCTTCATTTAATGTAGGATACACTTCCTCAAGTCTGATTTCGTAAGCAACTACTTTTACAAGCTTTTATTCAACTTGCTTCGTTCGTATGTCATTATGTCATTCATTCCGTGTCAAAATTTGTAATCTATTTTCGAAGCACTTGCCGACATCCGATTGATCTGAAATTTGGCAGGTGCTTATTAATCCGGTGACAATGCATTATGAAATTTTGATAAAGAAAAAACAAAGTGCAGGCTCCAAGATGGCGGTGGAGGTTTGTACAATTCGATTCAAAACTGGTATGTAAAGGTTTTCGGGGACGGAAATTGTATATTTCTTGTCAAAATTCAAAAACTTGAAATGGCGGCCCCAATATGGCGGATCACTGCTGTGATTATGATCCGATTCGATTGAAAATTGGTATGTTTGTGTTTATGGTCCGATTCTATTCAAAATTTGTTCGTGGGGTTTTCGGGGTCGGAGATTAGGTATGATTTATTTATCATAATTCACAAATTCAAGATGGCGTAGTTTTGTAATTATGGCCCGATTCGATTTAGAATTTGTATGCCGGGGTTTTTGGGGAGTTTATGAATTGAGTCAAAGATTATTGATTTTCAGTTGAAGTTCATAAATTGAAGATGGCGACTCCAAGATGGGAGATGAGTTAATTTTCAGATGGTCTCCTCATTGAAGCACTAGATAGCTCAGAACTTACAGACAGGAAAAATGCCTCATAATAACGATGATTCAACAAAAAAGCATGAATTGAGGCGTAATTGAGTACTAAAAAGCACAAAATGAAATAATTATTAATAAACCTTTTTAAAGAAAAGCTTTTATTCAAATGCACTGAAACGTAGAAAATAATTGCTTTGGATGTGTGACATAGGTTATTACGAAATTCAAAATCTTGTCGCTTCTGCATTCGAACTGAAAACTTTGCGCGACAAGCTTTTGAATTTATAACTCATGGAATAACCTACGTCACATATCCAAAGCAATTATTGGAACGTAGTTCCTTATCGCGCGTTGCGAAAGGGGGCTAGACGTAAAAAATCAAGACCAAAAGTTGTAACGAGACTTTCGCTAGGGTTATAAGCCGTGCGGCGTGCGCGTGTTTCTCTGTCTGTCTCTCTCTCTCATAGAAAGCAAGCCAGTTATTTTCGTTTCGTCTTTCTATTTCACATTGAACAGTGTGGTGTCGCGACGATTATTTTTATTGAGTGTATACAGGTTTTTTCTACATAATAAATAATAAAAAATAATAACAATAATGAATCCTGACAGTGTTTCTGCACAAGTCCCGGATATTGCTGATGGAGTTAGGTAAGTAGAGATTTTATACAGACAATAATAAATGCGTATGTATTTTTAGCGAGTACGCATTATAACCTCTCTTCACTATTGTGCTAACCAAGTCATACACGTTATAATCTCTCCATTATTCTGTGTTTAGCAAGTGTACGCGTCATAACTTTAATAAATTTAAAAGCAAATTATATTTTAATATTACAATATCAATGCGTATGTATTTAGCAAGCCGTGCGTGTTCTTACCTATACGCTGTTGTGTTTACGAAGTCGAGAGAGTATATATATATATATATACTCTGTTGTGTTTACAAAGTCCCGCGCATCTACGACGTGTACGAAAGAATAGACAGACAGAGTGCATATATAATATATATATATATATATATATATATATATATATATATATATATATATATATATATATATATATATATATATATATATATATATATATATATATATATAAAAATATCATTATAACTTGAAAAAAAAAATATATTACAATTCCTTCACTAATTAATCGAAAGGAGCTTCGTTCCATCCGGGTGTCCCTCGACACCTCTCAAGTTTTTTTTTTCACTTTTCATCACATTTGAATGAAAGCTTGTCCTCAAAAAGATTTTTTAATAATTATTTTTTCCTTTTTTCAGTCCATCAAATCCTTCAGGAAGACTTTCAGCATGCGACTCCACGAGGCAGTGCCTTTCTGCTCCTTCCCTCTTCAGTAAATAACATTTTGAGATACCTATTTCTAGAATTATCTACGGATATTCTGGTCATCTTATCCAGGCCTCGTGAATTTTTCATCCCATTCAATGACTTCACGCCATATTACCTATGAAAATATCTCCGCAGGAATTCTAAAAATGAAAGAAGTCAGAGAGTATTGAATAATGAAATGACCATTTTCAATATTTGTCGTTTAGTAATTTCTTTCCACTTCAGATGTTCAGATTCCAGGTACCTTGAATTGAGTAATTTTATTTTTGAATTCCCATCAAACTTCCATGATTCGTTGAGTGGACGGCTGATCGTTAATGAAAAAAATTCCTTTGCTTCAAGATCCCCTCCCTTCTTCTCCAAATATTTCCATACCCTTTCATGTTTGTTCTTAGTGCACAGCATGGTGAACAGAGAGCGCCAAAGATCGTTTTCACTCTTCGCGTGTACAATGATTATCCGTTTTCCTCTAAGACCATGGTGCTTGAAGGCAAGAATTTTTTGAGTTGTCCACCTATCCATATCAAATCACATCACAAACATCTAAGATTGCCGATGTTCTCCTATTTGAAGTGCCTTTGGAGGACGAACCACCAGGGTTATTCTATTATTGCCATTCGTTAACTGATTTTCTTGTATCTTGAACCACAATCTGAGAGGATTTTCAAAAATTAAAAGTAGAAATAATATTTTTTTTACACATTACACGACACCAACCACTTACTTACTCTTAGATCATATATGCTACGCAAGATACGGCATTCTGTATTGTTTGTTTAGTATTAGAGGAGTACGGATAAAAGGGGGTGAAGGGGACGTCGGCGTACCATACGTTATAACCAATCAATCAAAAACACTTAATTTTACTATATACAGTATACAAATTGGACTTAACTAACATATACATTTATATAATACAATGACTTCTTTCTGGGACTCGTCCTAGAGGGATGGGAAGAGGGAAAGGAGTTTCGGCTTTTGCATGGGGACTATCCGCCTGCCCACTTGTCCTCCCGGGGGGGCGAAGGGGCAGTCCCTGCTGGTGTTAGCAGTTTGGCTCTTTGACATACTAGTCGTTATAACCAGTACCACGTGTAACTGTCAATAGTCGAGTACGCTGATACCCCTCGGACCTACCAAAACAATAACCTTGGTCCGTATCTAGCGTATGACGGGCACCAAATCCAAATCCATAAATATATTTTGTTTAACTCAACCTATAGTATGAACACAAGGCTACTATTCACATTCAGATCCACCTATATACATGTATTAGGTGTGAAACACTAGGCTTGTCCTCCCAGCTCAGACGGCGAAGACTGTGCTTTCGCTGTCGTTGGCAGCGAAATGGTTAGAGTTATTTTGATATTTACCATTATGTCTCTCCTCCTGCGTGTGGTTATGGAAGTAATGTCTTAAATTTATCAAGAATTCCAGAAAATTTGATATTTTCCCCATATGATTGACGATGCGTTGGATTACTGGAAAGATGAGGTGGCACGGAGCAGAAACGCTCCGCAAAACACCGAAAAAAACAGCTCCGGAAAATGCTCCAAGTACAGTTATGTGGGGATTTGTTATGTGGTTCTGCTTTCATTTGAGTCTTTTTGGTGAGGTTGTTTGGGGATGTATGTGTTTGATGGTGGTAGTTTATGTCTGATACGGTTTGTATTGGGTTTGTGTGTTACAATTTTCCGAAAATCTTATTGATATCTGAGCCAAACAACATCGGGCGCGTTTAGTACTTGAATGGGTGACCACCCGACACCTGTGGCGTAGCAGCACTTTCGCAGCTGCAGGCGTCTTATCAGTGAGCAAATGAGCACGAGATGAGACGATAGATATGCCGTCCTTCAAAGGGGACGTTGAGATGACGGTCCTGAGTTCATAGATGTTGAGCTCGTTGGAGAACCCTACCTCTGGAACAACAGAGGATTCTGCAAAATTTCCTGTTGGGGGAAATGTGCTTACCGGCGTCGTTGTTAGCCCTGGTCGCAGAAATAGTCTGACGTTGAATAAAGCAATAGAGAAAAGTTGTCTATGGTGGTTTACGGTAACTTATGCAATGGGTGGTCAGCGGAGTCAAAGACTGGTTTTAACACAGCGAAGAGCTCAATATGGTGTACTATATAGTTTATATGGGGGATCATATTTATTTATCTTTCCATTTTCCTTCATAATCCAACATAATAATATTTACGATTTTGAAACAATCCCATATTTTGAGTAGAAGATCAATTTATTCAACTGAGAATGGATATACTAGAACTGGAATATAATTTTGAAATTTGCAACATAGGTGAATTGCAATATTTCTCGGAAATTGGACTAGTCGTTCACTGAAAGCGTTTTCATCAGAATTGTGTTTGTCAAGAAGCTTACGGAACGATTCGCCAACATAGGTATTCTGTTCATGATCTAATCCAAGAGAAAGAGTTTCCAAATCAGTGTCGAGAAATGGCTACTGCTTGTTTGCTTGCTTGTTTCTAATGGCTAATCTACTACGGATGGTGTGCCAGTAATAGGGCGCTATAGTCACAATTTCAGTCTCATCACCGGGGGCTCACTTGATTTTCTCAATATAAGTGATACCACGATAGCCCGAAACTTTCACAACAATTGAATAACTCTGCGACGCACGTGAAACGGCTGTACAATAACTCACATTGACTTGACTTCCTAACCACGTGTTCGACCTCTGTCTCCCATGATGGCCGGAAGTCGAATCAAATGTTTAATGGATAATATCATTTCATGACCTATCACTAAACTGAATGATGATTGTAAGGAGAATGTCGTGTGCTTCAGTGTTCACTCTATTGATGGGGATTATCGAATTATTTCCATAACTCATCAATATTCTTTGGTATTACTGGGAAAGTCATATATTCATACGAATGATTGATAATTTGTGCTCTACGTAACCAAGGTTATTTGTACGTGTGCGATACGTGAATATATGCAGTTCACTTCGACTTTATATTCAGTTTTGAATGCGTTTCTCTGTATCCTACTCTCATATCCGAATGATCATTTTCATTGGAAATTACATTTCGATTGTTGGAATCGTGACCCAGGGAAAATTAAATTGAACAGCAGGGTTTCTATGGAATACGTGATCAGTCTCATAGTTATGGAAATGAATTCTGGTGGTGGAATAGGTGCATACGTAAGCAGTTTTGTTCCTGGGATAGTATGGAGAAACTTATTAGTAATTAATGAATACAAGTTATACAAATCCCTTGCGTGATGGAAAGCACTAGCACCTAGCCACTTTTGTCCTCACGATGGTATAGAGGACACTTTACAACTACAATTCAAAATAGAGTGATATTGAACGAAGTTGAGTAACAAGTCAATGCATTGATGTTTTAATAATCCTTGTCGTTGGAACAAATTGATACAATGACATCCTGATTTCATTCATTGTTTAAATAATTCGAGAATGGCTTACCACATCTTGATGTTATATGACTGAATATCGTCATATATGGAATACAAATAGCTGATTGAATATAAAGTATACAACAATCCAACATGACATGACATGACATGTTCAGTTGCAGAAGTTGAGTTGAGATGGCATCAAGTAATGGTCTACTCCATCCTGCTAATTTGATCCCACCGAAATAGTATGAAGTGGATGGGTTTTAATTATTTCAATCAGGTAGGTAGACATAAGTCATTTGTCTGCTTCACCTGCTCTAACTGATGAGGGGCGAATACCTCAAAACCAGTCTACAGGGGGTCAGTTCAAGTGAAATTGTTAACATTTCTCATTTCGCAACAAACATTCGCAAGTCATCATACTTATTGATGGTAGTGTACAGTGAAGTACTTACATGAGTCAATGAATGAGAAACAAGCTATGAAGTTTGAAATCGTTGAACTAACATCAAATGCTGCAATACATTTCAAAGCAAGTTCGCAGTTTTTTCGAATAACTTCGAGGTATCAATATTCATCTACATTTTTTTCTCTCAAATCACCATCATTGATATTTTCATTAATACTGGCACATAATTGAATTTATGTCAAACGAGTACCTTCCTACTTGTTATAAAATATTGGAGGCCGTGAAAACAATCCATAATACAAGAGCTGTCATATCATTTCTTACGTTATTTTTTATTGGGTTAAAAAAAAATCCCATTGTCCACGAGTTTTTGGTGTGTTCCTTAGTATCTTATCCAACCCCGAAACGGTGAGATACACTGCAGAAGAAAAACGAGATATGTACAAATTGTACATTATACTGGACAGATATTCGTTGAGAGCAAAACAAAGGTACGAGAACTTATATCCCAACAGAATGCAACAGAATACAATTTTCTTCGGCGTTTGTCTACAAATCTCCTTAAACCCAATACATCTGATGAACCTAGAGGTCCATTTGTTCGATGAAAAGAGCCAGTCAATGATATCTATGTTGTAGCTCAAATGCGAATAAATCCTAAACTTGTGTCGAGGACTATTGCAGATGAATGTAATTTATCAAAAAGTGCTCTAAGATAATCAAGAGACGCGGATACCATGATTACAAATACCAAGCGGTACAAAAACTATGTCGTAATGATCCTGAAAGAAGATTGCGATTTTGTTATTGGTTCTAGCAGAAGGTAAAAAGTAATTACAACTCTGCACACGATATCATTTGAGGAAAAGTAACAACATTTGGAAATTCTGGTGTGTTCAATCGAAAAATCGAACATCATAATACCACGGAGAATCCTCACTTAACCCAAGGAGTGAGACATAAATATCGTTACTTTTCGATTTTGTACTGCGGTGACTTTTCTCAATTCATGGGTTGAAACAAGAGGTCCAGTGGCATAAACAAATATAATGTCAGAATCGCCAAGAAAATGGTGCATATTTCAAACAATTACTCAACTAATTTCAATGATATTTCAAATAAATTGGGTTTCAATTCTTAAAACTGAATTTCTTTTTGTTATTATCAGTAAATGCTTTTTGAAATATTTACATTTCCATTGTCCTTGTTGATGAATTTTTCAATTCACAGGGAATTTCATAGGTTTCAGGAGAATTGACTTATATTTTTCATGGAGAGGCATGGCACTATGTTGACTCAACTGAAGATGCCGAAAACTAACTGTGAATTTTACCCTCCGTTACACGCGCGCGGACTCTCAGTCCGCTTGAATTTGAATATTGCAGCCATCTCAAAATGCACCGCTTCCGCAAGCCATCGTTCTCAGTACCTTTCGAACATGAGCTGTCATGATTTAGTTTCATGTGTTCCTTTGGAACGTGAAGACGTTACATAGTAATCAGTGATTGCGGACTGTGAGTCCGGCGCGTGTAGACACGTTACAAAAATTTGAATTTTTTTATTTCGTTAAAAACAGCAAAAGGTAAGATTTTTAGTATTTTTCACATAGGTACATAATCTAAATATGGTCAGGTCAGAAGAAAAGGTGAGATAAAATTTTGCGTTTTGGATAAACAATTTTTTTTTACGAAAAAGAGCAGGAATATTTACATAAATTACTGGACGATGCCATGTTAGAGGATGATGATGTAGACATTGAGTCCGATGATGGGGAAGATGATTTAGAGAAAGATCATTTGGAAGAACAATTGGACAATTCAGATTCAGAGCAGGAAATTTCTGACACTGAACCAAAAACATCAGAATCATAAGACGGTCCATTTTTTATAGGGAAAGATAAAACCACTAAGTGGAGAAAACACCAACCGCCAAAAAATGTTAGGACAAGGCTGAAAATTTGATAAAACAGCTACCCGAGCCAAAGGCATCTACCAAGAATTTGACAGATCCACTTGAGATCTGGAAATTCTTTTTTACTGATGAAATTCTGAATACCATTATAGAGCATACAAATAAACGCATTAGTGCAACTGCAGCGAATTATACTCGAGAAAGAGACGCTGCTCTTACAAATGTATCTAAGATTGAAGTTGGGTTGGTTGGTTGGTTGGTTGAAAACTGACGAGCCAAAGACAGGGTTGGCACTTAGCTTCCCTTGACACTGCGACCAGCTGGGGTCTATTGTATCACTCTGTCGTTGGTGGTTCCTCATTCAAACAGGTTTGTGCCTCTTATTAGGTTAAGAAGCCTGTTGATAAGGTTCTTCGGATTCATGCCTGTTTCCGGGCTGATCTCTCCAAAGGTTCTGTGTCGCCTACTACTTAGGGAGTCACAGTCGAAGATAATATGGGAGGCTGTTTCCTCCTCTTCATCACACAGCCTAGACTCCACGGTTTCCCTGCGTACTCCCATGGTGTTTAGGTGTTTTCTTAGGCCGCAGTGTACAGTCAACAGACCTATTATTATACGAGCCTTCGTTCTGTTCAGGTTCAGAAGGTAAGCCGTCAGGGTCCGGTTTGGATGCCCTACCATGACTTTGCTGTGTATTTGCCCGACAGTTTGATCCCAATATTGTTGGTGTCTTCTTTCTATCCACTCGTCGATCAGGGTCCTGCATCGGTTTTTGCTGATCCCATGTGCAGGTTCTGGCCCTGTGAATAGCGTTTCAGATGCTTGTCTAGCTAGCTGGTCCGCTTTGACGTTGCCTTCAATGCCTCTATGACCTGGCACCCACATCAAGGTGACCTTGTTGTGTTTTGCCAGCACGATGAGGTTCTGGAGGCAGTCCCAGACCGGTTTGGACTTTATCTGTATAGAGTTGAGTGCTTTGATAGCACTTTGACAGTCAGATAGAATGTAGATGTGTTTTTTCCCATGAGCACCTTCTAGATTCCTCTGAATGCATACCATGATAGCATGTGTTTCAGCTTGGAATATCGTGGAGCATTTGCCAAGTGGTATTATGTAATCCCTTCTTGGCCTTACCCCATGTATTCCTGCTCCCGTTCCTTCAACTGTCTTTGAACCGTCTGTATACCAGACTATGTCCGCAGTTGATTGTGATTCTATACTCGGGGCCCATCCAGATCCATCAATTCGTGTTTCGAATGGTTTTTCGAATGAGTATAGGGGTTGCATGTGATCTAAAATCATTTCGAGTTCTTCGTTGTTGATAACATGAGTGATTCTGGTATGTCCAGTTGTTCGGATTCTCCAGTTTTTTGTTTGTTTCAGTCTGTATGCACTCATCCTGGCCTCTCCAATGACATGTTAGTCAAGGGGTTCGAGGCTCAGGATGATTTCCATTGCAGCTGTTGTTGTGCTATTCATTGCACCCGTGATACAGAGACAGGCAAGCCTCTGGATTTTCCCAAGGTTGGTTTTTGCCTGTCTTTGATTTGTTTTTGGCCACCATAAGAGTGAGCTATAAGTTATTCTTGGTCTTATCACCACTGTGTGAAGCCAGTGCATGGCTTTCGGTTTGAGCTCCCAGGTTTTTCCAAAAGCTCTCCTACACATCATGAAGGTTATCTTGCTTTTGTTGGTTACATGTTGAAGATGCGGGTTCCAGGTTAGTTTCTTGTCAAGAATCAGCCCTGGATATTTCACCTGCTCTACAACTTGTAATGTTTCACCGAATAGTCTGGGAGGTATGAGATCTCCCATGTTTCTTCTCCGGGTGAAGGAAATTAGTGTTGTTTTGTTCGGATTTGCCCTTAGGCTCTCTCTGTTACACCATTCCTCTACTGTCCCCAGTGCATTTTGCATTAGCTCTGAGGTTGTTCGAGTATTCTTTCTCTTGATGAGGATGACCAAGTCATCTGCATACCCTTGAGAGTAATACCCTTGGTTATTCAGAGAAATTAGCAGTTCATCTACAACCATGTTCCACAGGAGGGGGGAGAGTATGCCCCCCTGTGGGGTACCTCTGGAAATTTCAACCTGCTCTGTTTCCTCGAACATGTTGGCTTGGACCAGTTGGGTTACTCTTCATGTCTGGAGTTCTCAAATCCAGTCGGTTGCATGTGAGGGAGTTTTTTAGTAATGATGGCACTGGGGTGATGATATTTCGTTTGGTGATGTCAGTAAACATGTTTCAATTCCTGCTGAAACATCTGAGTTTTGATGATATCCAAACACGGGATGAGCGGAAAAAATAAGATAAATTAGCTCCTATTAGATTTTCAAAAAATGCAAAGAGGCATACACACCTTTCCATTATATTACGATTGATGAATTATTGGCGATTTTCCGAGGGCACTGTGGCTTTAGGCAATATATTCCCAAAAAGCCGAACAAGTATGGTATGAAGCTTTTCGCCTTAGTGGACGCAAAGTGTTATCTTGTGTGTAATCTAGAAGTTTATGTCGGAAAGCAGCCAGATGGTCCTTATGCTGTCAACACTGGTCCAAGTGCTGTAGTTGGGGGACTCTGTGGATGTATAAATGGCTCTGGACGAAATATAACAGCCGACAACTGGTTCACCAGTATACCGTTATTAGAGTCGCTCCGCTCTGAGAAACTAACATTGCTTGGTACAACCCGTGAGAATAAGAGAGACTTACCAGAAAAAATTTCCAGTCATGTTAAAACGCGACCTGTTCAATCTAGTATGTTTGCTTTTCGTGAACATGTAACGCCGGTTTCCTACACAGCCAAACCCAATGAGAATGTATTATTAGTATCCAGCCTACATCATGACGACAACATTGACCCGATCACAGGAAAACCAGAAATGATTATGGACTATAATAATACTGAGGGTGGCGGCGCTACAGTTGACAAACTTGCGCTTCATATGATTGTGCAAGAAATATCCGAAAATGGACAATGGTCGTATTTTATTGTTTGCTAAATTTTGTTGGCATCAATACAATGGTGATTCACAAGTATAATAGTCCCAATAATATGAGAAAAAGAGAGTTTTTGCGAAATTTGTCTTTTCAATTAGTAGACAATCATTTACGTCAACGGGCTCAACTGACTTGTTTGCCAAGACAGATATCATCAAGAATCAGAGAACTGATTGAATATGAGGAACCAAAACAACGTCTAGCAGCAGTTAATGAAAACAATGTTCTCAGACGAGACCGTTGTGGTTTTTGCGACCGAAAAAAAAATCGACTTACCAAATACTCTTGCAGAAGGTGTGAAGAATATATGTGTCTGGAACATTGTACTTTTATATGTTCAGAATGTATTAAAAATGGTACTGAATAAATAAAAATGTTCAATAATACTTGTTTTCTCTTGATCATTCACATACAAGGTTTTATTGGTTAAAAAACTACTATTTCTCAAGTTGCGGACTCTCAGTCCGGCGCGTGTACTCTTGTTGAAAACTGTCACGCCTGTTCCGGAAGGTTGATAAAATTACCAATGCAGAAACAATATGGCTATCAAATACAAATTAATAATATCAAATGAATACAGGATGATTATTTTTCATCCGTATTCCTACACATTGGGTTTATTCATCAATATTATTGGCATCATTGTATCATTATTTTTTTTCAATCTAGTAGGAGCAGATATATGATGATGGCATCCATCTAGCTTACCTTGTAACATTGGATAAATCGTTCACCAGTTTCTGTACTTGCGAATTAATGATTCCTCAAAGAAATTCAGTGAGGGTGCGGAATGAGCAAACTTGTTATTGAAGAAGTTTGGGGAAGTTACCGATGTGGTTGTTTACTGCAATCTGAATTGAGAATAACAATACATTAACAACTATGAATTTCCTTCTGATATCGCGTATATGCGGATGTTCCAACCGACTCACACGAATGACATTCCCAAAGTTGAAACTAACTGCAAAGGAATTTGAGAACTTTGTATATTTATTCCACAGACTAATCCTCCAGGTGAAATATCCACTGAGCTCGATGGAATTATTCACAGAAATGATGACTCAACTTCTACGGAATTCTCCAAAGAATATAAATCTACGAATACTTCGGTGAGGATTTACCATATGAATGAACATCCTAATAATACGATAATTAATAGAGTATTCTTCAAAAGAAGATTTTCTGCGATCTCCTTCCACTGAACTCCAGAAAACTCCAATCCTCTTATTTCCATTAGAATATATATATATATATATATATAAATATATAGGATTCGTAACAAATTTCTCTCATTCTCGATATTTGTTTTGAGCTACTGAGAACCCACTAGGAGTACGACTATTGGTGTCGTGTATTGGCCTAGGCAGACATCTGTTGGTGACCTATTAATGTGCACGGAATTTCGTGTCATTAAAATTCCACGATAACTGGTCTAAGCTGCAACACACAGATTACAGGTGCCACTATCTATAATTTGATGATTTTTATATATATATATATATATATATATAAAAATATCGGGCCATTCCTGTAACTTCTGCATTCGTGAACGGATTTTTCTGAAATTCGGTACAGTTATGTAATCAACCATTTCGGATTTGATCACATTACAATCCAATATGGCGGACTTCCGGTTTTTTTGCAAATTCCATCAACTTTGTTTTTTCAAATAGAACACCCTGTATATTTTAACATACTCAAGTTCAACAGATCAAAACAAGTCCAAACCTTATGTCAAATGTAATTTTTTTGAAACTATCGAAATTAAAATTGTTTTTTTATTTTACCCCGTAGATAAATGAGATTTGGTCTAGGCTATTCACAATGAGTCGCACATAACAGAGAAACATATTTTTTTCAGAAAAATTATTTTTTGTGTCATTTATTGATGAATTAATTCAGTCACATTTTGATCAAAAATTTTTTTTTTAAATGAAACCCCTATGGGCCACCTACCTGTCTCTCTAGAACATTCATTAAGTAGAAAAATTACATCATTTTTGTATTTCAGTGCAGTAACAAATTGTATACATTCAAAAAGCTACAACTAGTTCATGAGTTTCCTTGCAGTTCGAATAATTTTTCATCTTAGTAAGCTGTGGAAAACAACGTTTCTGAATCTTGTCATTCAATCGTGTTTTGCTGTCATCTTTCATCTCAACTCTCGAAAATCAGTCAACTTCCGTGAATTACTTCAGTAGAAATGTGAAATCAAAATTATAGGTTCACAAGAAGTGAACTTGAATATGTAAAAATGTACAGGGTGTTCCATTTGAGAAAATAATGTTACTGGCATTTCCAGAAAAACCGGAAGTCCGCCATATTGGATTGTAATGTGATCAAATCCGAAATAGTTGCTTATATAACTGTACCGAATTCCAGAAAAATCCGTTTACGAATGCAGAAGTTACAGGGGTGGCCTGATATCCTGTGTCACCTGGAATATATATATATATATATATATATATATATATATATATATATATATATCGAGTTCTGTAGCATCATCTCATGGAGATTATGAAAGAATTTTTGACATGTGGACGAGGACACGCCAGAAGGTCTTCAACGCAAGTTTTTCCACGAATTTTCACGAGAACTGGCCTGGCGAGGTGGGGAATGATGTTCAGCTAGTGTAAAATACTTTGTGGGGGAGAAAGATAGCAAAGGGGATTCACAGGACGAATAGAATACAATCCAGTGTGCTCAAAGACTACCCAAGGAGTATCCAAGAAATTGGCAGACAGCAAATGGTTGGTTACAATTTTTTTCAAACCTGAGGTATGTCCTGTTCGTCTCCATCAAATACTATTCTAAGAAAGAGGTGATACTGTCACAACTCACAGATTATTTCCAACTGCAAATCCAAACTGGAAACATCCACAGTCAAAGGGGTGGTACAAAAATTGCCCTGACGGAAAAAATACAATTTCTATGTGGTTAAAATCTGCTGCCACTGAGGCATTGATACCAAGAAACTAAAGTTTACTAACCATTCAGCGAGGGCAACTGCAGTCTCTAGCTCAGCAAAAGGGGAGATCAGCGAACAGCAGTTGATAAAAATAACAGGACACTAACAATAATCAGTCAATTGAGTCTTACTTACAAATGGACATTCCATCATGAAAGCGTTATACAAGCTATGAGAGACATTGCCAGTACTAGTCGCAGTGTCTCATCAGGTTCAGAAAACCAACCAGAAATCGTTTATAAAAACTGTGTGTTTAATAAAAATAATAATTATCGAAATAATGAAAACAATATCGATAATTAATTAATTATTTTTCATAATATGAGGCATTTAACTTTGATTTTAATATGGTTCAATAAATAATTTCGATACCTGTTTATGTTGTTTATTTTTTCGTTTTTTTGGTAAGGTATATTGACAGCTATATTTTACAAAGAATTCGTTAGATATTCATGGCACAAATTAAATGTGTTCTTGAATTTTAGTTACATAAAATAATTGAAGACAAATTAATAGAACCTTCAGCAGTCCATTTCGATTTAAGTTTTGCTACTAAAATTTACCGAAAATTTACTTTTTGCAAATATTTGTGATGATAGGGATATTTTTATTTATTTATAATTATTATTTTGAGTCTTCATATATACCCAAAGAATATGTTCCTAGGATTTTAGTAGTATGAAATAAAAATTTTTTGTTCGTCTAAAATAATGTATTCTATTAGCTATCAACCAATCTGTATTATCACATTGGATGAAAAACTGTATTTTTTATTATTTTTGTTTATCAGGTGACTATATTTTGCAAAGAATTCGGTAGATATTCATGTCACCAATGAAATGCCCTCCTTGAATTTTAGTTACATGAAATGATTAAAAATGAATTAACAAAACCTCAATGAGTTTATTTTGATTTATGTTCTACTACTAAGGTTTGCTAAAAATATATTTTCTGCAAAATATTCCTGATAGAAACATTTTCTGGTTCATTTTGTAATTATATTGGGTTTTTATATCCAAGAAATACCTTCCTAGGATTTTAGTTGCATGAAACGAATCTTTTTCCGTTAAAAATAATGTATGCTATTAGCTATCAACAAATCTGTGTTACTAAGGCGAATGGAAGTTTATTCTCACAATTTTTGTTAGTCAGGTATTCGTTGGAAATAATGAACATTTTTTTTTAATAAATAGGAGGCTATGGAATTATTCTTTTAACCTTATTTTATTAAATGTTATTTTGACGGTGTATCTTATGACATATCCATAGATTAATATCATTCAAACACTCGAAACAGAATGGAAAACTTTAAAAAATATAATCTGTGTATTTTGTGCGACGAAATGGATGATTTGAGAAAAAGTCATCGAAATTTGAGATATTTATCTCACTTGCTTCAAGAACCATGTGTTCATTAATCGCAAGAGATGTTGTTCACTGAAGTGTTACTTGAATATATATATATATATATATATATATAATATATAATGTATATATATATATATTATTATATATATATATATATATATATATATATATATATATATATATATATATATATATATATATATATTGTTCATTTTCTCTTGGAAGGGTATGCATGGCAAATTAATTGAAAACGTATAATTTAAAACTTCTATCAACGACTAAAGTTTGACATATATTATGAAATGAAGATGAGGAATTTTTTCATTTGTAGATAGAACCAAATTAAACTTAATATAATATATATATATATATATATATATATATATATATATATATATATATATATATATATATATATATATAATATTATATTATATTAAGTTTAATTTGGTTCTGATACCTCGACAAGAATGGAAAAAATTCCTCATCTTTCATTTTCATAATATATTGTCAAACTTTATGTCGTTTGATAGAAGTTATAAATTATTACGGTTTTCAATTAATTCGTTTGCCATGCATACCCCTTTCCAAGAGAAAATGAACAATATATATATATATATATATATATATATATATAATATATATATATATATATATATATATATATATATATATATATATATATATATATATATATATATATATATATATATTCAAGTAACACTTCAGTGAACAACATCTCTTGCGATTAATGAACACATGGTTCTTGAAGCAAGTGAGATAAATATCTCAAATTTCGATGACTTTTTCTCAAATCATCCATTTCGTCGCACAAAATACACAGATTATATTTTTTAAAGTTTTCCATTCTGTTTCGAGTGTTTGAATGATATTAATCTATGGATATGTCATAAGATACACCGTCAAAATAACATTTAATAAAATAAGGTTAAAAGAATAATTCCATAGCCTCCTATTTATTAAAAAAAAAATGTTCATTATTTCCAACGAATACCTGACTAACAAAAATTGTGAGAATAAACTTCCATTCGCCTTAGTAACACAGATTTGTTGATAGCTAATAGCATACATTATTTTTAACGGAAAAAGATTCGTTTCATGCAACTAAAATCCTAGGAAGGTATTTCTTGGATTAAAAACCCAATATAAAAATTTTGCAGAAAATATTTTTTAGCAAACCTTAGTAGTAGAACATAAATCAAAATAAACTCATTGAGGTTTTGTTAATTCATTTTTAATCATTTCATGTAACTAAAATTCAAGGAGGGCATTTCATTGGTGACATGAATATCTACCGAATTCTTTGCAAAATATAGTCACCTGATAAACAAAAATAATAAAAAATACAGTTTTTCATCCAATGTGATAATACAGATTGGTTGATAGCTAATAGAATACATTATTTTAGACGAACAAAAAATTTTTATTTCATACTACTAAAATCCTAGGAACATATTCTTTGGGTATATATGAAGACTCAAAATAATAATTATAAATAAATAAAAATATCCCTATCATCACAAATATTTGCAAAAAGTAAATTTTCGGTGAATTTTAGTAGCAAAACTCAAATCGAAATGGACTGCTGAAGGTTCTATTAATTTGTCTTCAATTATTTTATGTAACTAAAATTCAAGAACACATTTAATTTGTGCCATGAATATCTAACGAATTCTTTGTAAAATATAGATGTCAATATACCTTACCAAAAAAACGAAAAAATAAACAACATAAACAGGTATCGAAATTATTTATTGAACTATATTAAAATAAAAGTTAAATGCCTCATATTATGAAAAATAATTAATTAATTATCGATATTGTTTTCATTATTTCGATAATTATTATTTTTATTAAACACATAGTTTTTATAAACGATTTCTGGTTGGTTTTCTGAACCTGATGAGACACTGCGACTAGTACTGGGAATGTCTCTCATAGCTTGTATAACGCTTTCATGATGGAATGTCCATTTGTAAGTAAGACTCAATTGACTGATTATTGTTAGTGTCCTGTTATTTTATCAACTGCTGTTCCTGATCTCCCTTTGCTGAGCTAGAGACTGCAGTTGCCCTCGCTGAATGGTTAGTAAACCTTTAGTTTCTTGGTATCAATGCCTCAGTGGCAGCAGATTTTAACCACATAGAAATTGTATTTTTCGAGGGCATTTTGTACCACCCTTTGACTGTGATGTTTCCAGTTTGGATTTGAGTTGAAATAATCTGTGAGTTGACAGTATCACCTCTTTCTTAGAATAGTATTTGATGGAGACGAACAGGACATACCCTCGGGTTTGAAAAAATTGTAACCAACCATTTGCTGTCTGCCAATTCTTGGGTACTCCTTGGGTAGTCTTTGAGCACATGGATTGTATTCTATTCGTCCTGTGAATCCCTTTGCTATCTTTCTCCCCCACAAAGTATTTTACACTAGCTGAACATCATTCCCCACCTCGCCAGGCCAGTTCTCGTGAAAATTCGTGGAAAAACTTGCGTTGAAGACCTTCTGGCGTGTCCTCGTCCACATGTCAAAAATTCTTTCATAATCTCCATGAGATGATGCTACAGAACTCGATTTTCTCCTAAAAAGATCCGTTTCTAGTTGTCGATGCTTGGCATCACGTGCAAATCGAGCTTCTACAAATTCAATATCGAAAAATGGATAAAATTTAATCTGAAATTTGGTGAACATCATTCCTTGCAATTGTTTGGCGGTAAGATTCCACATCAATTCAACGACGCTCTCCTTATAATCTGCTCCATTTCTTCTTCTCATATTGAATGCATAATCTTGCAATATATGAGTCAACTGTTCAATAGATAAATTTTCTATTTGTGAGATTTTTTGTTACAAAATTCTATGAATTGTTTCCATTCACTTGCCTTATTCCTTTTAGTATTATATGGTGTTGAATTCTGAACTTCTTGTCTTATGACATTTTTTTCCGAAATGCCAAAAAACTGAAGCAAAAAATGTGTAATGGCACTGAGTCAATGACACATAATTCACCTGTTGACAAGCACAGAGCCTACTTGATAATTTCAGTTTCCTACTGGATTTTTTTAAGGAAAATGTTATGCTATAATTTTTTATATTACTTTGCTGTGATTTTTTTCTACTGAATCTTTCACGTTCTTGAATTACTACCTGAAAATATCTCCTCGAGCACGAATTATTCAAAAAAATCCATGCTCTCGGAAATATCTCCGATAGTAATTCAAGCACTAGGAAGATTACTAGTGATAGTACACTCACATCCGATTAACTTCACATCCGAATAATTTTGGCCACCCAGATCATTCAAATACCTCACCGTGCCACGGTAATAATATGAATAGGGTGGTCGGAAAATAGCTGGCACTCTGAACACACAATCGACTCTTCGCACTTTTTTATATTTTTCAGCATATATTCCATTTGGAAAATAGCTCAAATACAGCTCATGTGAAGGGAAACGTTACCCTTTCCATGAACTGGAAGCCTACCGCCTTATTGCCGGCTATATCAAAAGAAATGGAAAAACCATATGTACTGAGCTCTTGGAATATTTTATACGATCAAGTTTCTCCAGTGATGGGGGATATGATTTTTTTCATCAGTCTACAAAGGATTTGCTCGCCTACGGAATATATAGCTTGCCCATATCAAATAACATAACGAATCTTTTGCTGTGGCCCTAGATATCTCCTCAGTCGTACAACCAAACTATGCGTTTGACTATTGAATTCTTAATTTTTTGTTGATAGATCAATTGATATTTTCGTAGATGGAGTATTCTTCAAAACTTTTCCATCAATTCAGGCATTTTCAGGCTCCATTCTGGCACGCCTAAATCGTCTATGACATCCTCAGGAACCCAGGAAATTGAATCTTCATGAAATACTCACAATGTGAACGAGAATCTGGACAAAAATGTGAAATGAGATCAGTGGATTCCGATGAAACCAAGACCCAAACTTGTCGTCGTAGATGGAGTGTCGTCTGAAACTTTCCCAATCAGTGCCGGCGTTTCACTGATGTAGAAAAATTTTGTCTACCAAAATTTATATTATTACAAGGAACAGAAGGACATTTTCCTGTTCAAAGATCACGAGCAAGTGGACTAGTGAAACGCATTACTCAAATTTTACAATTTTACCACCAATGTTTCGGCAAAATTTTTGCCTTCTTCAGGGCTACAATGAAGAGTGTTCATAATCACATAATCAGGAAGTTACAGACATATACAACAAATGAATGAATTAATTGCTAAAATGATATCAATGAAGTTTCAGCAATTCAATCGTTTATATGTTTTATATATTTGTCGTTATTTTATGATTTTGTTATAATGAACACTTTCGATTGTAGCCCTGAAGAAGGCGGAAATTTCCTCGAAACGTAAAATTGTTAAATTTTAGTAATAAATTTTACTAGTTCACTTGCTCGTGATCTTTGAACAAAAAAATTTCATGTTTTGACGTGAAATTAGATTACAACTAAAGGAATGTTATCTGTCTCTATTTGCAAATTATTCCAAATTCCATATGCAATGGAATATGTTTTCATTAAATGTAGTTTCATACATTGTATCTATGAATTCGCTAGATTATCATGAGAAACAGGTTTTATGTGACTGTAATACGCGTTCAACTGATGACAGGAGCGAGGATATGTCTATTCTTGACATTTTTTTTTGTTAATTTCATATATCACTCCTACATCAGAAATATGACAATTTTTGACAATACAATTAACAGTATTCCAATCCTCTGTGATATGTGTACATGGTTAGTGGAAATAAGACTGAAGAATTATCAGTACAAACTGAAAGGGGCATTTCAAAAGATCCCAATATATTCTGAATGGTATCTGGTAGAGATACAGGGCAATAAAAACATCAATAAAAATTATAATGTTCCAGAAATCGCTGAACGAAAAAAACTCCCAACACATATGGTTCTAATGAGTCACGAATATATATTTATAGTACTTGAATGGAATAAATTCTGAGCTCTCTTAATTAGCAAACTCTTAAGTAATGCACCTAACAATGAAAAAGCTCAGTGACGAAAATTTCTGAAGATCAATAGGTACCAACAAAGTTGTAAACACATAATTCTAGTGGAAAAATATGGAATTGGGTGGCAGATGTTTCTGAGGCAATCAATAGTGTCATGGGTTCCCTTTACAGTGGTGCTTTTATCACCTGAATGTTAACGTCAGGTGTTTAGGATCCCATTTCAATTCGCAATATTTTTTATCGATGTTAGGTCTGTGTCTGCAGGATCAGACTCAACTCCACCTTCTCGAACATGCAAATCATATTTCTGTTCACGAGTCGCACTGCATATCAATATAGATGACACTCATTTCCATAACTCCGACCAGAATCATTACAGATGGACCAATGAATGCCTCAAGATTATTAGAATTAACTTTGTATATTATGAGTCATCTTATTAGTTCTATAAAATGTGTTCCACGTTTCAATGTTTGGCTACTGATTCTCCACCTCACATGAACTGAGAGAATGTTTCAGGGAAAGCAATATTGAAACACGATTAGAACTTTTGTAATCGATGGAAAAGAGTTTCGATTGCAGTGCCTGCAATGATTTTCAGTTGTAGCACATTATTTTGAGAAGATACCCAAGTATAGGGGAATATATGATATTATCCCAATATTTTGAAATCAAATTCTCTAACATACATTCCATTTATTGAAAGTTGCGTTATCATACTGGAAGAATCTTTCGAAGGAAACCTCTTCGAATGAACGTACTGTGGCTTTCCAATCGGATTTACTGTATTCTCACCTTGTGCTGGAGCATAAATATTCAAATACAAGCAATCCTCGCTCTGCTCCTTCAAATGGGGCAACAATCTCCTTAAGTATTCCAATCGTCCCCTCGGAATTCTCCTCAAAGCTGCGGTTTCGTTCGCAATATCCGGCAGTCTCTGTGGACACACTGGACTGAACTTATCGGCGATCTTAACTCCCTGCCAAAGGGCACCCGTGACCGGTGGCATAAATCTTAAACTACCCAACGGAGGGCTAGCGTACGGTATCCCGCGAAACACCTCAACCGGCTCGAGATGTTTGGACTCCAAAGTTATTATAACACCGCTGACGTCACCATATTTTGTTCTCACCGTACGAGATGTCAAAGAAGGTCTTGATTCAGAAGCGGGATCACTCCGAGATAAATGACAAACTGAAAAAATTAGAAAATAAAGAGTGAGGAGTCTCTGTAGCGCACTGGCCATGACGCTTCAGATGGTTAAGTTTTCACCATCGCGGTTTATTCGAAAAATCGCACAGGAACAAACAAATATCGATTTTTTTCATTTAACACCATTTATATCACATTCAGTACCCCATGAACATCAATTAAATACACTTATCCATCTCCACAATCCGATTTAATTCGTAATTTTGAATGCGAAACGAAAATTATCTGCGCGAGTTATATTTCCGATGCCGGGAGAAGCGTGGAAGAACGCGAAGGACGTCACGCACTAGGTCCTGAAAACCGACTGACGGTGCGATCCCTTCAACGAGGTCCTGCGCATGTGGCGCCACAAGGGCGCACATTTGGCACGTTTGGGAACTAAGGTTCGATTTGTTAATTTGTGAAGAGATTCTGTTGTAATTTCGTTCCAATTTATGAATTTAGGTGAGGTGGTGGCTTATAACACAGGATATGTTGAGGTCTATTTGATTTTCATGATATATCGGCTCTGGATTAATTGATTATGAAATGATATCTGGAACATAATAGTGGAAGTTTGAATGAACCCGAACATATTCTTATAGTTTTTTTTTTCCACAGAGAAACTGGTACACTACCAAGGATGTTATTGCGCTAATAGAAACTATTCAATTTCAGCAATAAATTGATTCGAAGCAAACTGCCCAACGTTCACCACAGGTTCGTGATATTTTCAGATCAACGAATATTTTCACATGTAATTGGGAAACGAGCTTCGATGATTAACGAAGGGAGGTTAGATGATGAAGTATTTAGAGTTATCATGAAAATCGCATTTTGCTCAGTGAGCTAGACAGTCAGATGAATTGTGCACATATGCTTCAGAATGCATTAAAATTGAAACATGTGAAGGATATCTGGAAATGACCGAATACTCCTTACCCATTATTATACTAATGCTTTTTTAACTGATTATAAGCTATTATTAATCGACGATAAAAAAGAAGGAGTTTCTCTAGTCAATGCTTATATTTATTTTATTTTTTCGACTGATTAGAAGCTATTATTAACTGACGAAAAAATAAAGGAAAGTTCTCAAGTCGACGCATATGTTTTTCAGGTACGGCCACGCATAACTATTTACAGAATGGTCCGATTTTGATTTGGGTTGTTTTTTATTGTACAAGTTATACTTCGAAGTTGGTCCGATTTGAATTAAAAAAAAAATCACACTTCTGAGGATTCAGTTGAAACTTGGCACACATATGTAGTTCTGATAACACTACAATATAATGGAGGCCCAGAGTTAATTTAACGTTGGGGACGGAAGACAGTCGAGTGATCTCCTCAACGGTTCACAGCAGCTACCTCATGTTTGGGGTAACATGTTCATATACAATTACATGTCCTGACTAACTGACTCACTGATTGACTGATATACGATCAATACCTACACCAAACCACTGGACATACTGGAAAATTTTTACAGCATATTTTTTTATATTCCATCCCTAAAGGAGTGAAAAGGGTGGTGAGAAGGGTGGTGAAAGTACAGTTGGTTTCAGAATTAGAGTAATGGAAATCAGTATTCGGGCTTTTTTTCGCAAATGAAGATGAATGTGTTTCAGTGTTTTCGACAATTCAACCTCAAAATGGTAAAATTGGTCTGTGTAGTTTGTTTCAGAGTTTGGATCATGGAAATTGGTATTTGGGGGTCTTGTTACGAATGAGAAATAAAGTTTCTGTTTTTTGGAAATTCAACCCCGGAAGGGGTGAAATGGAAGTTGAATTGGGATTGGACGTTTGTATATGAATTTCGTTAGTTTTCAAGTTAGTGTCATGGAAAGTAGTATTCGAGGTCCTTGTGTGGGATTGAGAAATACATGTTTCAGTATTTTTTTGAATCCAACCCCTAGGCGGGTGAAAGTTTGTGTGAGGGTTCCGCAAGTTTTGAAGTTAGGGTCATGAAAATCAGTATTTGAGGTCTTTGTTACAAATAAAGAAATAGTTGTTTCAGGAATTTTAGAAATCTTGTTCCTTGAGAGATTTGTGAATTTGTTATAGTCGTCACAAAAAATACAAAATTCAACGCGGACGAAGTCGCTGATACCAGTTAAATAATATATAACAGTTTATAGTTGAAGTAAGGTGGATAAGTTAGTATTTTGGAAGAATTCCAAATTAAGTAGGCAGTAATTAGTAGATTCTAGCCACAAAAAATAACACTGAAAACTTCTTGACAAAAAATTAAACCGACGAAAAAATAAACTGAAAAGTAAAAACGAAATGAGCCTTCTCAGTCTTTACAACTAAACTCCCTGAACTAATATTAGTAACTGATTTTGAGTCAGCGCCCAATGAGCAATCAGCAAAGATCATTGAATTACTTCAAAAAAATGATCATAAAAAAATAACCTGAAGAATGCAACGTTAAATCCGCACCAATCTTCATCATGAAAAGCAGCAATTTCTTCATCAGACGAATCTTCCTGATATGCATGATTTTCAGTTTCTACGGGAAGAAATTTTTCTATTGCTTCTTTCAGGAAAGGCTTTGTCTTCTTTGGTATAGGTCGCATAGTTGTTATCAATGGATCAGAGCTGAGCAACAATCGATTTGTCTCATCGAGATTACATGATTCTCTGCTGAATTTTCTTGTGTTATTCAAACGATATAATTTGTTTTGTTTATTTCTTTCCTCAGCCGCCTCCTCCGATAGCATTCCAATTGGTAGCGAGGCTTCTTCAATAATCATTTTTTTATCGTTATCATTCTTCAATTGCCATTTCTTCACCGGTAGTTTATAGGACAAATGGAGCAAACATTCAAAAAAACTCATTCTTGCGTGCAAAATAGACAAATCAATCTTTCAATTGTCCTGATTTATATTTTTCCTTGATGACAAATAATTGAAATATTTTGAAGTTGCCCCGCTAATATAACACTTTATAGTAGACGTGGTGTTTGTAATTGCATTTCATACTTTTCCGTCAATCATGGTTAGTGTCATCACATGTTCGACATAATATGAATAATTATTTTGAGTCACTTCAGTCGCTCTCAAGAATCTATCATGTTTCGTATGTAACTGATTGCTTCGTTGGTAATATCAGCTGTTTCTTTCACAAATCGAATTCGTATTGGTCGGCAGTAGCGTGGTGAAGAAGGAATTGGGTTCTGCCAGATAATTTTTTATGGTCTCTACCGAAAGTCAATTGCAAAGAAACACATGAACTTTGAAAAATGTATGAATTAGAATGAGATTCAATTTCGAGTTGTTTTCATTCAAATTATGGATTTTAAAGTTAATCGTAACTTTGTGGAGACTTTTATCGAATGCAAACTGTGGCAATCACTTATGGAGATAGCAGGAACGTGGCAACCATCACCACATATCACAATCAACTGCCTGCCACATTGAAAGTTTGATGAAAGTTACTAAAACCAAAACTATCATACTCTATCTAAATTGATTGTGACTTCTAAGTGATATGTATGTGGTACAGGATGGTTACCGCAACAGTTATTCTCCACTTCCAAGTTTGAAAACCTTCAAGGTGATTTTGCTTAGTGACCATAATATTCCCCAGAACTCACATTGACACTAACAAGTTGAAGAACTGTGGGAGTGGCTACCATAGATAGGAGTTACGTGACTACAACTATGCAATTTTTTTTTTTCATTCTCACGGTATAGTGGTACGTACTTACCACTGAGTCGACCTTTTTCAGTGTTCGTCACTATGATGCTGCTTCGGTAGATTTCAAAATTTCCACAGTAAATTCAACAATCTCATAATAGAATTTACCTTTCCGACTGGATCTTTGAATCATTTTGGGCTATGTTGACTTTGAGTAATAGAAAATAATTTCAGAATGCAAAATACCGAAACTTGAAGAATAAAATTCGGTACTTGGAACCAATACTCATATATGAGTGTGGAGACAATAGTTTCTATTTCAGTTGAAATCACTGTTTTCATGCCTATTTGCTAAACGAAAATTTGGAGTTTTTTCTAGATTTTTGACAACTGAACTGTACCAACGTCTGACGATTGAAGTTAACATATGTGAACTTACGAAAAAGATTCGAATAAATATTCAATGTTACTTCTGACGGGACGTTAGTTGCCTTCTGCGGATAACGAGAATCACATGAAATATGTGTCCTAATGGATACCTAATTTCACTATATTTCCAATAATCTCTCCAATGGTATTCAGTTGAAGAAAAATTCATTTTATCCTTCAATATCACTTGATATTCTGTTGAATATCTTCAGGTCACCCTACAGCATTCAATTTTGTTTTCTCATGGAACTACTTTTCATTTAAACTCGTTGATCGAAAAGTCCGGTAATTTGTCATGATATCAGCAGATAACAATGTTATGGATATTCACCAAATATATCAAAGAAATACTGTAGAAAACTGCCTTTTTCTATCGATTCATGATTCATCCTAATGGAAATAATATTGCTATTCAATGAAACTAATTGATTTCCGATTACCCCTTATAATACAATGGTAAGTATTTTTTTGGCAGAAATACTCCTTTATAATACTAACCAAAAAATAAAATATTCCATATTCCATTAGTTCTTACAAATGGGCTAACATTTTTCATTGGTGTACTTATCATATTTGATATTTCGTTGGATATTTCGTACGCCTATGATTGTGTATATGTTGATTATTTGATCGGCAAACAAATCAAGTTTTAAATACGGAAATACCGAAAATTTAAGTTTGCTTCGTGAAAAACCTAAATGTTAGACATCTACTGAAGCCACGGATTGTGAAGTTCATTACTAAAATCAGGTTAGTGCTGCAAAAATATTGATTTTCCCTAACCTAACCTATCAGTAAACGCATGGTGATAAGAACGATTCAAGTGAATCCATAGTCGTCTCATAAGGGAATCATAGTTGATTGAGAATGAGTACCAAAAATGATAAAGACGGACAAAGTCTTTTGAAAGCAATTGAAATTTTAAGACAAGCTATTTTAACAAACAGAAAGGAAATTAAAAATTCGATTGAAGCTAGTGAAACCAGACTCCTAATGAAATTAGAGGAAGTTAGCCGAAGAGTAACACATCTTGAGAAAGAAAACGAATATCTGAAAACAAAAATAGAAAATCTAGACAGAGGAAGCAAAAAAAATAACTTATTAATCTTTGGACTGAATTACGATACGATCAAATTTCCCTGGATGATATTAAAAGTACCTTAAAAAATTTGCTAAAAATAGACATGATACGAAGGATATAAATAATTATTATCAAATGGCCAGTCCAATAATGAACCAATAAAAATAGAATTCGTCTCATATTTAAAAAAAGTCGAAATTCTCAAAAACTGCAAACAACTGAGAGGAACAAACATAAGCATTTCCAGTGATCTAACAGAAACTCAACGAGAGGAAAATTTTGTCCTAAGAAAATATCTAAGAAAGGCCAGAGAAAAAAAAAACCAAAAAAGGGGCTACCAATCTAGATCATACATCAAAGGCACCAAAAATAAAGAATTTACAGAAGAAGAAAATACTGATACACCAAAAGAAACAATCGAAAGAAAAGAAAATCTTGCTGTAACTCCAACTAAAACCAAACTCCCTTTTCTAAATAACAAAGATCCCAAACAACAACCAAGAGCGGATGAAATAAAGTCAAGAACTCGTTACGGAAGCAGATCCTAGATCTCTTCCTTATTTCATTACCTTTCATTTCTATTTAATATCTTTCTTATATCTTGTTTTCTACTTATTCTATCTTTTTTATATTTATGGATCAATACATACGTGACATCAATTATGAACCTTATGATACTATTGAATGCTATAAAGTAAAGGAAGTAAATAGGTATTTCAAGGATGATAATAAGAATGTCAGTATAATACACCAAAATATATGCAGCCTCAATGCTCATCTCGATGAATTTAAAATTATGTTAGATCAACTGGAATGTAGTTTTGACTGTATTGTACTAACAGAAACTTTTCAAATTGATGATATTAGTCTCTTTAATTTGGAAGGATATAAAGCTATTTATAATTATGGAGGTTGAATAATAATGATGGTGTGATCGTATATATTAAAAATGAATTGAATATTGACAGCACAACTATTGACATTGGGGATTCGAAAGCACTACATATCAAAATAGAATTATCCAAAAGTAAACATATTTTAATTACAACCATCTATCGCTCACCATCTAGTACACCTACAGATTTTATTTTGGGTCTAGAGAATTATTTGGAACAAATTAACTACCCTGATGTTGAATTTCATCTACTGGTTGGAGACATAAACATAAATATTAAAGAAGAAAACGACATTGCTTCAGACTATCTAAATTTATTATATGAATATAATTTGCAATCCATGATAAACAAATATACACGTGTACAAAAAGATTCCCGAAGTTGCCTAGACCATATATTCTTTAAGGCAGGGACACAGTCTTCTGTTGATGAAGCTATTGCTGCTGTTTATGAAAATAATATAACAGATCATCGAGCTACACTAATGAGTTTTCAAGTGAAAAATATTACCAGAAACTCTAAAGTTGACAAGTACAAAACACACATAAATTATGTCCAAATAAAAAACGACTTAGATAATTATAACTGGGAAAGCTACTATAATATTGATGATGTAAATATGAGAACTCAAGAATTACTAAATATTTTGAAAAATTTTGTCAACAAAAATACAAAAATCACAAAACTAAATAAAAATAAAATCAAGCGAAAAAAATGGATTACCGCGGCTATAGTAGAGTCAATAAATCATAAAAAAATTTAAAAAAGGAATTGGAAAAAAAAAAAAATGAACTTTATAAAAATGGCAAAGTAACATGAAAAAATGGAATTTAGTAAATCACAAAGATAAAACCAATCAAAACATAAATGAAATAACTTCAGAAGCAGGAAATAAGATTACGTGTAAAAAAGAAATTGCAGAAGAATTCAACAACTATTTCACTAAGGTAGGAGAAAACCTAGTTCAAGATATCACCAACTAATCCTCCTCCAGCACGAAATAAAAATCCTCACACTTTTTATTTGATACCTGTGACTGTTGAAGAAATTAGTGAGTATGTGAGATCACTGAAGTTATATGAAGCACCTGGGATGGATAATTCAAAAGCCGAAATATTAAAAAAATTAGAAAGTCAATTATGTCCACCTATTGCTAGTCTAATAAACTTAATTTTCACTAGTGGAGTATGTCCATCTCACTTCAAAACAGCTTTATTTCTCCAATCTATAAAAAGACCAAAAAGAGAATCTGTGTAATTACAGACCAATATCCTTAATTTCCACTTTGTCAAAATTGATGGAAATGGCAGTGAAGAGAAGACTAACAAAATTTATAAATAAACATAGTCTTATTTCGGAGCGGCAATTCGGTTTTCAAGAAGGAATCTCAACTGATGACGCCCTTCAGTGCTTGGTTTCCTCAATCTATAAATCTATTGATAAGACCGAACCAGTAGCAGTAGTGTTTCTTGATTTGGCAAAGGCGTTTGACACTGTGAACCATGCACAGTTGTTGGATGTTTTGTACGACGCAGGTATACGAGGGTTGCCACATAAATTCTTCGAAAGTTACTTGTCACATAGAAAGCAGGTGGTGAGGATAGAAAAGGAACTAAGTACTGAAAAACCGGTGTTGATTGGGGTGCCTCAAGGAACTGTTTTGGGGCCTATATTATTCAATTTGTATTTAAATGATATATTCTCTTACAACTCTACAGGCAAATTAATTGGATTTGCAGACGATACGGCCGTAATATATAATGCTAAAACATATATTCGACATTTTTAATCATAAGATACTAACAGTTAATCATAAGAAAACATACATCGTCCCTTTTACTAGCTACAAAAATAACTTAACTACATATAAGAATATAACTGTTAATAACATCGATATCTCTCTGAAAAATGAAATAAAATATCTGGGGATAAAACTAGATTCTCACCTGAGATGGACTGCTCACTTGTCAGACATTGCTAAGACCTCAAGGTTTTTATTATATGAATTTAGACAACTGAGAAAAATACTCTATTTACCAAATCTTAAAACAGTATACTACGCACTTGTTGAATCTCGTCTAAGATACGGTATTGTCAGCTGGGGAGCAACCATGCCTAGTCATTTGAAACAGGTTGAAATCCCCAAAAAAAAAATCTTAAAAGCCATTCATTTTAAAGATATGAAATACAGCACAGAGCTACTGTTCAAAGAAGCAAATGTTATGAATTTGAGGCAACTGTATATCTTTAGTTTGGTAATTTACCTATTTAAAAATCGTTCTAACTTGCAAACACTTGATCATCATTACCAAACCAAAAAAAAAAATTTTTCAAACAAACCCAGCAAAAAGTCTATAGGAACTAGACATTTTCAATTTATAGCACCTCATTCATTTAATTTTCTTCCAGAAATGTATAAAACCTATATAAGAAAATTAAACTCACTATCATTCTTAAAAACCGTCTTTAAAGGATATATAAAAACTCTTGATGCCGAAGACATTTTCGAATTCTAAAAATAAAAATAAAAACATAAACAAAAATTTTAAAATTTAGAAAAAAAAACAATTATATATATATATATATATATATATATATATATATATATATACAAACGATGAATGAAAGATGTACAACATATACATATATTTATATAAAATATCAATACTGGTCAGTGTACCCCATGCTCAACCTTACGGTCTTAATGGGTGCACTGTCAAACATATCCTATATATAGCTGTAAGTTCAATGTATTCTTACCCATCGTTTTGTTTAGTTAAGTTTACTCTTTTATCTATATTGCCTTATATGATTATTGTAATGCTCAAACTAAATAAAACACATTATTATTATTATTATTATCATGAATATAGACGGACATGTCCCCACTGGGCTGCTCAGTACAGGACGGACGATACATACAGAGAAATGCGTGACTTTTGGGTTTTTTTTATAAATCAGAATGAATTTCCAGATGCGCATTCTCCTACAAAATAGCTTGAGTATGTTTTTGAATACATCGATAATTTCTACAGAAAAATCTAATTTTAGAAATCAGTATATCCAATTATATGAAAAAGAAAGGGAACAAAACAAATAATGACACAATTGAGGAATGGAAAGCCACTGATGTAATCAATAACGAAATATATTTCAATGTTTGAACCGGAATAAGATACAAATTCTTCGCGAAAAATTGTCAATGTTTACCCTAAATATGAACCAATTTAACAACAGTCCTCGATAGTCGTAAAATGGAACAAAAAAAACACAAGTTATATTCCCAACAATAATTTGTTTTCATGCTATACTGTGTGAGAATTGATGTCATATCTAATTTTTGAAAAACTTGGAGCATATAAGTGGTGTTTTTCAGTCGATTTTCCTTTCAATCATAGACACTTATTTTTTAAGAGAATATTATGTGTTTCTCTAATTAAAAATGTTGATATTTGAAGAAAAGAATCCGGTATTTTTCTCTTAATGCAAATTTGGAGTCTTACGCATCCTGACCCCCTCATTGGAAATTAATTGTGTACCCAATGACGAAGAAATTAGACTCATCGCAAAATGTTCGACAAAATGGAAAAATATATAATCAGAACCCCTGAAAGCTGAAGAATACTTCAAATAGTATATAAACCAATTCCTACCCATATTTATTCATACAAACAATGAAAGGAGTAGAGTTAATGGAATCTAATTCTAATCACGTGAAGATAGAGAGGTAGAGATATAATTGGAATGAGATTTGATTCCATACCCATATGTTCTCAACAACTACATGAGTTTGTTCTCGTACGGATAGATTGTGAAACATCAAGTATGGAAGCATGGAATATGATAATCACACTGGTAAGGAACTAGGAAATTACATTTGTTTTTTGAAGAACAGGGGTGGAGTCCAGTACAAATGCTTCCTTGTCTTACTTAGACACATTTCCTCATTTCAGGAAATTTTGCATCATATAGAAAAACCTTCATTATGATAGCAAATGGACATATTTTTCATATATTCCGTGTGAGGGGTAATGAGCGCCAGCTATTCAATGGTTATAACTGACAGCGTTGATTATCTGATATTATTTGACATAATATAACCTTCGCGTACATTCAACCGATCAGTAGTTGATAAAAAAAAGCATATATGGAGTTTCAGAAAGGTGTTAAAAACATTCAAAAAACATATTCACTACAAAATGCTATATCTATCCCAAAGTGACAATAGCAAGCATTTTGAGAAAATCTAGGATGCATTTGTTCGAAAGAATCCGTTTGATGAATGATTCATATGATGTTTCGGTCATTAATCGAACAACCCACACAACTTGATCAAATTGAAAAGCTACAACAAGAAGTTGTTGGATCATCCTAAGATCGATGCCGATCCTGCATACTTTATCTCGACTCAGCCTGATGGGATTCATAGAGTCGTCAAAACTGACATGCCAAGAAGTTATATTTGTGGTAGATCGAAATATATGTTAAACAGAATTGGCGATAGTAAATAACTGAAATATATACAACTCCACTTCATATCCACAACTCCTGTGATAACACCAATTCCACTAAACACGTAATATCCCCTGGAATATTCGTCTTAGAAATCTTGCTCCACGCCACAACTGAACAAAACAAATACCAAATAGATATCCTGAACCCAAAAAAATCATGAACTTTGCAGTTATTGCTAACCAGTTTGTTACGAGGAGGAAAATGAAAAATACATCCTTCACAACCATATAAATTACCAAGGTACGTAATATTAATCAATAGTTGATGGCCACTGGGGTCAAACATTTCCGAAATCCATGGAATTAAAATGTTCGACAATTTTCTAGATCTAACAATGTACTCGACCAATAGATGGAAAAAAAACTGGAGAAGCTCTTTTCCAAGGCCCAAACATCTCCTCCCAAAAAATATACACCAATTTTTTGGAATAAAGTGGAGTGGAATTTTTGGAAAGTTCGGGTTGAACCGCGTCCAGAAAAATGGTAATTTCAGCGTTTTTTTCGGCTCCCATTATGGAGCCATTTTCAAGAAAAGTGGAAAAATATATGAATATAATTTATTGATAAGAGTAACAAAGGGAAAGTGATTCTCAACCGAAGTCTCAATCTGCGTACTCCTAGGTTGTAGTCACTTCCCAAGTATCGTTAGCAGTTCACTCTTAGGATTCAATCTGCCTGCTTCCACGAAGGAAAAGTCTGCAGCATTGCTCAAAGCAAGCAAGTCTTTTGCAACCAACGGACAGTGCCTCTAATTGTGGATTTCGCAAAACTGGGAGAGCTGAACAAGTGCGTCGTGAAGGAAGCAAGATTCAATAAATACAGAGAGAGAAAGAGACAAAGAAAGAGAAAGAGGGAATTTTTCCATCAGTCGGTACTATTCTTATGAACTAATTTAAATTACCTCGGTGAATTTCTATCGTTAATAATCAGGTAGTCTGCTCCTGCGCGGCTCACTACACACAGTCATGAGCCCAGATGAAAAAAACTAACCCTTCTATCCCATATGTATATTTTCCCGTGCCATGATCAACAACCCATTTGGTTTGGAAATGCCGGACCAATTTCACTGGTGGGTTTTTCGCAGAAAAGAGAGAAGAGATTGGGATGTCATATAATTACGATCGAACATCACTTCGGTAAGTTCGTTTGATCGTTCAGTTGAATTCCAGCACACAGTACTTTCTCGATATACCATCATTGATAACAAGGTAGTTGTTCAAATATATATGAAATCGGTTTCCATCAGCGTCTTTGAGATTCGTCTCGAAAGTTCTGAACGTATTTTTCACCCAAGCTGCAGAAATTGATTCTTAAAGGGCTTGTCGAATTGTTTTTGGATGTGCATGATATGAACAGGCAGGAAGGAGGATCACTCACGCAATTATCATATATTCTTGTACCGGAGAACTACTTCTGTAAGGATTGGAGTTTCCGTATCTCTTTCAAACATCAGTTCTTTTCGTGTGGATATCTTGAACGATGGAAGATAGGGACCAAAACTTATCTCTTTGTCGCACAACGAATCTTATGAACATTTCGGTAATATTTTTGATCGAATCAATATGTTCGGTCAGTATCACAATACTGTGTTGATTCTCCATTTGCTAACATTGCAAAATTTTTACTCCCAATTTATGTCACCTATGTATATAAGTCAATCTCCACAGTGCGGCTTTTTAATAGCCACCTGGTAATTTTTGAACGGTTCAAAGTAGAATAATGGGAAAAAAACCGTTTCTAATAATATAACTCTTTGAAATGAAAGACATTGTGATTGCTCGATAGATGGCGTGGGGGGCAAATCAACTTAAAAATTTCAAATAGCATGAGGGGTCAAGTAACACAACGTAAAAACAAATTCAATTCTCTTTCAAATCTTTAATTTTCCTTATTTTGTTAATACGTGCTTTTACAATGTACATTTGGAATGTCAAGTATAACAAAATACAGAACTATTATGTAGGATTTTTATTTATGAAGCAAAATAATTTTTAATCGTGTCCACTCGTGTTTTTGCCTTCCCTACCCACTATAACACACTCCTGTGCTTTGATTGACTTTACCGAATAACTCACGTATATATCTGTTAGCCAAATGTGGGTAAAATTTCTGAAGAATACCAGCAATCACCGAATACTCCCTACAATAGATTTACTCGACTTAGCATTGAATAAACTTACTCGAAATTCGTGGATCACTCATCAAATCCGGGTGAATGGTCGGTGGTCATCTCATCGTATACTTCGAAGAACTTTCAATATAATATGTGAATACATACCTCTCTCAATTGCCTTGGCTGATCTGTTGTCTGGGCTGATGACATCGCCTTCGATACACCTTGCGTTTGCTATCACCCGTTTCCACGTATCACAATGGTTTTCCTCAATAGCTTTCGGGATAAAGTCCTCCAGGATCCCAAAAAGTCAAGAAAACGAAAGAATTTCCATCATTTGCTTTTTTTGGAGAAAATGTTTTCAAGAATTTCATGTTCGACCCATAGTTATTGCCCGGCTAAGCTACCTCAAAAATGTTCTATTTTTCCTAAAACCGTCATTGTTTAAACTCACTCATATCCATCTGCTTATGGCGTCATTCTATACCATTAAAAAAAATGTTATTTTGGAATATTGGATGCTCCCTAGTATTTTCTGTGGAACCCTTCATAAGTTTATACAGAACTGGCCATGTTCTGTTACACCACCATGGTGTTTTCTCAATACTCAATTCCCTCTAGGTGAAACTCTTGACTAAATACAAATGCGTTAATTCGTTTTTAATATGGAGAGCAGGTTTGTAGTAATGAATCATCCATACATTAGGAGGTCTTGAACATCGACAAAATATTCCAACTTGATATAACTCATTTATAGGTAACTTTTCAATTATCAGCTTACCAAATCCAATAAATGGCACCCGTTATGATAATGGTCATTGAAAATTGATGCATGGGGTATTATTAGGGTCGAAAATTGGATTATTGTATGGATTCGAAATCTGTAACAACTTCAGCTTTGAAACGAATTCTAAAATAAAAAATTATTTAAGTCATTGATCTTCCTCTATTGACCATATTTCGTGTTACTCGTCCCAATTGTGATTCCATGGTTGAAAGTAAAATTGAACTATTTTTTCAACAGTGTGCAACTCGACCTCTATGCCTTTCGGAATTTTCAAGTTGATGTACCTCCAGCGCCCTCTGTCGAATAATTGTGATGTATATTTTCTCAGAAAGTAGGATCGGTAATACCATTCGAAATATGTTCTATCCCATTGTTTCACATCGAACCATTCAAGAGTTTACTTAACGGAATTTGAGAAAAAATAAATGGTTGAAAAAGGGAATTGGATTATGTTCTCACCGATGTACCACTCGATACCAATGCTGAAATTGAAATTTCTAACTTGATAGGCTCCCCCACGCCATATATCGAGCAATCACAATGTCATTCATTTCAAAAGGTAGTACCGGTGATACCATTCAAACAGTTTTCGTCCCATTATCCTACGTCGAACTATTTCAAAAGTTGAAAAGGGAGAGGGACTATGAAAAACCGTACTGTATATAATAACGGGTTACATGGTAGTGCGACATAGGTGTCGAATTCCGTCACACAGAATGTATATTTTACATCATTTTTTTCATAATTCTACTGATCTGGAGTATTTATACCAGATTTTGCAGAATAAGCTTTCCTCGTCCACTTGGCGTCAGTAAGATGATGCCTAATGACATTTTCCAAACTATGAACAATATTTATTTCAACATATTTTTCTGGTCACTATTCTTCTTTCATGGATGATTATTCTCAGTGAGGGGAGGTACATACATATTTTTCATGGTGGAGAAAGTTCTTCATGCAGACCTTTCGGTAGTGCGGGAGTCTCTGAGTTCTGGGTTCTCTGTATCTCCGGTACCTCCGATTTACTCACTGAAAACTCCACTTTGTTGGCTCGTCTGGTTATGACCTACGATGACACTTGGGCCTGCTAGCCCATCGTACCTTGCCTGTTGTTTGCTCTTACAGCACTTATCCCAGTAATTGTGTGCCCTGCACAAGTCCTTCACGTCACTGTGTGTGTACTGTATTGTTCCAGGTCACCAATTTACTGTCCAAAAATTGACTGTCTTCTGCAATGCAAGGCTCCGCAGTTGCATAGTATATATGATTCTGTTTATGTTTTTTTTTCACATAATTTGTTAGGCCACTATTGAACAGTCTTATTTTATTGATGTGCTTTTTTACTGGCATATGTCCAGTTATGAGCAGCGTAATGATTTTCAATTATTTTCTGTTTGAAGTCTGCTATTTTCTGCCGGCACGGGTCTCCTGTGTGATCATTTCCGTGTCCGTTCCCTGGAATTATAGATTATTCCAAGCTTTCGAGAATATGTATTTGCATCATCATGGAGGCTACAATATAAGAACAATACAGGAGAATTATTTTTGCCTCTTTTTTTTCATTACAGTTAATGCTGTAACTAACATCTATGTTGAGGTTGGTTTTCATGATGTAACATAAAATTTATGTTCTTCATACATTGTGAATCTGGATAAATTGAAGAACACAGTTTAAGTTGAATTTGTAGTTATAAAGCACATTCCAATTGTAAAATTCTTTATTAAAATTGTTATAACCATGACGTGTGTAAAGTGGTACTGGTAGGTGAGGAACAAAATGCCTGTCATTTCGGGTCAAAAATTGGATTTTTGTATGGATTCGAAATCTGTAACAACTTGTGCATCGAAACGAATTCTAAAATAAAAAATTATTTGAGTCATTGATTTTCCTCTATTGACCATATTTCGTGTTACTCGTTGCAATTGTGATTCCATGGTTGAAAGTAAAATTGAATTACCTGTTTAACAATGTGCAACTCGACCTCTATGCTATTCGGAATTTTCAAGTTGATGGGCTCCCCCACGCCATCTATCGAGCAAGTACAATTTCATTCATTTAAAAAGTAGTGTCGGTGATACCATTCAAACGGTGTTCGTCCCATTGTCCTACGTCGAACCGTTTCAAAAGTTTAAAAGGAAGAGGGACTATGAAAAGCCGCACTGTATATAATGGCGAGTTACAGGTTAGTGCGACATAGGTGTCGAATTCCGTCACACAGAATGTATATTTCACATTATCATTTTCATTTTATTTCTGATCTGGATTATTTATACCAGATTTTTTCGAATGAGCTTTTCTCGTCCACTTAGAGTCAGTTAGATGATACAAAATGGCATTTTCCAAACTATGAACAATATTTATTTCAACATATTTTTCTGGTTACTATTTTTTTTATGGATGATTATTTTCGGTGGGGAAGGGGGGGGGGTACATACATATTTTTCATGGTGGAGGACGTTCTTCTTGAAGACCTTTCGGTAGTGCGGGAGCCTCTGAGTTCTGGGTTCTCACTAAAAACTCCAGCATGTTGGCTCGTCTGGTCATGACCTCCGATGATACCTGGGCCTGCTGGCCCATTGTCCCTTGCCTGTTGTTTGCTCTTACAGTACTCATTTCAGTAATTGTGAGCCCTGCACGGGTTTGTACAAGTCCTTCACTGTGTGTGTAATGTATTGTTTCAGGTCACCAATTTATTGTCCAAAAATTGACTGTCTTCTGCAATCCAAGGCTCCGCAGTTGCATAGTTTATATGATTCTGTTTCTGTTTTATTTTCACATGATTTGCCAGGTCACCAATGAAGAGTCCCATTTCATTGATGTGCTCTCCAACTGGCATATGTCCAGTTATGAGCACTGTAATGATTTTCATTTATTTTCTGTTTGAAGCTTTGAAATCTGCTATGTTCTGCCAGCACGGGTCTTCTATGTATTCATTTCTGTGTCCGTCTCCTGGAATGTAAGATTATTCCAAGCTTTCGAAAATATGTATTCCCATCAACAGGGAGACTACAATGAAAGAACAATACAAGAGAGTTATTTTTGCCTCTTTCTTTCATTTCAGTTGATGCTGTAACTTACATCTATGTTGAGGGTGGTTTCAATTATGTTACACAAAATAACTATTGTTCATACATTGTGAATCTGGGTGAATTGAAAAACACAGTTCAAGTTATATTTGTGGTTATAAAACATATTCCAATTGTGAAATTCTATGATAAAATTGTTATCACCATGACGTGTGTAGAGTGGTACTGGTAGGTAAGGAACAAAATTCTTGTCATTGACTAGAGACAAATAACATTTGACAAAAGTCTACTGTGACATTAAGGTTAGTGTTACCAACTGTTGATTTCAATACTAAAAATCATTTTATTACCGGATTATGGTTGACATTCTGGTGGTGTTGGATAACATGGTTTCATTATGAACATTTTTAAAATTTGGTTTAGAGTCTAGTGACAGTAAAGAGGAGTAATCTCATTCAAATGGTTGATGTACGTCTTTTTGTTGATGCAATTAGTGATTGTGAATTGAAAGCCATGTCCAGGAAAGTTTGTTTTGATCTATGTGACTCAGTGGTTAACAATTTTACTGCTTCAAAATTCATTCGATGATCAGAATTGTTCACTTGTTCTGCTAGAGCGCATCTTTCAGGATGCCATTGCAGTAACTTTTGAGTGAAGTGATTCTATTTGCTTATAATCTTAGGGTTTGGCCTACGTATTGTATGTCATAACCTTGACAAGAAATACTATAAATGACATTTGTGAGTGAGGTTAGATCATTTTCATTAGACTACTCTTCTAGTGAATTCCACAGACATGAGGTTCTACCAGACCATCTGGACTACATATGGTAAATCTACGGTAAAGAATTTCAAACTATGGTCTTGAACCAAGATGGAGCTGGCCATAAATCAGCCACAAAACCAATTGAAAACCTTCTTCTGAGACAGGAATTACAATCGTTAATGAAATAAAATAACAACAGATTGATAAAAAGACTGCTCAATATTGAAATTTCAGTAAACCATACCTCAATCAATAAGTAAGAGTCCTTTCTAGTGGCGTTGAAGAGAACGTTGATTTCCCTCACTAATGGGTCGATTTTTTCTATTCTTCTAGTAAACAACAAATTTCTCATAATAAATTGTTCCATAAAGTTAAGTTCAAAAATTTAACAAAAATTGATAAATCCAAAATCTTCAAGAAAAATCAATGATAAAAACTGATCCGAACTGGATCGAAAATATCTCAAACACACCCATCCTTGATGATGTGTTTCAATTTCTGGCCTTAGACTCCAAATTCAGTATCGAAAAAATCATACTGAAAGATATATTCATAAAAAATATATTGGCAGATGTTGACTACCTCACTTCCACCATTACTGAACTCCTTCAGAAAAAAATATCACGATAGCAAGAGCCACTAACGTTATTACTAATCACATTGAAAATTCACGCCAAAATTGGATTTTTCAAATTATCCTCATGAAAACCAAAAAAAAATGAGAGACAATCCCTCTTATCTCAACTCAATCAGATGAAGGTAATGTTACAGTCATCATGGACAAAGAACAGTATATGAGTCTGTCCAATGACATCATTCCAAGTACTAATTTGTTAAGTTACTAGAGGATCCCACCTCGTCTATACAGAGGGAAGGAAATGATTAAATCAAATCAATTTGTTATGATAACCAAGTACATGAGATATTGAAAAAGGAGCCTACAAACAATAATGGTATTTCTCCATAATTTTATTCATTACCAAAAATTCACAAACCCACCCTTTCAGTCAGACCTATAGTAGCTTCTATAGGAACACCCACTGGAAATATTGAACAATTTTTTACAACGAATATTTTATGAAATATTTATTCGAAGTGTCAGAACAATTCAATAATCTCAAAATCCCAGACAACTATGTACTGGCTAGTACTAAGATGTTGTATCAGTTTTCAGTAATGTTTACTTGGAAGTTTGTTTGAGAGCAAAAGATAAAAAGTGGGACAGTATCAGTAACCATTGTTGCATCCTGAAAAAGGCTTTTTTCAATTTGATAACTTTTCTTTTCGAAAACACATATTTTTCATTCAACAATGAAATATATAAACAAATTTTGGTACCCCAATGGGGGCATCCATTTCACCTATTCCAGCAGCTTCATGGACGATGTGCTAGATACAGTTTTTCCTGTTCTATCTTTCTAATTATATTTCATCAAAAAATATGTTGATGACATCATAGTGGCTTCACCAAAAAAAGAATTGAATGAGATTCTGAAAACTATCAACAGTATGATCCATATATTCATTTCACAATAGAGACTGAAAACGAGAATTCCGTATCATTTCTAGACACAAAATGTATCCGAACATTGGAAAAAATTTAAAACCTTGGGTTTAATTTTCCAAAAAGTGAACCTGTAAAACGGAGAAAAACAGAATACTAGACATTCAAACACCATTTTCCAAAAAAATTTTATCTTCTAACTAAATGAAATCTAAAATCATTACTTTGCAAAATTCCATTCAACACATCGGCTATCATAGATGTACATGCTGATGATAACCAAGATAATACAACCTTGATCAACAATGAGATTGACACGGTTTCAATTCAACCTATTCTCACTCCAATTCCATACATAAGAGAGATCACTCCTAAACTCACCAGATCATTCAGTTCTCTTAACAACTCCAAAATTGCAAATGAGACTGTCAACAATCAGATCAATTTTCTCTAGTGGAAGATAAAAATTCTCTAACCTCACTTACAAATGTCATTTATAGTATTCCTTGTCGAAGTTGCGACGAACAATACATAGGCCAAATCCTAAGATCATTAGCCAATAGAATTACTCCACACAAAAGTGACTGCAGATGGCATCCTGAAAGATGCGCTCTAGCAGAACACGTAAACAATTTCAATCACCGAATGAATTTTGAAGCGGTAAAATTGTTAATGACTGGGTCACATAGATCAAAGAGAACTTTCTTAGAAATGGCTTTCATTTCACAATCAACTAATTGCATTAACGAAAAGACTGATAATAACCATTCTACTCCTCTTTACTGTCACTAGACTCTTAACCAAATTTTCAAAATGTTCATAATGAAACCATGTTATCCAGCACGACCTGAAGGTCAACCATAATACGGTTATGAATTGAATTTCAGTATTGAAATCAACAGTTGGTAACACTCAACCTCAAATGTCACAGTTGACTTTCGTCAAATGTCATTGTCTGTAGTAAATGACAGGAATTTTGTTCCTAACCTACCAGTTCTACTTCACACCTCATGGTGATATTAATTATATTATAGAATTTCATGATTTTCACTGTGATGTATAACTACAAATTTAATTTGAACTGTGTTCTTCATTTTACCTGAATTCACAATGTATGAACAAAATGAATTTTGTGTTACATCATGGAAACCAACCCCAACATAGATGTCAGTTACAATATTAACTGTAATTACAGAAAGAAGCAACAATAAATCACTTATTCCCGAAAGCTTGGAATGATCTAAAAATAGTTTTCTTTTTCCATTGCAGCAAACCCCAATATACTCGAGTTTTATATATCGCAATGCATTCTAATTGAAAGAATCATATATTTAAATTGATCCGAAAGTATACCAGTTTTGTTCAACTTGTTTCATTACAAGCTTTCATTCAGTTTCACTTGATAGTTCGTTCGTTCGTTCGTTAGGATCAAATCTTGCAAGTGCATTTTGACTGATTGATTTGAAATTTGGCAGGTGTTCATAATTCCGGTGACAATGCATTAGGGAAATTTTGTTATACAAAAAATGGCGGCTCCAATATGGTGGACGAAAATTGTAATTATGATCCGATTTGATTCAAAATTGGTATGTGATGGTCTTCGGGCTGGGGGATTATGTCAAAATTCATAAGTTCAGAATGGTGGTTCCAAGATGGCAAACAAGTTTTATGATTATGGTCCGATTCGATTTGAAATTGGTATGTGGGGGTTGTCGAGTTCGATGATCGAGAAATTCTTGTCAAAATTCATAAATACAGGAAGGCGGTCCCAAGATGGAGTACGAGTTTTGTGATTATGGTCCAATTCGATTCAAAATAGGTATGCGGGGGTTTTCTGGGTCGGAGATAATGAATTTTTTGTAGAAAGTCATGAATTGAAGATGGCGGCCCCAAGATGGAGGACGAGTTTTGTGGTTATGGTCGAATTCGACTCAAACTTTGTAATGCGGAGGTTTACGGGGTCGAAAATTATGAGTTTTTTGTCGAAAGTTATAAATTCCTGTCGGCGTCTCTAAGATGGTGGACTAGTTTTGTGATTATGTTTCGATTCTATTCAGAATTGAAATGCGGCGGTTTTTGCTGTCGGAGATTATGAGTTTTTGTCAAAATTTATAAATTCAAGGTGGCGGCTCCAAGATGGAGGACGAGTTTTGTGATTATCGTCATATTTCATTCAAAATTGGTATGGTGGGGATTTCAAGTTCAGAAATTCTGATTTTTTTGTCAAAATCTATAAATTCAATATGGCAACTTCAGGATTTCGGACGAGTTTTGTGATTATGGTCAGATTCCATTCAAAATTGGTGTGTGGGAGTTTTTGGGGTCGGGAATCATGATTGCCTTCAACTCAAAACTTACAGGGAAGAGACCTTGTAATAATGATGCTCTATTAGAAATGAACAGATTGAAGCAAACTAACTAAGAAGCAAAAGAAAAGACTAATGAAAAAACTTTTTAAAGACAAGCTTTCATCTAAGCCGTGTACTGAAACGTATGATATGAATTTGAGTCATCACTGACAATGATTCAATAATTTTTTGTTGAATTATTTGGTTTCAAAAGCTTGTCGTGCATAATGATCAGAAAAGTAGATACCAATCAATTTGATTGGGCAGTGAGTTGCTTAGTAAGAACCTGTCGAAGTCATGATTTTATTACAATTCGCGCGACAAGCTTTTTGAAATCAAATAATTCAACAAAAAATAATTGAATAATTGTCAGCGATGACTTCAACTCATTTTATACGTTTTGGTACGAGGGTTAAATGAGAGTTTGTTTTTTAAAAGATTTTTTATTAGTTATTTTATTTTATATAAGTTGAATCACCTGGAAATATAAGAAAGCGTTCAGGAAGAATTGAATCCTTCTGCAGATTTCGATCTGGTAGAGTTTGAGCTTCATACGGAAATATAAACAATGAATACATTGTGGAATCTACTTCTCCAATTAGTTGATGAAGCGGTTTTCTGAATATGGGGATGATGTTTCATTCATATATAATCAAAAAAGTCCCTACAGTAGTTCGTCTGGTTCTCAGACATTGCCATCACTTTTGTGTAGCCGAAGTAATATAATAAAAACATAAAAGCATATTTGCCGTCTCTAATAAAGAAAAATATTCAGAGAACTCTGATTCAGAAAATATAATACTTTTCACATAGACAGAGTTGTTTTCCTAATCCCATTGACACTAATTTCGGAAAAATCAGTCTGAGTTTGATATACAAATAAAATTTAAAAAAAATACATTTTCAACATTTACAACAATATGATATTTGAGAAAAAAAATCTTTGCCTGTAAAATGTTCATCAATGCAGAGTTGCCGCTTGTATCAGAAAGTAGAACCTCCTCTTTCAATTCAAATAGAACACTCTGTATATTTTATCATTTTTGGAACCCTTATAGGATTCCTCATAACTTTACATAATAATTTCCTATACCTATCTGAGACAGTTTTCGCGATAAAAATTGTTCTGTCAAATTATTTTGCAAAACCAGACCATTGAAAAAGAGCGATATTTTTACAATGCAAATCTATAAAATACTGCAATTTTGATCATAAGACCATTGAGTATTCTGCCGATGAAGTGGATCTCAGTTTCAGCATAAAGGGAGGCTCAAAAGTTAGTTGCTTCTGGAGACTCATGAAACTCAGTTTTTTTTTATGAGAACATACTGTATATTTTTATTTTTTTTCCATACCTATCTTGTACAGTTTGTGAGTTATGATAATTTATGTTCTGAAATGTTTGGATCATCATGGAATGAAGAAAGTATCATCGTCAAACATGTACAGAGTTGGAACGGTGCTGAATCATTTCAATAAATGGTCAAAATGTTGACTATTAGTTTCTACCTTCTTGAGCGAAAATAAACAGCATCTATTGTGGCTCTCCGAATCTCATTAGGATCTAATTCCTGAAACGATCGATTCACTCGATGTTCTGATCATTCCCCACAAATAGAAGTCTAGTGATAAACAGAAAATAGATTTTCAAAAAAGAGGAAGTTTCCAATAAAGAAATCGCAACCCATGGAAATCTATCTCCATTATTTATAATTTTAATTCAACTATGAAAATATGTCTCGCGCGACCGCTACGGCATGCACGCGCCGTCTCTGGATAGAGTACACCACTTTTTTTTTATAGAAATAAATATCAATTTGAGAATTTGAAGAGATTATGGTGAGTGTTTAACATTCGAAAGCAGTGAAATTAGGTTCATTTTTCAACAATTTGGGCATTTGTTAATAAGTCCTAATTTTTCGGGCCTCGGTTTTCATGAAAAACGGCACAAATGTTTAAATATTACCCCAAAAAAATGTTCGCTCCTTGGAGCCCTTCTAATATGTATACATAACAAGATAACGTTCTGAAAGTTGTTAAGTTTGTTTATTATAATTTTTTTAACAAAAATAAAAAATAAAATATATTTTCATCCATATATTTTGCTATCGCTGTTCTTGCATTAAATAAAAAAAATTTTTTAACATTTTTTAAAATTGTTATAACAAATTCAGGTATAGAGTAATCGAATATTTAAAAAAAAATAAAAAAAAATATTGTTGTTTAGAGAATAGGTATAATGATTTTTTTGAAACAATATTTTTCTCAAAAAAGATCTTACTGTTTATAATCGTTTTTTTTTATATTTCCATCATTTTAATGATTAGTTGAGGATTTTTTCCTTTAAAAATCATAATTGGCATTTCTCATTAAAATAACAAAAAATCAAAAAAAAAAACTTTATTTAGTTAAAAATTTGTTATAAACGAATTCCAAATCTTATTATATTTTTCTTCTGATACCAATAAAAATAACAAAAACAACCATATGCAACGGATTGTCGGAAATATTTTATTTTTATTTTTTTATAGATTTTTCTAAAATTACGGTATAACAATGTTTTCGACTTTTTGTTGCATATGGTTGTTTTTGTAATTTGAGGTTGTTAAAAAAAAACATTATGAGATTTGGAATTCGTTTATAACAAATAATTAACTTAAGAAACATAATTTTTTTGTTGTTATTCTATTGAGAATTGCCAATTATGATCCTCAGAGAAAAAAAATTCTTGAATAATCATTTAAATCATGGAAATATAAAAAAACCATCATAAACAATAGGATTTTTTGTATGAATATTGTGTTTGAAAAATCATAATATTCTCTAGACAACGAAATGACCATTTCTTTAAATTTGGAACTGATGAATTTGTTTATAAACAAATGTTCTAAAAAAAAATTTCCGAATGATATTGAACGCCTCCGTTCCATGCAAAAACAGCAATAGCAAAACATATAAATATTTTTTTTTTTTACATTTTTTTAATTTTGAATTTTTTGTTAACTTTGAAAAATTATAATAAACAAAAAATATATATATATATATATATACGTTGGGCTCTCGACAGCGGAATATTTTTAGAGCTATATATTAGTCAAGTAATTGTTGAGGCCTCTAATTACTGAAGAACTTGTCATTGAACGTTAGTGATATTAGAATATCGCAAATGCACATTCTTTATACTAAATATTTCCTATGAAAATGTAGAACCATCTTCAAATTAAGAAATGCTCAAACTATCTATATCAATCTCAAACATCATCAACCAATCATAAAGTTTTTATCGCGAAAAAATCTCTCGGGAAAACCTGTTTATGAATTATCCTAGAAAACTCCACGGAACTGTGTTGGTGTATATCACAAATTGAACACCCTTACGTGAAAAGAAGTCGAGAATGTATTTACATACTCATTACGAAGCGTTTTCAACTCTTTCAAGGTAAATTGAATGCAATACTTCAAAAAGGGTCAGTAGCATACGATGAATTTCATAATTTCGGAAGCGGAAACTTAAGGACTCGTAATTTAGGTATTATATTGTTCAAGGAAAGAATGGGAGAATGGATTAACAAACATCTGTGGCGTCTGAAATAATTAACATTCTATAAATATTTCAGAACATTCCTCCTGGAAACAGCAGCCGGTAGCATAATATTAAACGAAATATTATGTGGGCTATAGAAATATTTAAAATAATTCGATGTAATATTGAATTAATTAATTATTATGAACCATTTCCCTAGTATATCAAATCATTTTTGCAATCTTTATAAGATTCCTCATGAATTTTTGTGCAAAACCTGACCATTGGAAAATAACAATTTTCCCATAATGCAAATTGAGAAAATATTCCAATCTGAGCAAAGCTGCACCAAACCATTGAGTATTCTGACGATGAACCGGATCTCAGTTTCAGCATACAGAGAGACTCAAGAGTAAGTTCCTTCCGGAGACTCAATTTTGTATACTTTCCATTCATTTATCACATATAGTTTGTTAGTTATGATCATTTATGTTATGAAATCGTCTTCAATAAAGTATTTTCAATGGTGATTTAGATTGAAGGCTATGAATTTCGTTCTGACAGAGAACTGACATAATTTCTTCATTGTCATCCTGAATTCAAGTTCCGTAGGTGTACCATGACAGAAAATATTTACCCAAATGTTGTTTCGATGGATTAATTCATCATTTATAGTCAATGTATAAAAAATAATAGCAGAAAATGCACAGATTTCAATAAGAGGCATCCTTGTTCTTTCCCAATGATTTTGAGAAAATTCATCGGATTGAGTAGGAGTTTTTAAATGTTTGGATCATCTTTGAAAGCAACAGAAAACTTGGCTATACCTGTGACAGATACAACGCACAATGCAATGAATATTTTTTCATACTTCTACGGAAATCCCAATGTTTCAAATCGTAGTGCAGTTCATGATTTCGCAGTTCATGATTTAGGTGTGATAGTCTAGTCGAGGAGTGAGTTTCCTGCGGAAAATAGTTGCAAGTCTCCAAAAAATATGAGCAATAGCTTATCCGATTTGGGTTGCAATTCTGAGAGAGACTTCTTTTTGTTTTCTCTGCTGGAAAAGTGCAATTATTATTAACGAAAAACGAAAACAAAAAATAACTCAAAAATATCAATTTATAAATTTGAATGAATTATGGTATGTTTTTAATACTTGACAGAACAAGGTTGTAACGTTCATTTTTGACCTCAGAACATCTTTCTCCGGAATAAATTAACTTCACTAGGTTTGTTGCATATTTCAGTATCAAAGTATATCTGGAGAACTATATTACGATACGCCCCTGGTTCTTCTCGACTAACTCTGGAATGGTTTGGGTTTCTTTGTTCGAAGTGACAAATCTAGATGTTCCTTTGATGCAGTGTTGCCAAGCAAGGGTAATTTCTCCAGACATGTCATCGAAGGTTGGAGAAATATTGTTCTCTATTATATCGTGTCTGATATCATGGCTTCCTGAGGAGATTTCTGGGAGAGCGACATCTGTAGACTAGTTTGATGAAGCGAAGATCAGCGGATAGAAGAAATCGGAAGCTTGACTTCAAGCTTTTTTGTGGTGGTCGAAGTTGCTTGGTTAACTATGACACTTGTTCGATGTCGAGGCAGAAACGCCATATTGCTGTTACTTGTTGCTGGGAAGTCATTGTGTGCGTGTGGCATTGGTTCTGAAAAATAAGTGATTGCGGATCATCCATTGGTTAGGATTTTTTTTTCGGACCATGTTCAGTGCGGTCAGGACACATTGGTTGGGCCTGCGGGCATATTTTGGTATCATCTGGATTGGCACTCTTCGCAGGATTTGAAACGCCACACCACGCCCACCTGTTGTCGGACTCATGGAACATTTTACATCAAACTTAACAGGTATGTGTGCTCTCACCGATGTCTGGCATGGCATCAGAAATCTCTTTAATTGAAATCCACGAGTGGAACATGACTTTCCTCATCAATAGCTGCGATGGTGGGCCGAACAGAATCTTATATGTCCATTTGCGGGATCTCGAAGTTATTCAAGAGAGATTTTTGAAAATTATAACATCAAAACCAATTAGATACTCATCCAATCCAATATTCACAGAAATGGAAGTACTAGATTTACGTTAGCAATATTATTATAAAATTGAGATGAAACAATTCCAAATTATATTCAATCTACCACTCATCAACCATAAATACCAAACCCGTCTGAAAACGAATAACGCTCTGAAAATGGCATCATCCCGAAAAAGAATAGGGCAGGGAATCATATTTTTTCAGCTAGTAGATTTTATAACTCTCTTCCGATAAAAATCAAAGAATCTTCAAACATATTTTCCTTCAAAAAACAGACCAAATATTTTGTTATTTCCCTAGAACGTATGGTTATCAAATCATTGTTAAATCATTGAAATATGTTATCTTCTGGACCTGTTCATAATTAAAGTTATTTTTTGTTACACGCTTTATATTAGCTCAATTTGTATGTTCGTTTGTTTGGTTGTTTGTTTGTTTGTTTGTTTGTTTGTAACCGACTCCTTTGGGCGCGATTTTGACCCACTTCCGAAGTCCGAATGATCTGAAATCTGGCAGTTATACATTATTCCAGTGACAATGCATTGAAAAATTTTTGTGTGAGAAAAAAAAACAAAATGGCGGCTCCAATATGGCGGACGAGTCTCGTGATTATGGTCCGATTAGTTTCAAAATTGGTATCTGAGGGTTTTCGTGGTCAGAGATTATAATTTTTCTGTCAAAATTCAAAAATTCGAATTGGCACCTCCAAAATGAGGACGAATTTTGTGATTGTGGTCTGATTCATTCAAAATTGGTATGTGGGGATTTTTGGGGTCAAGTATCATGATTCTCTTGTGGAAATTGAAAAATTCAAGATGGCGGCTTTAAAATGGCGGCCGAGTTTTGTGATTATGGTCTGATTCTATTCAAAATTGGTATGTGGGGGTTTTTGAGGTCGGAGATTATAATTACCTGATTTGATAAGATCATTCCATTTTTCAATTTGCAGAAAAATAATAAAAATAAAAGTCAAAAAAATAACACACTTCCATAAATAAACCACACTTAAAAGTAGGAAATAAACAATAGTTTAAAAAACTAAAAAACACGCTTTCATAGAAAACCAGACTAAAAAATAAAAAATAAGAAAAAACATTCTTCTATTTAAAATAAAGCGTGGGGTGCATGGTATCAATAATTATATAGTACATTACACATCTAGGGCAGTAAAGTAAGAAATGTCTCAGATCACAGGTAATTGTAGGCCGAGGCGATACCATGCACCCCACGCTTTTTTTAAATAAATTTTTTTTTCCTATTTTCTAGTTTTGAGTCTGGTTTTTTATAAGAGCGTGTTTTTGAGTTTTATTGAACTATTATTTATTCTCTTCATTGTGATATTATGATTAAATAATTCTATGTGATTCGCATTTCAGCCCTGTTTCAGCATGTTTAATACAATTTTATTTATATTATATGATTTTACCATATTTAATACAACTTTATTATATGATATATTATTCTAGTGAATTCAGCACTTCATTGTTATATACTTTTATATACATTAAAAATCCAATTGAACTTGATTTGAAAATGTGTTGTACTAACAACTATTAATATTTCAGAATGAGTAACTCGCCCACGCACCTGTTTATTCGAAAATATCTCATCAGGATATACTATCCTGCCACACTCCAGAAATGTTCACTTGAAGGTGTTTAAATTGTATGCCTGTCTGATTCTTTTTTTGAATAAACTCATTATTATATATTATTATCATTATTACCAACTATGGGGCGAAGTTTGATGGTGCTGAATAAAAAACGCCAACGGCCAGGGTATGTGAATTGTTCATAGTATTATGCATGATTATACAGTTTTTCATTGGTTCTGAAAGTTTGTTCATTTCGCGAATGGCTATGGCAATGAATATTTCACTATCGGCCGTGTTGACAAGTTTGCCGTTACAAAACTCTCGTAGTAAAATGGGTAGATTTCAGGAAATGATTCAGGTATATGATTCCACTCCGGTCGAAGAGCATTATGAAATGATTGAGATAAGCATTATCATTAGAAAAATGATACGATCATTGATTGATTTTATTGTATTTTTATCTAGTGATACGATCACTAGAGTGAATCATAATGATTCTGAATGCTCATAGTGTTGAATATTTAATAATTTTTATGGTCATTCTGATACAGGGTGATTCCAGTCAATCAATGATAATCTAAGGTTGATTTATCATGATGAGTATTCGTTTTCTAGATTCATATACTGTTGGGAATTTCTATGGGGGATGAATGGCTCATTATTTCGCGTTGCTGTTAGCCAAGCGGGTTGAATAATTTTGCTCCTTGATATCTTTCTTTGAGAAGGAAAATTTCAATTTGGTGTTTTTTTCTATAGGGTGTTTTCCAGTTCTCCAGTTTTCCAGTTTTCCAGTTTTTTCAGTTTTTCCGGTTTTTCTATGCTAGTTCTTTGTGTTTGGCTTAGACCTTTGTTTTGTGGACCTTTGGACTTGGACTCTTGAAATTTTGATTTTGGTTTTCCTCATACTTTTGAAGAAGGCCAGTGGTCCTTTTGAGTACTTGGGAGAACATGGTGGTCCAGTTCATAGTCTGCATGGTGAACAATTCTGGAAGCTGGTAGGATGCCATCCCTTCGACTACACGGTCATTCCACAAGGAATGATCATCAGAATATGCAAGATGATGGACGGTGGTGCTTCATTAGGATGAAATCTTGGAATCAGATCACGCTAGTCAATTGTTCGAAAAATTGTTTTTACTTGCTTGTTGTTTATACTTACTTGTTGTGATGTTTTTCTGAGAAATCATTACCTTTGCGAAATTGTTTATATACTAGAAGGCGCCACCTTTATCGCGTACTGTTGTTGTATTATACTGTACTTGTTGTTGCATACACTCGCATTGTTGTTCATGCTGAAGGGATTATCTGCGGTATGATTAATAAGTTATTAGGAGTGAATTCATTGTTTATTATTGCTGCGGCCACTGATAAGCGGTATTTGAGATGGCCTATCTGAGGATATTTTTTCCACGCATGCGCAACGCCTGAGCTCACGCGAACGCTTCTATTGAACTTTGGTGAATAATATTTGTTGAAAAGCCTCTCAACATCTGCAATCGCTCCGTAAATTTATGTGTTATCGCCATTTTGTACGCTGCCAAGCTCCTAGTAAATAGATATGAATATGATGAGCTGGGTTGGCGCATATTGGATTGTGTATCGTGCCTACTGTTGGACACTTCGATAAATTGATGTTTTTGATATCTTATAGATCGAGATTTGATAATTTAGTAGTTTTGACAAATCAATAATTTGGTTTTTTGACACATCAATAATTTGGTATTTTGACAATTGATGTTTGATATTTGATAGTTCGATACTTGATAGTTTTGTATTTTTGATACATGAATAATTTGATAGTTTGACAATTGGTGATTTAATACTTGATAGATCGATTCTTGATAATTTGGTTTATTTGATAATCAATAATTTGATAGTTTGACAATTGATATTTTGATATTTAACAGATCCATACTTGATACTTTGCTATTTTGGTACTCGATAGTTTGATACTTGATAAATTGATATTTTGATCCTTGATATTTAGAAGCACTTGTAACAGATTGGTATTCGGTGCTCGAATGCTATGGCTTGCACTCACAAACTTGAAGTGTTTGATATTTTGCTTAGATTCAACTGTGCTGATATTGTTGTTATTATTGTGTACTTGCAGATACATATGACCGAGTTAGTTGGTTTCGTTGTTCTGTTCAGAAAATCAATAGATTCCTCAGAGTCGTATTTCAATCCTTTGGTAAATTGAGGTATGGATCGAAGTATTATTGGATATTTTGAGGAAAATAATTTTATCTGCTGCCCATTTATAACTTAATAATTTCAGTGATCACTCAACGAACCTCCCTATCTGCACTGTAGTTTAGCCGCAAATATTCTGAGTCAAGTGCAAGCTAGTGTGTCGTTATACGGTTCCAAGGTCACGTTGGAAAAAATATTTGAGTTTATTTTTCAACAAGTTTGGCATTTGTTAATTAGTCCTTATTTTTCGGACCTCGGTAGTCATAAAAAAACGGCATGAATGTTTGAATAATAGCTCTAAAAATATTTCGCTGTCGAGAGCCCAACGTATATATATATATATATATATATATATATATATATATATATATACTGAAATTATTAAGTTATAAATGGGCACCAGATAAAATAATTTTCCTCAAAATATCCAATAATACTTAGATCCATACCTCAATTTACCAAAGGATTGAAATACGACTCTGAGGAATCTATTGATTTTCTGAACAGAACAACGAAACCAACTTACTCGGTCATATGTATCTGCAAGTACACAATAATAACAACAATATCAGCACAGTTGAATCTAAGCAAAATATCGAACACTTCAAGTTTGTGAGTGCAAGCCATAGCATTCGAGCACCGAATACCAATCTGTTACAAGTGCTTCTAAATATCAAGGATCGAAATATCAATTTATCAAGTATCAAACTATCGAGTACCAAAATAGCAGAGTATCAAGTATGGATCTGTTAAATATCAAAATATCAATTGTCAAACTATCAAATTATTGATGTATCAAATAAACCAAATATCAAGAATCGATCTATCAAGTATTAAATCACCAATTAATCTATCAAATTATTCATGTATCAAAAATACAAAACTATCAAGTATCGAACTATCAAATATCAAACATCAATGTCAAAATACCAAATTATTGACGTGTCAAAAAAACCAAATTATTGATTTGTCAAAACTACTAAATTATCAAATCTCGATCTATAAGATATCAAAAACATCAATTTATCGAAGTGTCCAACAGTAGGCACGATACACAATCCAATATGCGCCAACCCAGCTCATCATATTCATATCTATTTACTAGGAGCTTGGCAGCGTACAAAATGGCGATAATACATAAATTTAGGAGCGATTGCAGATGTTGAGAGGCTATTCAACAAATATTATTCACCAAAGTTCAATAGAAGCGTTCGCGTGTGTTGCGTTTTACGCATTTTCACATTGCTTTGCACCAACCCTAAAATAATTAATGACAGTTGTCAGGTATCGTCGTTCAGAACGACTAGAAAAACAATATTGTCAACAACATCTATAAAAACTATATATTTGCCTCCAAAATTTGTTAGCTAGAAGTAATAAAACTATTAGAAGTCACCATCCTGGTTTTATTACAAACAACAAGAGCGGTAGCAGTTTTTCCAGCAACAAAAGTTACAGTCCATTTGAAAACAAAACTCATACTCACAAACATGGTCCAACGACCGGGATATTGATCGAAATATATTCTGAAACCTTCACTGAAGTAGCTATACGAGCATTCGTCGCCGTCGAGGAAGTCCAAAGAAAGTTTCCCAAGCTGTTCAGCTGTGCAGAGAGAAGAAAAGGGCCTTCCCGTGACTTCCGTTTGAGAGACTATCTACCTACATTGTTTTTGATTACCCAGGGGCAACGAACGTCGTTGTCTTTCGTCGCCAGAAGTCAAAGTCAGTATTTTCCTTGCCATTTCCTTTCCTTTTCACAATCGTTTGAAATATATTTAATCTTGATTTTGGTTGTAGTTGTTCGAGAGTTGACATACATTATACTTATAATCCACTGAGTCAAAATGGCTGATATAGACCTATTAGTACGAAGGAGAGCAGTAATAAAAGGTAAACTAACAATCTTCTCTAAATTCGTCATGAAATTGGCCCCGCCAATAGCTGACGAAAATTTATTGCTTGAATTAGAACAACGTTTAGAGCGCTCTGCCTCTCTTTTCAATGACTTTGAAGCAGTTCAGTTGGATATTGAATTATTGTCTACTGAGGTAGATTCACAAATTCTAGAACGTGAAACATTCGAGCACATTTTTTATACCTCCACCACAAAGGCAAAGAATATTTTGAATTTTTCTAGATTAGATCAAAATAGTAGCGTAGGCAACACGAGCATGACGAATAATTTAGTTTCAACGAGCCCTACTAGTAATATAGGGGCTCCGAGCCTAACTGATCAAGGTATGTCTCAAAATATTAGATTGCCAATAATTGACTTGCCAAAATTTGACGGCAGCTTTGACGTTTGGATAGAATTTAGAGATATTTTCGAATCACTTATCCATAGAAACACTTCAATCAATGAAATTCAAAAATTTCATTATCTTCGTTCTACGTTGGAAGGTGGTGCCAGGCAAGTTATAGCTAGTTTAGAAATTACTTGTGCAAATTATCCAATTGCCTGGGATTAAGTCTCCAACCGATATAACAATTCTAGAATCTTAATACAAAACCACGTAAAAGCTCTATTCAAGTTGGCAAAAATTCATAATGAATCTTCTGTCTCTCTTAGAATCCTTACGGATAACGTTAAAAAACATATGCGTGCATTGAAATCATTGAACCAACCTACTGACAATTGGGATACATTGATCATCCATCTCATTTCTATGAAATTGGAGTCCAACACAAACAGGGAATGGGAGGAAAAGAAAGCTTCTTATCCATCACCCTGTTTGGAAAATTTATTCACATTCATGAAAGATCGTGCAGACCTTCTTGAATCCATAGAACATAATCAATGCAGCAATAAAAACTTGAGTAAAACTAAACAAGAGATCAAAACAAAACTTTTTTAACCTCAAATCAGTCGAACAAGATTTCACAGAAAGTTTGGTGTTCATTTTGTAAAAATAATCAACATTTTATACAGGATTGTCCCGAATTCATGAAGTTATCTGTCAATAATAATAATAATAATAATAAAGTTTATTCACCAAGAAAATATTTACAAAAAAGGTATATATGATTAAAGTGCGTACAGTAAATAAACAGGGGATACCACAGAAGCTTTAGTTCCAATGTAACTATCGCTTGTACGTGGCTTCATGTTGTTGTATGTTCCATCAATTTCAGTAGGTGATCATTACATAACTAGTTGAAGATGATTCGTTATGAAATAATTTGAAAAATATAAAATATATGTAAGAAATGAAGATATGAAAATGTAAAAATGAATTATAAAAATGTAAAATGTAAAATTTATAAATGTAAAATGTAAAGTGCTAAAAGGGAAAAGTTTAAAAGTTTAAAAATCTAAAATGTACAAATATAAAATATAAAAGTATCAGAATATAAAAATTCGAGTAACTAATTGAGAGATATGCGCATACGTACATATATAGATGTACTCAGACTTATACAATTAACACGGGAGAACATGGGTATAAATTATATTACTAATAAAAATAATAAGTAGACCATTCATTTTTTCGATTGAAGAGTATAAAATACCTAACCATATATTAATTTAGTTTTTGATTAACAAAATCGTGTAATTTGCTCCTTCCAAAAGCCAAAATCAATTTTTTATTTTTTTCTTGAATAAATTGATGCTCTGTAAGTTCCTTATATCAACAGGTGTTAGACTATAAAGTTTTGGTGCAAGAAAGTCACAGTGACGTTGCCCTATGGTTTTGTCACAGCGAGGTACGCTTAATGATATTGTTTTATTTCTTGTGCTGTAGGGTGTGTAACAGGGTGAGAAGAGATCTTGTTTTTTATGTTGACTAGTATATTTTGACAGAAAAGTTGCCTACTGTCAAATATTCCGATTCTTCATGTAATTTATCATTGGAGAATCTGAGTGGTTTACCGTATATAATTCGTAATATCCATCTCTGAATGACGTTTAAATTTTCTAAGTGCGTGTCATTTACGCCACCCCAGCCCACAATACCGTAAGTTAGTTGAGATTGAACCAGTGCGTAGTATAATATTTCTAGGTGTTTCGTGTCAAGGTAATCTTTCAGATATTTAAATCTATATAACATACCTCTTAACTTGTTGACTATATTTCTTATGTTAAGGTCCCACTTGAGGTGTCGGTCAATTACAATACCTAAATATTTAATCGATTCAGCTTCAGGTATTTCTGAATTTGGTCCGATAATCAAAAGGGCCCATATTTGGTAGTCCACTGGAGTATAGAGGAAAACGGTAGATATTTTGTTTTTCCAGGTTGAGAGTTAGTGTATTATATCGAAACCACTTTTCTATAACTCTAAAATCATCCTCCACTTCTGCTTTCAAGGTGTTCCATGATTTCGCCTCATAGAATATAGCCGTATCATCTGCAAAGCTCAAAATTTTGCCCCTGGTTCCTAAAGAAAGTAAACTGTTGATATACAGGGTAAACAACAGTGGACCAAGTACAGTTCCTTGTGGAACACCGTATGTTACATATCTACTATCACTCAACTCCCCTTCAATACTTACTTTCTGTTCGCGCTCTGTCAAAAAGCTTTTTAATATTCCGTATATATTTCCTCTTATCCCATAATGGTCTAGTTTGTCAAGTAATTTTCTGTGGCACACGGTATCGAATGCTTTAGAGAGGTCAACAAAAATGCATAATGATGGTTTACTTTTATCCAGTGAGTTATAAATATTAGATACTAATTGGTAAATTGCATCATCTGTTGATTTTCCCTCCTAAATCCATACTGATATTTAGATATCAAGTTAAATTTCGTACAAAAGCTGAGTATCCTGATTTTGAGGATTTTCTCAATTATTTTAGATAAGTTTGATATTAATGAGACTGGTCTATAATTTATCATTTCAAATTTACTACCACTTTTGAATAGTGGTTTCACGATTCCAATTTTCAATGATTTTGGAAAATAGCCTTTTTCGAAACAACAGTTTATTAAATGGGTTAAGGGGGCAGTTATCTGTTTTGATATGTTTTTCAAGGTTTCAGCGCGTATATTGTCGTGACCAGGAGCCTTTTTTGGTTTCAGTTGCATTATGATGTCGTGGACTTCTCTGGTATCGGTGGGATAAAGATACATTGAATTTTTCAATCTTGTGTCATGTTCTATATAGTCATCCGGAACTTTTATTTTACTTGCATATGTTTGACCCAAAGTACTATAATATTCATTGAAACTGTCAGAGATGTGCTTTTTGGAAAATAGTGGTGTACCGTCAGTTGATATAATTTTTTCTATTTTTGTTTCTGGTTTGGATCGATTGCAGATATCATTTACGCATTCCCAGAGAGCCTTGGATTGGTTCATGTTATTTTTGATTAATTTTTGTGTATAAGTTCTTTTAGAATTTTTTATTATCTTATCTAGTTTATTTTTGTAAGTATGGTACTGTGTTTTCAAAATTTGGTTGTTTGGGTCTTTCATTAATGTTTTATCTTGTTTTTTTTGTTTTGATTTAAGATGAAGTTATCATTTTTTCGTTTTATATTTTGTTTTTTTGCTTGACATTTTTCGTATTTCTTTCAATATATAAGTTAAGTTTTTGAATGAATTTATCAGTCATTTTGTCTATATCCCGTATCGAGTCTAGGTCGACCCATGTCTCGTATTCCAAATCGGTTTTTAATTATGAGAAGTTTATATATTGCTTGTATTTATTTTCATTTGGAATATTATTATGTGAACTTTGGTTTAGATCTATTGTTAATGCTATAGGGTAATGGTCTGTTATATTGAATTGGAAGACAAATGATTGGATATTTCTATGGGATACAGTTTAACAAAGAAGTGGTCAATACATGTTTGACTCTGTGGTCGGGTGTAGCTATTGATGTATGACTCATACCCAAAACTATTCGAGGAATTTTTGTATTCTTCGACAAACTCTGAATCTGAAAATAAGTCTATATTGATATCTCCCGTTATTATATGCCAGTCACTTTTTTCAATAGACTGTATATAGTCCAATAGATCTATATTGAACCTTTTTGGACAAGTACTTGGGGGTCTGTAGATGGCAGTTATCATGGCATTTGTATATTTTGATTTTGTTGTGATTTCAAGAGCCTTAATGTCACCAATGTTTATTCGCTATATGGAACTAATGCTGTTTTAATATATCTATTACACCATCATTTTTGTTAGTGTACTTTGTTATATATTGTGGTGTAGCATCAATTTCCACTATATTCAAATCATAGACAAGATATGTTTCAGAGAGTACAATGATTTGAAATTCAAGAGAAAGTCTGTTCAAGAATATTTTCATCTCATCCATGTTTTTGTGATACTTCTGATATTAAAATGTATTATACTAAATGGATTTTGTTTATCTGGTATAAAATCTTTAACATCTGAGATTACTTTTGCTACTATTGGTTCGTTCTTATACTCTTTTATGAATGGGTCCATTTTGGCTTTATAGTGTTAATACCTTAATATAATACAAAGAGTGAAATAAACTAAACATCAATTCAATAATATGCTAAGATGAGAAGAAGCGAATTTTAGAATAAGTTCATCGGCAGGTAATTTCTTACTCTGGTTTCTTTAGGCTTCACTGCTTTCCTTGTGGTTACACTAGTCTGTGGCGTATTGTTCACTTGATTTGTTTGAGTGTCACTGATATTCCTAAGTGGTAATTGGTTGCTTTTGTCGATCTTTTCCTCTTCATACAAATTGAGTTGCTGTGTTGGTTGGAGAAGAGCTTGAATATATTCTGCTCTAGGCTTAGCCAGGTTGAGAAAAATCGCAACTACTTGAAGGAGCGTGTTCTCGGTTTTTGTGTTTCCTTTTGTGAGACTGATGTTGGTTTCAACGGTTTTTCGTTGCTCAATAATCTTCTCATGGCACTTTGTTGTTTCGCTTTCGTGGGTGACGGTTGTCACTTGGTGCAGAATGTGTACCTGAAGTTGGTGTCGCAGGAGCACTATTGGGTTTATCAAGATTTAGGTCTCCTTGGTATTCCCTTTTCCAACAAATCATTCACCTCATATATCGTGCCATTTACAATTAATTTATTACCTCGTATATAACAGTCCTCATAATTTTCTCCCTTGGCAAGAAATAAGTGTTTTCGTAGAATTTTATGATCGCTTCTCTGTTTATGAGTCAAGTCATGGGCAATGGAAATATTTTTCCCTTTTAGTTTTTGCAGTTCTGCAGGACTTGTTTTTTTGAGGTTAGACAAGAACTCGATTTTTATTGGACAATTTTCTGCTTTTCCAAGTGGGTAGCAGTCGTTAAAATCATTTTCGTTTAGTTCCACGTCTAATAGTTCATTAAGTTCCTTGCTTAGTTTTTTGGGTGTTTTTTTCTTCTCTCCTTTTTTTTAAACCAAATATTATTATGTTCTTTTTGTTCTGGTCCCTTTTCAGGTATTCGATTTCTTCTTTTAGGTTTGTGTTTTCCTTTTGTAACTCGGTAACTGTATTCTTAATTTCCTCGATTTTTAGTAGAAGCCGAGCCTCACTTGCTTCAATAAAGTTTTTTATTTCGTTTCTAGTTTTTAAAATTTCATCATAAATTTGCTTGCTCGTTTTATCCAGTTCTGGCATTTTGAATACACAGTCAGCTTTGGGATGGTTCTCTGTATCTGTTTCAGATAGCGACTTCGTGTTTTTGTTGGTTTTTGTTTTTACTGGGATTTCAGTAAAGTAATTACTTTTCCATAGATAATTTGTTTTCTCTTCATTAGGTGGACACTTCAATCACTTTTTACGAACTAGTATGAATAAACTTTTTTTTTAGTTTGAATTACGGAGCAGCACGTATATTATACTTGGGGAGCGACTTTGGAGCACGTCTACTCTCGAATACACACACACATATGATGATGATCGTATTGACAAAACCAAGGCTTTAAAGCTGTGCATAAATTGTCTTAGATTTGGGCATTTAATAAAACAATGCCATTCCAGTTCTTGTAAACGCTGTAAATCTAGACATCTACCCTTTTACATATCGAAAGTGAAAATAGGACAAATTCTGATCCATCTCCGATAAATAGTGTACAGGAAAGCGTTAATTTAGCTGCTAGTCATATAACAAAAAATCATCAGGTCCTTCTTTCAACAGTTCTTCTGCGTGTTATTGATAATGAAAATGAATCTCACATAGCTCGTGCTTTATCAGATCCTGGTAGTCAGAGTAGCTTTGTTACTTCAGAACTTTGTGACATGTTGAATCTTACTAGAAAAAGAGTTGATATCAATGTATCTTGCATAAATGAAAATCTAACCAATATAAAAGCTTCTTGTATGATATGCATACAGTCAAAACACAACTCATTTTCAATGAAACTTTCATGTCTTGTTGTTCCTCAAATAACTAGCAATCTGCCTAACTTTGAGGTGGACATGAGGTCAATAAAAATACCATCACACATAAAATTGGCTGACCCCCACTTTAACATTCCTAATAAAATAGATCTACTTTTGGGAGCTGACTGTTTTTGGCAATTTTTGTGTGTTGGACAAATAAAATTAGGGCACCAAGGTCCTATTCTACAGAATACTAGGTTTGGATGGCTAGTATCTGGTCCTATACAATCATTACCGCCCTCAGTAGTACATTGTACTTTATTCATAATTCTGATAGTCAAATTGACAAGCAAATCAGCCATTTTGGGAACTTGAAACTTTTTCAAATTTCAAACCTCTTTCTCAGGTTGAAAAAGCATGTGAATCACATTTCTTAGAAACTTTTTCACGCAATGAAAATGGTCAATTCGTAGTCACTATACCACTGAAAGATACTCCTCAAAAATTAGGTGACTCCTATGAAACTGCTAAGAAAAGGTTTCACACTCTAGAACGTAAACTCGAAAGGCATCCAGAACATAAAATTGAATATTTCAAATTTATGGATGAATTTCGAATGCTAGGTCACATGCGTAAAGTAGAAAATAAGGATGAATCAAAAATTGCTTATTATATGCCCCATCATAGTGTTATCAAAGAAAGCAGTTTGACCACACGCTTGCGTGTTGTGTTTGATGCTTCTTGTCCAACAAATACAGGTCTATCTCTCAATGATATTCAGATGATAGGTCCAACTATCCAACCTGATCTTTTCAATGCTCTGATTCGTTACAGAAAATACAATTATGTGATATCAAGTGACATTGAGAAAATGTACAGAATGTGTTTAGTAAACCCAAGTCAGACATCATTGCAACGAATTCTATGGAGAGATAATATTCAAGATCATATTGATGTTTATGAAATAAATCGCGTAGTTTGTGGTACTTCATCTGGTAGTTACCTCGCCATTAGATGTCTATACCAATTAGGGGTTGAATGCACTAACCCACTGATATCAAACGTTATTAAAAATCATTTTTATGTTGATGACATGTTGACTGGTGGTGATACAATAAATGAAGTCATTTTCATTGCAAATACAGTGTCTAGTGTGCTTCAGTCAGGTGGTTTCAAGTTGAGAAAATGGGTTTCTAACAGCCCTGATATTCTTGCGGGTATTAATAGTATAGAAAGTACAGATATCCTTGATTTGAGGGATAAGGAAAATATCAAAACATTAGGTTTATTATGGAATGGGAAACTAGATCGTTTTACATACATAATCAATGATAGGTTTCAGAAACGTGTTACTAAACGCTCTATACTCTCTGAAATATCGCAAATATTCGACCCCCTCGGATTACTTAGTTGTGTTGTAATCATAGCGAAAATTTTGCTACAGGAGCTATGGTCTGAGAAATTAGGATGGGACGATGTTCTCCCTAATCACTTGCACACAAATTGGTTATCTTTTCGAGATGAACTAATTCATTTGAACGATATCAAAATAGCTCGACAAATAACTTGTCTGGACCCCATTAGAATAGAATTACACGGATTTTCAGACAGTTCTTCAAAAGCGTATGGTGCTTGCGTATATATGAAGTCAAAAAATTAAAATGGTAATACTTTTATTAGAATAATTTGCGCTAAATCTAAAGTAGCCCCTCTGAAAGTGCAAACCATTCCCCGGTTGGAGTTGGTCGCTGCTTTGATGTTAGCAAAATTAGTGGATAAAGTAAAATCCGCCATAGAATGCAGACGTTACGTATTGGTGCAATTCCACAATAGTGTTAGATTGGCTAAATATTTTTCCTAATAACCTTCAAGTTTTCGTTGCAAATCGCATTGCTGGTATCCAAGAGTTATCAAATGCTAATGACTGGAGACATGTCTCTACTACAGATAACCCAGCTGACTACGTGTCACATGGTGTGAAACCCAGTATGTTACAAAAACTTGATATCTATTGGCACGGGCCAAATTGGTTGATGTTTGATGAGCCTTCATGGCCCTCTAGGCATTCTCCAGAGAAAAATTTACCCGAAATGAAAAGGGATTTAAAATCTCGTAGTATTTGTTCTTTAGCAATCCCTCAAAACTCTAGAATTATTCCATTCGAAAAAAATTCGAATTTGACCCGATTGGAAAGGGTTGTAGCCTACTGTTTGCGATTCAAAGAAAATTGTGGGAAACGTAGTTCTGAGCGAAATTTCTCATATTTGCGTTGTAATGAAATCCGAAAGGCTATTGTTCATATCATAAAAATAGTACAGTTAGAAGGTTTCAGCGCAGAAATACAGGCACTGAAAAATAATGAACCTCTTAAAAAAAAAGTAAGCTTTTGAAACTAAATCCCTTCTTAGATAGTCATTTTACGTGTTGGAGGTAGATTGGCTAACTCAGATTTTAGTTTTGACAAAAAATTTCCTATTATATTATCATCAAAACATTGGTTCACCAAGCTCTCATTTGAGAGAGAGCACAAGATTTTGTTACATGCTGGGCCACAGCATTTGTTGAGCTCCATTCGTGAGAAATTCTGGCCACTTTCAGGGCGAAATCTTGCTAGAAAGATAGTACATGAATGTTAAACCTCATACGATAAATCCAATTATGGGAAATTTACCTAGCAGAAGAGTTATTCCTGCTCCACCTTTCAACACTACTGGGGTTGATTATGCAGGCCCGTTTCCCATCAAAGACAAAAAAGGACGAGGCTGTAAAATCACAAAATCATATATAAGTCTATTTATTTGCTTCACTACGCGTGCTATCCACTTAGAACTTGTATCAGACTTAACGAAAGAAGCTTTTTTAGCGGCATTCAGACGTTTTATTGGACGACGAGGAAAACCTGCTCAAGTCTACTCTGATAATGGTACCTCTTTTATTGGTGCAAATAATGTACTAAAAGAACTCAGCAAGTTTTCAGAATCCAATTCCAATGAGTTATCCGGTTGTATTGAAAATCAAGGCATACCTTGGTCATTTATTCCAGCTCATTCTCCACATTTTGGTGGCCTTCGGAAGGCCGGAGTAAAGTCTATGAAACACCATTTGAAAAGGGTAGCGGGTAATGCCACGTTAACTTTCGAACAATTTTATACTTTGTTGGTTCAGATTGAATGTATTTTGAACTCCCGTCCAATATATCCCCTATCCTCTGACCCTTCCGATCTTTCCCCATTGACTCCTGGGCATTTTCTAATTGGGCGCCCCCTGATGTTAGCCGCTGATCCGGACTTGACGCATTTACCAGTGAACAGACTATCCCATTTTCAACACATACAGCAAATTCAACGCCACTTTTGGAACAGGTGGTCTTTAGAATATATATCCGAATTACAGCAGAGGAGCAAGTGGTCTCAAGAACATGGAAAAGTGAAGCTTGGCGATCTTGTTTTGATTAAGGAAGACAACCAACCTCCATTGAAGTGGGCGTTAGGAAGAATAGTGCAACTTCATCCTGGCAAGGACAATGTTGCCAGAGTAGCAACCATAAGAACATCAACAGGAACTATTAAACGTGCATTTACTAAAATATGTCCCTTACCCATTGAGAAGCAAAAATGAATGATTTCCTTTTTCTTATTTATTACTGGATCATTCCAAATATTATTTTGCTGTAATTAAGTTATCTTCATTGTTTTTTCTTATATTTCCTCGTTTGAAAGTGATACTTTCAATGCCGGGGGCGATGTTGCGTTTTACGCATTTTCACATTGCTTTGCACCAACCCTAAAATAATTATTGACAGTTGTCAGGTATCGTCGTTCAGAACGACTAGAAGAACAATATTGTCAACAACATCTATAAAAACTATATATTCGCCTCCAGAATTTGTTAGCTAGAAGTAATAAAACTACTAGAAGTCACCATCCTGGTTTCATTACAAACAACAAGAGCGGTAGCAGCAACAAAAGTTACAGTCCATTTGAAAACAAAACTCATACCCACAAACAGCGTGAGCTCAGGCGTTGCGCATGCGTGGAAAAAATATCCTCAGATAGGCCATCTCAAATACCGCTTATCAGTGGCCGCAGCAATAATAAACAATAAATTCACTCCTAATGACTTATTAATCATACCGCAGATAATCCCTTCAGCATGAACAACAATGCGAGTGTATGCAACAACAAGTACAGTATAATACAACAACAGTACGCGATAAAGGTGGCGCCTTCTAGTATATAAACAATTTCGCAAAGGTAATTATTTCCCAGAAAAACATCACAACAAGTAAGTATAAACAACAAGCAAGTAAAAACAATTTTTCGAACAATTGACTAGCGTGATCTGATTCCAAGATTTCATCCTAATGAAGAACCACCGTCCATCGTCTTGCATATTCTGATGATCATTCCCTTGTGGAATGACCGTGTAGTCGAAGGGATGGCATCCTACCAGCTTCCAGAATTGTTCACCATGCAGACTATGAACTGGACCACCATGTACTCCCAAGTACTCAAAAGGACCACTGGCCTTCTTCAAAAGTATGAGGAAAACCAAAATCAAAATTTCAAAAGTCCAACAAGTCCAAAGGTCCACAAAACAAAGTTCTAAGCCAAACACAAAGAACTAGCATAGAAAAACCGGAAAAACTGAAAAAACTGGAGAATGGAAAACTGAAAAACACCCTATAGAAAGAAACACCAAATTAAAATTTTCCTTCTCAAAGAAAGATATCAAGGAGCAAAATTATTCAACCCGCTTGGCTAACAGCAACGCGAAATAATGAGCCATTCATTCCCCATAGAAATTCCCAACAGTATATGAATCTAGAAAACGAATACTCATCATGATAAATCGACCTCAGATTATCATCGATTGACTGGAATCACCATGTATCAGAATGACCATAAAAATTATTAAATATTCAACACTATGAGCATTCAGAATCATTATGATTCACTCTAGTGATCGTATCACTAGATAAAAATCCAATAAAATCAATCAATGATCGTTTCATTTTTCTAATGATAATGGTTATCTCAATCTATCATTTCATAATGCTCTTCGACCGAAGTGCAATCATATACCTAAATCATTTCCTGAAATCTACCCATTTTACTAGAAGAGTTTTGTAACGGCAAACTTGTCAACACGGCCGATAGTAAAATATTCATTGCCATTGGAACTTCGCGAAATAAACAAACTTTCAGAACCAATGAAAAACTGTATAATCATGCATAATACTATGAACAATTCACATACCCTGGCCGTTGGCGTTTTTTACTCAGCACCATCAAACTTCGCCCCATAGTTGGCAATAATGATAATAATATATAATAATGAGTTAATTCAAAAGAAATCAGACAGACATACAATTTAAACACCTTCAAGTGAACATTTCTGGAGTGTGGCAGGATAGTATATCCTGATGAGATATTTTCGAATAAACAGGTTAAATTAATTGTTAGTAAACACATTTTAAATTAAGTTCAATTGAATTTTCAATGTCAGAAAGTATATAGCAATATAGTGCTGAATTCACTAGAATAATATAATATGAAATAAAGTTGTATTAAATATGGTAAAATCATATAATATAAATGAAATTGTATTAAATATGCTGAAACAGGGCTGAAATGCGAATCACATAGAATTATTTAATCATAATATCACAATGAAGAGAATAAATAATAGTTTAAAAAAACTAGAAAACACGCTCTTATAGAAAACTAGACTAAAAAACTAAAAAATAAGAAAAACAAAATTATTTAAAAAAAAGCGTGGGGTGCATGTATCGCCTCGGCCAACAATTACTGTGATCTGAGACATTCTTACTTTACTGCCTAGGTGTGTAATGTACTATATAATTATTGATACCATGCACCCCACGCTTTATTTTAAATAAAGAATGTTTTTTATTTTCTATTTTTTAGTCTGGTTTTCTATAAAAGAGTGTTTTTTAGTTTTTTTAAACTATTGTTTATTTCCTACTTTTCATTGTGGTTCATTCATGAAAGTGTGTTATTTTTTTGACTATTATTTTTATTATTTTTCTGCAAATAAAAAAATGGAATGATCTTATCAAATCAGGTAATTATAATCTCCGACCCCAAAAACCCCCACATACCAATTTTGAATAGAATCAGACCATAATCACAAAACTCGGCCGTCATTTTAAAGCCGCCATCTTGATTTTTTTAATTTCCACAAGAGAATCATGATATTCGACCCCAAAAATCCCCACATTCCAATTTTGAATAGAATCAGACCATAATCACAAAATTCATCCACCATTTTGGAGCCGCCAATTCGAATTTTTGAATTTTGACAGAAAAATTATAATCTCCGTCCACGAAAACCCTCAGATACCAATTTTGAAACCAATCGGACCATGATCACAAAATTCGTCCGTCATATTGGAGCCGCCATTTTGTTTTTTTTTCACACAAAAATTTCTCAATGCATTGTCACTGAAATAATGTATACCCGCCAAATTTCAGATCATTCGGAAGTCGGAAGTGGGTCAAAATCGCGCCCAAAGGAGTCGGTTACAAACAAACAAACAAACAACCAAACAAACAAACATACAAATTGAGCTAATATAAAGCGTGTAACAAAAAATAATTATAATTATGAACAGGTCCAGGAGATAACATATTTCAATGATTTAACAATGATTTGGTAACCATACGTTCTAGGGAAATAATAAAATATTTGGTCTGTTTTTTGAAGGAAAATATGTTTGAAGATTCTTTGATTTTTGTTGGAAGAGAGTTATAAAATCTACTAGCTGAAAAAATATGATTCCCCTGCCCTATTCTTTTTCGGGATGATGCCATTTTCAGAGCGTTATTCGTTTTCAGACGGGTTTGGTATTCATGGTTGATGAGTGGTAGATTGAATCTAATTTGGAATTGTTTTATCTCAATTTTATGATAATATTGCTGACGTAAATCTGGTACTTCCCTTTCTGTGACTATTGAATTGGATGAGTAACTTATTGGTTTTGATGTTATAATTTTCAAAAATCTCTCTTGAATAACTTCGAGATCCCGCAAATGGACATATAAGATTCTGTTCGGCCCACCATCGCAGCTGTTGATGAGGAAAGTCATGTTTCACTCGTGGATTTCAATTGAAGAGATTTCTGATGCCATGCTAGACATCGGTGAGAGCACACATACCTGTTAAGTTTGATGTAAAATGTTCCATGAGTCCGACAACAGGTGGGCGTGGTGTGGCGTTTCAAATCCTGCGAAGGGTGCCAATCCAGATGATACCAAAATATGCCCGCAGGCCCAACCAATGTGTCCTGACCGCACTAAACTTGGTCCGAAAAAAAAATCCCAACCAATGGATGATCCGCAGATCACTTATTTCTCAGAACCAATGCCACACGCACACAATGACTTCCCAGCAACAAATAACAGCAATATGGCGTTTCTGCCTCGACATCGAACAAGTGTCATAGTTAACCAAGCAACTTCGACCACCACAAAAAAGCTTGAAGTCAAGCTTCCGATTTCTTCTATCCGCTGATCTTCGGCTTCATCAAACTAGTCTACAGATGTCGCTCTCCCAGAAATCTCCTCAGGAAGCCATGATATCAGACACGATATAATAGAGAACAATATTTCTCCAACCTTCGATGACATGTCTGGAGAAATTACCCTTGCTTGGCAACACTGCATCAAACGAACATCTAGAATTGTCACTTCGAACGAAAAAACTCAAACCATTCCAGAGTTAGTCGAGAAGAACCAGGGGCGTATCGTAATATAGTTCTCCAGATATACTTTGATATTAAAATATGCAACAAACCTAGTGAAGTTCATTTATTCCGGAGGAAGATGTTCTGAGGTCAAAAATGAACGTTACAACCTTGTTCTGTCAAGTATTTAAAACATACCATAATTCATTCAAATTTTTAAATTGATATTTAATACTATAGAGTCCCATGAGTTTTTGAGTTATTTTTTGTTTTTGTTTTTCGTTAATAATAAAAAGAAGTCTTTCTCAGAATTGCAACCCTAATCGAATAAGCTATTGCTCATACTTTTTGGAGACTTGCAACTATTTTCCGCAGGAAACTCACTTCTCGACTAGACTATCACACCTAAATCATGAACTGCGAAATCATGAACTGCACTATGATTGGAAACATTTGGATTTCCGTAGAAGTATGCCAAAATATTCATTGCATTGTGCGTTGTATCTGTCACAGGTATGGCCAAGTTTTCTGTTGCTTTCAAAGATGATCCAAACATTTGAAAACTCCCACTCAATCCAATGAATTTTCTCAAAATCATTGGGAAAGAATAGGATACCTCTAATTGAAATCTGTGCATTTTCTGCTGATATTTTTTATACATTGACTATAAATGATGAATTAATCCATCGAAACAACATTTGGGTAAACATTTTGTGTCATGGTACACCTACGGAACTTGAATTCAGGATGACAATGAAGGAATTATGTCAGTTCTCTGTCAGAACGAAATTCATAGCCTTCTATCTAAATCACCATTGAAAGTACTTTATTGAAGACGATTTCATAACATAAATGATCATAACTAACAAACTATATGTGATAAATGAATGGAAAGTATACAAAATTGAGTCTCCGGAGGGAACTTACTCTTGAGTCTCTCTGTATGCTGAAACTGAGATCCGGTTCATCGTCAGAATACTCAATGGTTTGGTGCAGCTTTGCTCAGATTGAAATATTTTCTCAATTTGCATTATGGAAAAATTGTTATTTTCCAATGGTCAGGTTTTGCACAAAAATTCATGAGGAATCTTATAAAGATTGCAAAAATGATTTGATATACTAGGGAAATGGTTCATAATAATTAATTAATTCAATATTACATCGAATTATTTTAAATATTTCTATAGCTAACATAATATTTCGTTTAATATTATGCTACCGGCTGCTGTTTCCAGGAAGAATGTTCTGAAATATTTATAGAATGTTAATTATTTCAGACGCCACAGATGTTTGTTAATCCATTCTCCCATTCTTTCCTTGAACAATATGTTACCTAAATTACGAGTCCTTACAGTTTCCGCTCCCGAAATTATGAAATTCATCGTATGCTACTGACCCTTTTTGAAGAATTGCATTTAATTTACCTTGAAAGAGTTGATAACGCTTCGTAATGAGTATGTAAATACATTCTCACTTCTCTTCACGTAGGGGTGTTCAATTTGTGAAATACACCAACACAGTTCCGTGGAGTTTTCCAGGATAATTCATAAACAGGTTTTCCCGAGAGATTTTTTCGCGATAAAAACTTTATGAATGAAAAATTAAAACTTCCGAAGAGACTGTATGTACACTCGCAGGATGACCCGATACAATATGATTGGTTGATATAGAGATTGATATAGATAGTTTGAGCATTTCTTAATTTGAAGATGGTTCTACATTTTCATAGGAAATATTCAGTATATATGTGCATTTGCGATATTCAAATATCACTAACGTACTATGAAAAGTTCTTCAGTAATTCGAGGCCTCAACAATAATTCGACGTTTTAAATGATAAAAGGGATTACTGGAGATACTTGAAACCAGTCCCAAATCGGTTTTACCATTAACTCCAATAATATTCCACAGAATTTATCATCCTCATCAATGTCTTTCACATTTCCATGGGCCATTAAAAAAACTTATACTGCGCGTTTTCTCCGAGTGTGCTCCCTATGACTTCCAATTATACCAACATACTGATTATCAACTCAGACCTGCAAGGACACCGGCAGCTGGCCAGGTTAACGAGAGTCTCATCGATATCTGAGCCAAGCAACTTCGGGCGCGCTCAGTACTTGGATGGAAGTGCACCTGACAAGGGAAGTGCGCGTTAGAATGTCCCAACAACTGTAGCGTAGTAGCATAATCGCAGCTACAGGCGTTTCATCAATGAGAACGAGATAAAACGATAGATATGCCGTTCTTCGTAGGAGACGTTGAGATGGCGATCCCGAGTTCATGGTTGTTGAGCTTGTTGAAGAACCCTACCTCTGAAATGAAACAGGATTCAACAAAACTCCCGTATGGGGGAAGTGCGCCCACCGTCGTCGGTGTTTTAACCCTGGTCGCAGAAATAGGCTGATATTGAATAAAGAAATAAAAAAAAACTCAGGCCTGCTACTGTATTGCTAGGTGAATCATTAAATTTTTTCTGGTATCCCTCAGAGATTCATATCACTCGACATTTATTACTTTTTACACGCTTTATATTAGCTTCACTTGTTTGTTTGTTTGTTTGTTTGTAACCGACTCCTTTGGGCGCGATTTTGACCCACTTCCAGACGTCCGAATGATTTGAAATTTGGCGGATGTACATAATTCCGGTGACAATGCATTACGAAATTTTTGTGTGGAAAAAAAAAACAAAATGGCGGCCCCAATATGACGTACGAATTATGTTATTATGATGTGATTCGCTTCAAAATTGGTATCTGAGAATTTTCGTGGTTGAAGATGATGATTCTTCTGTCAAAATTGAACAATTCAAGATGGCGGCTCCAAAATGGTGGACGAGTTTCGTGATCATGGTCTGATTCCATTCAAAATTGATAAGTGGGGGTTTTTGGGGTCGAATATTATGATTCTTTTGTGAATATTGAAAAATTCGAAATGACGGCCGAGTTTTGTGATTATGTTCTGATTCTATTCAAAATTGATATGTGATGGTTTTTGGGGTCGGAGATAATGATTATTTTGTCAAAATTGGAAAATTCGAGATAGCGGCTCCAAAATGGTGGACGAGTTTTGTGATTATAGTCTGATTCTATTCAAAATTGGTGAGTGGAGGTTTTTGGGGTCAAATATTATGATTCTTTTGTGAAAATCGAAAAATTCAAGATGGTGGCCCCAAAATGGCGGTAGAGTTTTGTGATTATGGTCTGATTCCATTCAAAATTGGTACGTTGGGGTTTTTGGGGTCGGAGATTATGATTATTTTGTCAAAATTGGAGGATTCGAAATGGCCGCGAGTTTTGTGATTATAGTCCGATTCTAGTCGATATTGGAGAATAATAGTTGAAAAAAATCATTAATAATAATATTAATTTGAAAAACTTATAACACCCGTTTATAGAAAACTAAACTGAAAAGTTGAAAATAAATAATAGTTTAAAAAAACTAAAAAACACGCTTTTATAGAAAAACAGACAAAAAAAAATAGAAAAAAAAATAATTTATAAAAAAAAGCGTGGGGTGCATGGTATCAATAATAAAATAGTACATTACATACCTAGGGCAGTAAAGTAAAAAATGTTTCAGATCACAGGTAATTGTTGGCCGGAGCGATACCACCTCACGATTTTTTTTAAATAAAATATTTATTTTCTTATTTTTAATTTTTTCAGTCTGGTTTTCTATAAAAGCGTGTTTTTTAGTTTTTTTAAACTATTATTCATTTAAATAATATTTGCTTTGGCATGAACTAAGCAATAAACTCAAATAAACAGATGGTTACAAATTGATTTCTTGTTTGAATGAGTTATCAGTTCCGAAATGAATACCAACAAATATAATCAATAGCGTGGAATAAACCCAATTTCCACAAACGTAACGGAGGACAATATGCTTAACCGCAGAAAATCTCTTAATGTTTAACCTCAGACATCTGGGCATGATAGCATTGAAAAATCATAGATTCAATGAAAAATACACTCACTATGTTCGTGTAATCCTAGTTACATCACATCATACTGAAAATATGAAGAATATTTTAAGTACATTAGTTTCAGATGTGTTTTCCGAAATCACGCGGCGTATCGCAAGTAGTATTATTTCCGTCGACTTCCTCTCCAAACGACGTATATATTTGAGTTTTTATATTCGCACAAGGTAAAATCCTAACAACTTGATTTTTCATATTCACTTGAACGTATGGATTGGGCTACCTATTGCAATGACCTACGTCTCGTTCTGGCGCTTTTAGTCCAGGTTACGAGTTGCTTCGGGTTCCACTTTCTCATCGTGTCATGCTCCACTTGCTCCGGGGAGTTTCAGTGGAATGAAACACCTCAAAGGGTCAATATGGTACTCATAAACCCAATAGGGGGCCAGAAGGGCAGATTTCAATTGCCCTCGTCCGGTTTCGGGACCTAGGTATCGGCTGCGTGATACGTTACTTTACTCAAGGCAATAAGACTGCAAATAAAAAAACTGACAATGAATTTCACAAGAAAAAATATAAACACGGGTGCGTTCAGGCGGGAGTATATAGAAAAAACTCAAAACTAAATTCAAATAGCTGCTCTCAAACCTAATTGATTGAACCAAAAGAGGGTGTCAATACAAGGTTACGTGTCGGCCAAAAAACTACGAGATGGGATGGCAGTTTTTTTTTTTTGGCAAAAATTCCATAAAGCATTGTCACCGGGATTATGAACACCTGCCAAATTTTGCGTTATCCAAACAACTAGAAGTAGGTTAAAATTCACTCACAAGATTTGAACTGAACAGATACATATTATGTGAAATTGAATAAATGCTTGTGAAAACATTCCATTCTGTTACTCGATCGGCCAGGTTTTCTGCAGCAAGCTTTTATAAATAAGAAATGATTTATTCTAGGACGAATATTCGCGCCAAACAAGTCATTTTTCAATTTCGAAAAAAAAAAAGCTTCCCGAGCTGGGGGTTTAAACTCACGCTCCCTTTGGTGAACCAGCACCTTGAACTGCTCGGCCAACTGGAAATATAATGAGTGTCAAACGTATTTCGAAAATGTATTACATTGGTATGGTTGCTTTTTCCCGAAAAAAGACCATAAAAAACTTATGAACGACTTTTGCTCAGGCAGCCAATGATTTTTCTCATGGTTGATATGAGGAATAATATTTTGAAAACATGTCATTCAGTTTTTCGATTGGCTAGGTTTTCTGCAGTCCGCTCTCAGTCTATAATTTTGTAACAATATGTTGACAACATGTTGATTCAGCATCATCAATTTATATTGTGGAATCTGTGAATACTGATTACACTACAAAACTTTTCCCAAAAAACTTTTTATTGTGTGTAACTTGATATTATGGCATGATTTCGCATATAACAAAGTCAATGGCAAACAAGGCAAACTGACTGAATTGCAAACATATATGAAAACTGATGATTTAAGCTGGGAAAAAATATCAAGGAACCTTACCTGGGTATATTGGATTATCATGCGAAGTATTTCATTGGGATCTCTTCCATCATTCTGAAGCGAATTGTGGACTCACATTACATACATAATGATCTGAACAATCATTTTGGAACTAAACTGAACTGGAAAACGTACTCTAAGAACTCATATTATTGGTGAAATTGAAACTGGACGGTTGAAAAACGGAATGAAAACTCTTTGCCAAGTGTGGGGTCATAAAATAAAAATATCATCATATATTTGTGCTTTCATTTAAGTACGGAATGAAAGATATATTGCTCTCTACTCAACAAAAGAGCACTTACACGTGTCATCATTCCTAAAGGAAATATCGCATGAAGGACCATACATAAATTCAAAACAAGCATATTCGAAGACATGGCGAGGGATAGAAATGAATATTTTCTGTGATGTTTCTCCGCGCTCCACTCTATTCGAAAAATCAAGTGACACTCAAGGGGAGTGAAAAGCCCACATCAACCTGTATGGACACTGTGATTAAATAGTGAAGTGTTTGATCTGCGCCATGTCACATGAAAAGAGCACTGGGAGCTTCAAACGCAACGTAGATTGAATGTTTACGATGCAGTTCTAAGTTCACTTAGTCCGAGTTAGTCAACACTATACGCAATTCATGGAATGTAGTTCAACCCTCCCAATTTGCGTTCAGAAAGTGGTTGACAGAACTTTGTTTTATGAAACTTCGATGGAAGTTCATTATAATAAAAAAATTCATGTGAATATTCTCACAGGGCTCCGTCATTGTATGTGGAACGGAATGGAGATAATTTCGATCAGTTTGCTCCAAGGAGAAGTAGATATCACCGATTACAGTTTCATAGGGGTATTTTCCAGTGCAAACCAATTTTTGTCTGAACGAAAATCATTCGCATCAGTTTTGTTGGCTTGTATTTGCCTGAGGCTGGGGAATTAGTAGTCCAATAAATTCGGCACTTCTCATTTATCACAATGGACTCAATATCCCCTGGAGCATATGGCAGCACTGATGTCTCATCAATACCGCACGCGTGTCGTAAATGAGGATAGAGCACTCGTAACGCCGCGTTATGACGGTGGATATGGGCTGAGACTGCATATACTGAACCTGCTGACAGCAAGTGCATGATGGTCTCAGGCGCTCCACGGCAGGCCCTGCATCTCGTATCAGGGACCTCTATACCCATTTGTTTTCTTTACTAATGTTTGAAAAAAGCAGGAATATCACATTGGGTTACAAGTTGGAAGATATGTCTATTGCAAAATTACCTCGATGAGAAGAGCTATCTTCCGGTTATCGTACCCAATGAGCGAGATCACTAATCTCTTCAGAAACTATGAAAATGTCCAGAACGATGAGCAAACGAGTTGGATTTTTTTATTATTGGAGTGAAAACTTCTTATGGCGCGGTAGGCATATTTTAGGTGAGAGAAAATCGCTGGGCTCGCGACACCGTAATGAGACGCAGCTATAGTGTGCGCATATATACTTGAAGTGAAGACTGCTTGTAGTGCGGTACGCATATTATCAGCTATAGTGTGTGCATATATGCATGAACATATAGCAGACCGCGAACGCGTCTAGATAAATAAATTGAATGTGTGAATAGAGAATTTGATTTCACCATGTCCAATCAACGCAATATTAGCACAACGAGATATAAAAGTACAATTGATGCGATATTCACGAGATATTTGGATAACTTCGAATCAAAATTGTTTATTTTCTATTTTAGTTACCATGAACCTATAGTTTCTATTTAAGATTGTAATAGTGTTAATGATAATGATGATGAAACAAGAGTTGTCGAAATTGTTAACGATGATTCATAAAATAATAATAAATGTATTTTAACGTTTCTAATAATTGTTACAATACAATTCATGAATAAAGTGCAATTCATAACCCAATAACCCTAGTACCCATCTAAAAAATGTCTAACGTGCCAAAATACGTTTTCACTTCTGTCGAAACTCCCGGAGTGCAACCCGGAATTTTTTCTTTTCGTAGTAGTTTGAAGAAACAATCCCAAAGGAATGTTACTGTTTGAACACCGCGTAAATTCCGCCAGGATGTGACGTAACAAGTTCAGAACTACCGCCGAACTCCGAGAGCACTAGAGAATTACAGCGTTGCCAAGCGTTATTCATAATATTTTTTTGAAACGTAAGCATGCCGAGAAAATGATGATATAGCACTCGGTATACATACATATTATTGAAGGATAACTGAATCAAGAACAGCTATCAAATACGAATTCTTCATTTCAATATAACACATGCTGACACGAAGTTATGTCTCATTCGTAGGATAAAACTGAATAACATTTCCTAAGAAGTTCCACAAAAAAATTACCCTGGCAACTTAGGAAAACGACAGACCAGTAGACTCATGACGTCAAAGAAGCGGCAATAACGCTGTGTCCCACTGAACCAGGGGGTTATAGAGCGGTGTTCATTCAGATATTATATAATGATTTCTAGGAAAGACTATGCATACATAATATTTTATCACTTGAAAGCACATATGGAGCAAATTTAAAGAGTCTGTGATCTCGCCCATTATCAGTCACCAGACATATTCAATTTGATGAAAATAGTTGAGGAATTCAGACTATTTGCTTATGAATTTTTAAGGAGATTTCGATCATTTTTACTGTCACTAGTCATAAAATTATTATTTTATTTTCAATTTTGAAGGTAGTGAATGGAAATATACAGGCTGTAATCCAACCATTAGCACACCCGTGAATGACTAGTGTATAATGCTATTTTATATCGAATTACAGTGGTTGAAAATATTTTTTTATTTTTTTTTGTCAAATTCGTCCAAGTATAGGGAACCGTGAAACCACGAAGTTTTAATTCATAAAAAAAAATTCTCACATTATTGTTGTCTTGCTTGATGAGAACTGAGCGCAAAAATTTTATCTTGTGAAGGACTATCAACTGTTTGCAGTTGTGCAAGAAGTTAGATTACATCCTGATATATAAATATATCCATTTTGAATTTCGAAAAATGCTGTAGAATATCATAAGAAATCTCGAAATATTTTCATATCACTACCACTTCAGCAACATTATTCTGAAATCTGTGGGAAAAAACAAAAGATCTCTGGGTTATTCTTGACAATGAATTGACATTCAGTTTACACATCGATAGTCCCGTAACTTCATGTAATAGAATGCTGGGATCCTTGATCAGATCATTTAATCACTTTCGGACTTCTATTGCAATCAAATCTCTCTACTAAGCATTTATACATGATAAAATGAATTTCGCCCCAGTCATGGAATCCCCAATTCAATTTATATTGGAACAGGTTGAGGAGAGTACAAAATCGATTTATAAAATTCTTGAACCACAAGGTATGTGGCAACTTCAATATAACATCTCAACTGACTGGAGTCAAATACAATTCATTATCAGAAGAAAACTGCAGGATACTAAGAAATATGATGTTTTTGTTCAAAGTTATAAATGGCCTTATAGACTCCCCTCACTCAGTATCTAAACTGAATTCTTTCATATCGCAAAGAACTTTGAGAGATTTTGTTCTCTTTCTGGAGCCTTACTGTAAAACCAACTCTGGGCAGAATTTTCCGTTCCATAGAATGTTCAAAGTTTATAACAGCATGTTCATTGAAATCGATATCTCAAAATTATCGATGAGTCGCTACATATCTGCTGTTCGGAGAATACTAACATGGAGTTCAACTTTAATCACTCTCAAGTAGCGGAGAATGTATGAATTTTCTTCAGTTTAGTCATGATTTTGCTTTTTTATTGCATATATTGATAGACATTTTCAACAATTACAAACAATGATATTTTTGTAAGCAGTGGATGCAAGTTTGAGTCCCTGTCTGTATGCATCCTCTTTCACAAATGAATGACTAGATAAATATTGCAAACAATTTTCTCTCAAAGGTTGCCAATATATTCGTACCAGGCTACTAACAAAATCCCCCAGAGGAAAAAGAAGCATTTGTCGACATTAAGGAAGCATTCAATAATCCATCCACAGAATCAATTGCTGATGCTTTCGAAAGAAACTTAATTCCCTTCCATTTGTGTCAGTAGATAAACGCAAGCTTGGAAAAGAGAGTAATTATATCATTATCTGTTTGCTCCAGCTGTGAATAGATCTCCCCCCCTATGGGCCATTCTATTGGATGAATTGGAAAGGCTGCCATCCAAAAGCATGCATTTGTGATACATTGGTACTTCAGTCATGATGAGTTACTCCTAGCGGAAAGATATAGAGATATTTGAATGTGTTGAAAATACGTAATTATTGTAGAAATGCAGAAATTTGAAGAGCATGAAATTTATCATTCGGTTTCCAGAGGTGTTTGTGAACAAAATCTAATGCATCGACAGAGTTTATCCTATTCTTTTCAGTAAGAGCTTGAGGTCACGAGGAACTCCACCAGCCCATCATTGATGAATAAAATCATTGAATCAATATACAAGGCGGCTTTGATATATTTTGAAATATAACGGGAAGTGTATAAACCAATAAATCCAAAATTCACCGAAAAATTTATAATCAATGAGTTAGATAAGGAATGAATCGAAAGTCATTTCCCGGACACAACAAAGTCGTGAATAGAATATATCGAGTATAAAATCACTTGATCGAAAAAGAACAATGATGCTATTCACTAAGATTCTTATCGTTATGATAAAAATAATGGGAGATGAAAAACAAGTTGTTTTCCTGAACCTGACTCCCGTCTCATTTTGATGCGATATTGTCGGGTTGAAGAGCATATGTAGAGAAGGCATCAGGTTATTTCAGAATTGGTACGAATGAGTGCGGCTCACACCATTCAGTAAAAAAATGTAGAAATTTGAGAATTTATTCAAATTCCGGCTCAATTCTGAAATTATTGGACTCATTGTATTCAGACAGATAGTGCAACTCCATTATCAAAGTAAATCATTCAATGGAAAGAAGGTTCAATGAAGTTGGTTTCAAATCGTCTCATTACATGGTCAGGGTTATTTCCTCACTTTCAATGAACAAATCAACTTCGATTGTCTACAATTGTCGGACTCTTTATTCTTAGATTCAATTGAGTTAATTTTAAGTCCGTAGAAAAATTCTTCAATTATTTTCCATCTGACCATAATAAACTAGATAATTCCAAAAAATGTTCATTTAACAGACTAATTTATAGTGTCTTTCCTTACCTCCGCTTTCGATTCGTTTAGTTTTCACTCATAAATGTCTCTTCAAATATCATCTTGTTACACAAGAAGTGGATATTGTTATGTTCACCATCAAGAATAACAATCCATCCTTTGAAGAATGGAAGGCATTCTTCAAATAAATTTGTTTTTGTTCATTTCAGGATAAATTTTGATATTAGAATTTTTCATTAATAAGATAATGTTAAAATTAATTTATGAATTATTATTATTTTCATAAATTATAATTTTTTTATTAAAATATATATTTTTAATCGGAGGAATATATCATTCATTGTGTGTTTCCATCCCTCTAAAGGATAGGATAACTAATATATCCCCTTATTGAGATTGCACCCTAATAATAGTAATCTCGATATCTTGATTTATATTTTTCTCTCCAGATGTGCGTATAACCCCTCTGCCATTACAGAAATGCCTTGCTCACTAACTGAACTTCCAATTATACTCAATTTTCCAGCTCATTCTTTGTATATTACTGGAGATGGGACTATCAAGTCCCGAATCATGTAGAAGCTGATTTAATTATCTACAGATAAAATGTGGAGACGACATCGAGTCCTTTCATTTCGAAAAGCATTCATTTGTTACAAGAAGTTTATGTAATTAATACAGAATGCGAGTTCAACCGGAAAGTAATGAATAGACACATGAAAAAGCGCGAATTGAATAAAATATAACGGAATGGAAAAAGTACACTTGAAGAGAAAAAAGAGTCAAAGTGTGAAGAGATCCTGGGAGGCAGACAGAGAACAACATGTATATCAAGTAATGCTATTGTTGTAATTATGTTCATCAATCATTCTATTCCACTGGACAACTATGTCTTCTTTATTCCCGACAAGCGCCGAGCGCTATTCTGCAATAGGCTCAAGTTTCTCGAAGGGGTTTCGATAACGCCCTCAAACATCAGGAACCTGGCTCCCAGGAAACTGATAAACTTGGCAAGGAGTCTCGAAATCCTGGGCCTCTATAAGATCAAGGGTAATGTACAAAAGATCTCACAGGTCGTGGTACAGAGAGGCTGTACAGCCATATCGACCCCCTACAATCTACAATCACGACAAGATGTTATATGTGCTATAACTACAATAATGGTTTCTATTGGTACTCATATGTTTCAATGTTTTTTTTTTATAAATGGAAAAATCGATGCATCTTTCTGTGGGAGCAGTGAAGGGTTGGGGTAGTTTCAAGAATTGAAAAACACAATCAATCAACATAAGAATGTGGGAGTGTATTTAGCCGCTCAAATTATCTCTTGAGTGGAAGTTTCTTAGAAATATTCTACAACTTGTGAAGTCTGCTCCGGCATTGCTTCAACAACTTAGGCGATAACCTAGAGTGGACATGATGATGATATTGCGATCATCGTAGTAGGCAAATTACCGGGACCAGTTTTCGAGCACACACAAACTGCTCGGAACATAATGTGAACCCCAATAAAACTAATGTAGTAACATGCACAAGAAAGAGGAAACAAGTGTCACAAATGCTGGAAGGGGTCAAAATTCCATTGGCACATTCCATGAGTTGACATGGAACCAACACCCACAAAAAATTATCCAAAAATGCACAGTTGCTTTCAACCTTTGTAGAAGAATGTGTGGAGAGGAAGAGGAGCAGAAACCTGAAATGGGATCTGAGATCTCTGCACAGTTGAACTTTATTTTTACCTCGTTATATTTCATTCAATCGGCACTTCCATGTCTATTCATTAGTTTTACCATTCAAACTTGCATTTCATATCAATTACGTAGATATGCTTAAAGCTTTATTGAATACTACTGTTATTCTGATGAACTTCATTAATACTCCCTTCCACTAGTGAATCATTGACTTTGGTAATCTAGTCGCACTTTCTGGATACAATTAGTTGAATCAATTCCAATGCACTATTTGATGGGTCTGATTGATAACCGGATGATTTTAACAAATTCTTGAAACTTTATCTTGAAACAGCACTGTTTGAAAGGAGGTGACTGACTTCCGTTCCTCTATTAATTGAACTACCTCGATATATCTCATCAACAATGGACAAGAAGGGTCAGGTTCAGAAAAAGAACTTGTCTACTCATTATTTTTATGATAACGATTGGGTGGGTGCCCTGTGAGTGGATCTTTCAAGTTACTCTGTATAAAAAATTCCGTGTGAAATGGAATGAAATGAGGCAATGGACGGGATCAGATGATCTGTTGACAGTTTGTAAATAGAAACACATAATTTCTAAATAAATTATTGATTTTGAAATAATAATAATAAAATTTAAAGCTGACATGGAAAAAGGTGAATGAATGAATCATATGAAAAACCAAGACACCAACAATTCGAAATTTTTGTATGTGTTATACATTCCCCTTTCCGATGCTGCCCAGTATTTCAAATTTTGATATTAAACTACCTCATCCGTTGTAAATGTAGCTTCATTACTAAAAAAAATATTTTTTAGGAAATTATTTTTATTATTTTCCAGATGAAAACATTGAGACTACAAACAAAACTCCGTTCTACTTTCAGCTCTGATTGTGTGAAAGAAAAATAAGTTGAAAAAATAACATCAATTTGTCAGATGAGAATCTGAAACACCAATAATTTCAAATCTTGTCTTTTATCAATCTTTAACAGTTTGCTCAGAATTGTGAACAGGTTGTTAAAAAATAGTATTTTGGGAATTTCACCTAGTTGAGTACTTATGGCGGTTTGATATTTCCAAAACCAATAATTGTGGAAAAGTAAATGTTTTCAAATTACAACATGTTTCAGACAAACATTCCTTGGATTCTGATTTTCACGACGAATCCATTGATGGTTTCGAATCGAAAATCAGATGATTAACAATCTTAATACACTAGTTGATTCCTGAATTATAATGTGGAAATTGGGGTGAATCCCTCATCGGGTATGCTGTGTATACAAAATTCAAAAAACTGAATTGAAACACATCAATTTTCTCATAATAATAGTTCATAATCCATTCCAAAAAAAAAAACATAATACCAGGATTAGTGGAAGGAAATTAAATGTTCGAAGTGCATGCCGCCAACTTTCTGACATTTTGTGTTTGGCATCACATTCCGCAATTTATGTTTGATGGAATTGAACCATTTTTTAAATATCGAAAATTTCTGTACCTCAATACAAGATATAAATAATAATAAACTGAAAAAAAAGTTACAAATGGGAATCCTGGAACATTGATTGGTAATGATCAAATTCATAATGTGATTGTAACAGCCTATGCTCATTAATATCGTGATTATTAATATTTCATTATTTGGGGGTTTTTTGTTTCTTCAATTTGTAATAGCGAGATTTATGGTAGCAAACAATTCACGAATGCGATTTTGTAAAATTTCAAGTATTTGAAGCGGTGTATTGAACAGTACTGCTTCCATATAACCCCACATAATGAATTCCAGAATATTTGGATCAGGTGATCGAGCAAGCCAACATACAGGACCATCTGTTGCAATTCTCGCTAATTAAACCGGTTCATTTGAATTGTTTATGACTTGGCAGAGCCCACACTTGTTAAAAATACATCACAGAAACAGCAAGTGGTAAGTCCATTCACAATTATTCATCATATATCAATCTGGAGAGATTCTAAATAACTTACCCCTATCAACTGCCCTTGAGATTAACTTGGTCCGATTATTTCACTTCCGATCACACAAGCCCATACGTTCACTTCGAATTATTCCTAAAAATCTCTTTCTTCCATTAAATGCTGATTTTGTTGCGCCCAATAACTGCAGTCTTCTCTGTTAGTCACCAATCACAATGAACTTATTTTCGATTTCCATCATTTTCATACAAATGCTGGTGCACTTGATATTTAAACGACCCAAGCCTATGCTTTTTCGTAATCTTCGTTGCTGACTCATGACTAATTTGTATTTCATGGCTACTTTCCTCAGTAGAAGCGGTGAGATTCCCTTCTACAAATGTTGGAACATTGATTTCCGTTACCTTGTCAATGATGCATGTTTCATGGTTGGGAGTTTCTTGTCTGAGTTGCTACTCCACAACGGGGAAATATTGGAGACATGGATGATGATGTTTGTTGGGATACCTTTCAGCATACAAAGTTGCTGCGTTCCTCGAAAATAGCATGTCCACGTTTTCATTCCTTAGATACATGTTTGTTAAAAAAGTAAAGGACCTAAAGCATACTAGGTATACGAATTTATTAGATTATTGATGAACTCTGATTTCTTACTTGTCCAAGTTATTTTTGTTTCCATAACACACTTTCGATTTTCCAGTGTTTACCAAACTATGAGAATTCTGTGATGGAAATGGGAATAAATCTGAAAAATTGAGTGAGCACTACTTGGTTACGTACTGAGTGGACCTACTTGAAGATGTTTGCGGAATCGAGAAATGTATAATTATTCAGAGCGTTTCATCAAGAATTCCAAAGTTTGATTCAGTTCCGAGTGAAGGTGCCTTCGAAATGTTTGACTTTTTTGTACATTGATTCATTCGCAGAATAGATATTCCAGTCGCTTCGATCGTGAAATTGAAAATATGAATCTGGTCCGTTCAATTTTGTATCCACAGCATACTCAATGAGGGATTATACTGCAATTTTCTCATGATTTTTCGAAAAATAATGAGTGTGTGAGAGTTGTTATCCATCCCATTTTAGATTCGAAACCATCAATGAATTCATTGTTGAAATTCAAATTTCGGGAATGTGTGTCTGAAAGATGTTGTGATTTGAAAATGAATCCCTCTTTGACAATTAGAATACACCGAAAATTGGATCAATTTGATGGAAAATATGTTATTTTCATCTGGCCAAATGATCATGAATGATATGAATCTCAAAAACGGAAACTCCCAGTCGTTGTCATCTCATGTAACGTTGGGTCCTCCGTTTTCGAAGGTGTCAACGTTTCACTTATCTACAGAAAAAAATTATTTCGAGCATACATTACTGGCTTACTGACGCATTCATATAAGGTTCAGCTGTCACTTCCCAAAATTGGCAAGAATATTGGTGCAAAATATTTGTCACTTCCAATTGGATAAAAGTTTTTGAGACTATACAGGCTGCTGCGAATTTGCTTTCCACTGAAGGTATCTCAGAAATGGTAAGAGGAATCCAGCCGTCAGTAAAATGGTATAGCCAAGTTCCGGAATTCCTTGCTGAATAAGCTGCATTAAATGCCAAAAAACAAGTTTTTTCTTCAGTTTTCTGATTTTCGTTTTTTTTCTGAGCCTATTATTGGGGATTGCAGAAGCGGAAAGTACTTCGTTATCATCCCTTTTTTCTTCCAAATACGATTTTCTTCAAGCAACCCTCACAAGCATTTTCATTGCTGCATCTACCTATGTGAAACCAATCTTGATCATATTCTGAAGAGAATAAGGTGATAATTCATTGGTTCAGACCTAATGAAATATCGTATCGAAAAAAGCGTCGAAAAAACCTAAATCGCCAATGAAAAATTGTAGCTTTCACAAAAAAAAAAACAAAATGATGGTGATAATTCTAACAAGCATATAGATTTTCACTAATGAATGATAAAAAAAATAATTAGTTTAAAAAACTCAAGAAGGGAGAAATTCTTTTCAATGTGTTTCGAATGGGAATACAAGAACTCACACTTCAAAGAAGTTTTTGTGAATTCATAATAGAGTTATAAACTAATGTTCTTCTTTGTAGAAGCTGAGAGCTTTTTATAAAAAGACCTGTGAAATTCATCATTCAAGTTTTTCCATAGTTTTTGTCATCAAAATAATACATACCTGATGCAAATATAAAAAATCGTGTCGAATCAGTAATAAACTAATTCTACCTGATATCGATAACTGCAGGGTTTACAACCAAAATGTTTTTTATACATATTTTTTTCAAGAATCCTGTTATTGGTTGAAATCTCATATGAAGTTTTCAAAATACTCGGAAAGTACTATATAACGTTGTGTTCCAGAGCTGGCAACTTTTCACTTATAAAAATTATTTCCAACTACAACTTCAAGGAATCTTATATTTACAGAAAAATAAGTAGACCATATATGACTGACTTATAAGCCAGTTGTTACCACCAAAAAATGGAAAACAATATCGGTGCAAAATTTTCGACACTTTCATTTGCATAAAAGTATTTCAGGATATACATGCTATTACAAATTTTGCTTCATATCACAGGAAAATATGTATGTGCTTTCATTCCTGCATCCACCTACGTGAATCATGGTGGAGCAATCGAATCGGATAATTCCATACCACCACCCAATTCTTATTTTTTTATCAAAAAGTAACTGCTTTTTTGATCTAGTGATAAACCATATTCTGAAGAGAACAGAACGATATTTCATTGAATCAACCATGATGATATATTGTATGAACAGTAACGTCGGAAAACTCCAACCAATAAAACTGAAACTGAACATTGTAATGAAAATGCATGTCTCCATGAAAAAAACTAAAGTTGATGAAAAAAATTTAAACTTTTATATAGTTATGTAACAAAACGAAAATGTATATCGAAGATGATTTTTGGCTATTTTATTCAGCAACGAATTCTGCAGTTTTACCCAAATACAATCGATACCGTTTCTGAGATCGGTGTGGAAACTGAACTGAGTTTATAACAGCCTTCATTGTGCTATCTCATTCAAATCCCACGATCTCTGAAATCGTATTTTTCAAAACAAGAATTTGGATTTGCGTAGATGGTCGTTGATAATGACATAGTTCGAAATGAGTGTAGTAATCAAACAACATTTTACCTTTGTTATTTTATATTTCAAATCAGAGGAGCGGACTTATAATATATTCAATCCAGTGGTGAATAATTTGTCAAATGAAGAAGCCCTAGTATTTAATAGAGATTCATATTTTCCACGGAAGCGTTTCGAAAACTTGCATGGAGGATATGAACTGGATAAAATGACCGGGATCTCAAATGAGTTTTTTTCTGATATTCAAGAAAATCTGCACCAAATCATAATTAAACCTGAGTAATGTAATTGAATACTCCAAAACTCTTCGTTAGTTCTCAATATTCTATTGAAGCCCGAATATTGTTCTCAGATACTGCTTATTGGAATTGTTAGAACAAACCGTTTAGATTGACCGAATACTCAATTCAAATATCTCACGAATGGAAATATATCACTCTAAACCTTCAGTTCGCTTCAGTACGCTCGGAATGTAATATAACGTCTTCTTCATTCTCACAAGAATTCAAAATAAGAAATCTTTACCCCTCTTTTGACAAACGGATTCTGGACTTTCATCTCATTATATATTCACAAATTTGATATCATTCAGACAGCCCTCTTACCTGGAGGTCAGGTCGCCTACCTGACTCAACGGAGGTCGCAACTCAAAAATATGATTCAATGAGGTAGACGGAGAACGCAAATTTCATAACTTTTATTCAAATGAATTACAAAAATATTAAGATGTGATCAATTTGAAAACCAAATCTAGACTGAATACAGAAATGATGATATGAAGTTCTTGAAAACATTACGACTCTGCAGGCTTCTCATGGAAATGCAGAGTTGCAGAAATTGTGACTTGGCTATTCCTCGAGTGTTCGTGAAAAGGTAATGTAACTCGCAATAACACGATGACTGCTACGGCGAACAGCGAATAATGAATCTTTGCGTGTGAGGTTGTCTCTTATTTTCTTTTGACATTGATTTTGAAGTTCAGTTCTCGAAAAACTTTCATAAATTTTTTTCGTTTGAAATGTTTGTGTTATATCCCCTGGAGTAACATACAACTTCCGTGCGCACCTTGTATAAATAAGTACGTACCTATATGTGGAGAGATGAAATGTATACAATGATACAAAAAATTTAATGGAATAAGTATGCGAATATCACCTCATACACATGTATACATTGAACATAAATAAACACATGGATGCTAGTTATCAATTATATCACTTGATGCTATTTATTATGACCTATTCGTGAATTCAATGTTGGATATATAACTGTAAGGTTACTACCACTACCTATACAATAGGCGTATTGTGAGCCGAATATCCGTCAGAATACAGCTACTCTCTTGGCTAATGCGTCGCCGAACAATGGAGGCACTTGCCCCTCATCAGTTCAGTGAAGATCGAGCAGACAGTGATTAATGTCTGCAAACCCGATTGAGATGGTCAAAATGCATCCACTTAGTAGATCTCGCCAGATTTTGCCGAGCAAGTGGAACAAGACCACTGCCACCACTCTTTTGCAACAACATTACTCAAAAGAGTGATCTTGGAAATCAAGACAGAAGAAATCAGAATTAGAGAAATATGTGACAGACTTATAATGTTTGTCGAGGCATTATCCAGGAAAGTAGTGGTCTTCGGATGCATATTTCACTCACAATACCCCTATCGTATATAAATCAGTGGACGACATTCTTGGGGAATTAGATATTAGCTTCCCAATGGGAAATATTGTTAGAGTTTTGGAATCTCCCGAAATATTCAGTACAGATGCAATTCTCAGGCCTCGTACCCAACATTGAATACATTAAACTCCCAACTGATTCCCTATACTTGAACTAATGACTCGAATTGGTATTTTCAGCATTTGTCAAGGTTAACCTTGGTTTGCTAGACACCTTGGCAACTTTTGAATCTTACTTCTGAAAATGTTTTAGCAATTTTGAAACAATTGCTTGTTCTTTCTATTTCATTTCCAAGGGGAAAAAATTCACTTCAGAATGTTTCATTGAATTTTGTTTTATACATGCTACTTCATTGTCATCACAAGATGCAATCAACATATCGTCAACCCCAATCAAAATGAAGGATGTTCATTCATTTTAATACAAACATGTAACAATAACAGATCGTTTCAAGTTCACAAGTTTTTCATTCAACAAATCATTGGAACATCTAGAACGTTGCCTCACAATATTTCGAAAATGTTGACTATTATATACGATAGTTTTATCAACTTTGTATGTTGTGTTTCTGGGATATGCATTTTTGAAGTTTCCGGTATCACAATATATGGGGTAACCTATCGATTTAACAAAATTTAATGGAACCTTTCGACACATTCAATTATATTATAAAACTTTTCGAAATCAATTATTTGATACTATAAACAACATAAACCACACTAAACAACAATTTGGAACTCAACAGTATAGACTCAAGAAAAATGGAATTATAAATAACGACTTCTCACATAAAAAGTCGATTGATATTATCGAAATCATAATATAACAAATCGAAATGAACCTGATGAAGCTATCGTAAAGCGAAACATACAAACTTTTGTATCAGAGACGTCCAAACCATGGGGTGGTTTCATATAGACAAGATCCCTCAGGGGACTGGCAAGAAATGCAGGCTTCACGTCAAGTTGATGAAACTTCATGTCACGTTCCACATTCGATGACAGTAGAGTGCTCAGGGTGAACATTCGAGCTACAGGCGAGTGGAAATTTCCATTATCCAACTCTGGCTGTTGGTAACCTCATGCTACCAAACGAGCTTTCTCCACCACTAGTCTATCCACTAATTTCTTAGTGAAAACCCACCTTGAGTCAATGACAGTTGCATCGGACGGTCGATATACAATCTCCCAAGTATTGTTAATTTTCATAGAGTTATGTTCATTATCTTTAGCAGCTTTCCAGCCTCCATCACTCTTAATCGCCTCATGGTAGGAAGACAAAATATCCAACAGACAATGCTATCATCACTTCAAAATCATTGAAATGAGCACGCAATACTCGTTTTCTGGTAATATGTTGTAACTTAGGTTGATCATAAGCTTGTTCAGAACTGTTTTCATCGATTGAACCTTGCTCCACGACTTGTGACAGTGGTAGAGTTTTCTTGGGTGTTGATGGAATATGATTGTCATACATTAACACAACATGTTGACCACAAGTTTCAACAGTACTGACTGGGTTCACAGTTTCATCAAACATCACTGAATGAGCAATAACAACCTTTTGCTGATCAACATCTCAAAGACGATAACCATTATTACAGTACCCAACGTGTGACAGCTCATTCGAATGAGAAGTCAACTTTCCATTTTGGTCTTTTCGAGGGACCAGAGCAAGAACGTGACAATCAAGAAGATATATCTTGTCCATTTCAAGCTTGTATCCATACCATCATTCAGCAGAAGTTGTTCCATCAGGCAACACAGTTGATGGTGTACGATTGTAGAGATAAACGGCAGTGAAAACAGATTCGCCCTACACCTTTTTCCTAAAATTTCAATCAAAAATCGAATATTTTGCTTAATCCATAATTGCCGTATTGAATTCTTCAGCGATCCCGTTTTCTTGAGCATTTCAATAAACAGTATAAACGAATTCGTTTGCCATTTCAATTCAGAATCCTCGAATTTTGGCAGAAATATACTCTCCTCCATTATTACACCTTAGTTTTGATAATTTCGTACTTAACTTAGCTTCAACATAATTTTTATTTTTATTCAAATATACGACACCAAAGTGACTGTTATCAATAAATTACACAAATTATTTGTAACCATCATGCGTTGGAGGACTAATAATACCGTAGACATCTGACGAAACACATTCAAGAAGCCCTCTGCCTTTTTTATACAGGCAGGTACTCCAGAAATCATTGACCAGACTACTTCTCTCGCAATTGAATTTCGTGAATACCATTCACAGGAAATTAAGACGAATGTCCCATTCTTCTATGCCACATCTCAGGATACCAACTAACGAAAATCAATCCATGTGTTTGACGTACGCGAAGTTTGACTTCAAACAAGTTTCGAACACGATTACCTTGCAGTACAATTTTATTGTCCATAAAAACATCGACAACTTTGTCATGAAATTCAACTCTCATTCCTGATTCGACCATCCGAACCGACAATAAGTTTTTACGACCAATTTTTCTTAATTGAAAACCGTCCTGGGCCCATAACCTGTTGTTCATGTGGATGCAGAAATAATACAGGTACTTCGCGTGTGGAATTTATTGATAAAAAAAATATATTGGTATATTGGTACATACATTGTTGGAAAGCTGACACTGATACTCAACTCACACACACAGAGTGTCATACAGAATTGTTTCTTCAACATAACTCTGTAGCAAAACCTGGGAGTCGTGTCGCCTACAGTTCAGGCAACACGATTTGCTCCTTATCGTGCTTTGGGTAACGGGATGTGCACAACTTAAAAATCGCTCTCCGCAAGTGTTCAGTTGGGAGGTTTTTTCTAGGGACTAAAAGAACTTTCTTTTTCTGCTTCGGTTTATCGTGAAGTGTTTCGTTGATTTCTTGGAAGTGTAGACATATTTTCTACTGAAAATACCTGGACTGTGCGTGCCTGTGGTTTGGAAAGACTAGAAATAATCCCGTTATTATTTGGTCAGCGCTTGCATTTATTCTAGGTAGGTTGAGATACTCTCAAAGCAACTTAGTCATGTCTGTATTTTTGCCTGTGGTACTTATACCAATACAATTCGTTCTAGATCAAAATTCACGACGGAAACCTCTTCAAAACGAAGTGTTTATTGGAAGAGTTGAGGAACCGACCGACTTTTGATCCCAAAACCAGGCCTCAAAAGCACCCTGAGAAACTCTGATCTTGTTCAAAATACATCTCTAACAGCAGTTAGTGGAAGTAAAAGTCTTCCATTTGCACGTTCTCTTTCAAAGTAGTGCATTGAATATGCTACTATTTATTGAGAATGTTTTGATAATGCTTTAGGCATATCGGTTATATACAGGTCCCATCAAAATAATTGATTGGTTCTGCTCTTTTAATAATCAAACAGAAAGAATCGAACAAAATGGAAAAAAAATATAAGAAAAAATGTTTAACGGAAAATGTAACCGACGAAAGAAGTAACTGAAAAGCGTAAAATGAAATGAACTTCCTGAGTCTTAATGATAACTGAGCTCCTAACTGATGTGAGTAACAAATTTTGAGTCGGCGCCAAACAAACAATCAACGAAGATCATTAAATGAAAAAAAATCTAAACGCCACACAGGTTTGCAGAATCACGAAATCCCGGCCAAAAATCAGGCAACAAATATACATCTTCCAAAGTTTATATGAGTATTTTTTTGGGATCGCTGGATGAGAATTTGGTGGATTCAATATAGCGGCTGCTGATTTAAAAAAAAATTTTTTGCCGACCAAACTGGTTTTACAAGGTTTTTTGGGGCGCTCAGTATCAATTGCGACTGTAAATGTGAATAAATGAGGTGTTTTTAATGAATATACAGTGTGCCTAACTCCTCATGGAAATACCCCCATAACTTCCGTAATTGTTGAGGTAAAATTGTGATTTTTGCTGATTTGACGGATACACCGAAAATTTACTTACTCTCTTGAAGGTTTCATTTCAAGTTTATACACTGTGATGTGCAGTGCAGCGATGGAACAACCCTCATTTTCAAAAAGAGATATGAGAAGTCAAGATAGGCTGAAAGTCTCAAATTTGTCCCACTTCTTATGAAAACCCTTTTTTTTTCGTATTTTCTTGCCCGAATTAGTTGACAGGTGTTATTCCAATCAGTCCAAAGAGTTTCATCATTCAATCGCGATAATTACGGAAGATACGGGGTGTTTCCATAAAGAGTGAGACAAATTCAGATTTTCAAGAATTGAAAATTTTTCAGTAAAAATATGTATTATTGGTTAAATCGTTCGCGCTGTTTCAATTACGAATTCGAAGAGAATTCCGGCCTATTTTCCTCACATTTTTCGGAAATAATGGTCGTTACATCGCTGCTGGCGTGAAGTGTATATAACATGAAATAACTCCTTCGACACATTAAGTGAATTTTTGAATCAGTCTTCGATTCTGCGAACTTCACAATTCTACGTCAACAATAACGGAAGTTATGGGGGTGCTTCCTTGGGAAGTGAGACACACTGCAAAAATTAAAACTAAGCTTCCGAAAATACTCAAGATGGGATATACAAAATTAATATGGAAGAAATGTATATCGATTCGAAAGGAAAGTACCTGATTTTTCTCAAAGATCAGATTAATTTTCATCTATGTCCTCAGTAGATTCTTCAGAAATATCTTCTGAATCAAACGGGATATCCCTTGGAGTATGTAGTTAACATCAAATCCACTAGAAATAGTTCGCAGAATAACTTTGATTCGTTCAATAACTTTTTCGTCGAAAACTGTTATTTGTGAAGAGAGCAGAAGACGGTTGAAAAATCTGTGAGCCGTATTACCTCCGTTGGTATTGCCAAATCCTGGTTTAGGTCGATTTACCAGAAGACCAAGTTCAGATTTGAAATTTCGATGAATTTTCCTTTTATTTTCTGCTGCTACTCTCTGTTTGTCTTCATCCCGAGTTTGCATTGTCTAATAGGTAACTTATATGCCACATGTGATGATGACTCGAACATATTTTCATCTGATCCACATTCGTCGTTCATTTTCTGTTCATATTGGCTGTGTCCGGAGCTTCCATCACACCTCTTCTTTGAAATTGATATCAGTTTCTGTTGTTGTTCAGGAGTAAGCCTCAAAATTATTTCTTTCTCTTCACTTCAGCTGTCATAGCAGTTAATATATTTGATCCATAATCTGTATAGCAGCGCTTTTTTGCTTTGAACAGTTGCTTGTTATGAGGAAATATCCCTTTATCGTGTTGTCTGATGACTTTGTATTGATGTACGGTTGAATTTGCCTCGACTATCACGGCAAAGCTTCATCGTCAGAAATCTGATTTTTATTTTCATTGTGTTCTTTGTTCGCTGTTATGTAATGTTGGGCACGTATTGGTGTTGAAAATTTCATGTCTTTTACAATGATTGCGGCATCTTTATCACCTTGCGCTCGAAGGCTCATTCGAGCCCAATGCACTTACTGGTTTGCATCTGCTTGCGATCTCAACCCTTCTGTTTTTTTCCGTTTTGTTCGTTACCTGCTGGAATTACAGACATTACCAGACCGACCATGACCTTCTGTGAACGATGGGGTGGCAGGGTAACAAGCAAACGTTTCATTTACATCCAACCATTTATCATTTTGGGTATCAAATCTTTGCCTCATACGATTGGCAGCAACCCACTTTGTTTCAACAAACTTTGTAAAAAAAGATTGATCTGTCTGGGGCAACGTCTGGACATTGCGTTACTACGGGCCGACATAATTTCACACCTATTCTCAAACTCATTAGAAACAGAAGAAAACATATCGACCAATGCTTTTCTGTTCAAGATTGCTGTTCCAGAAACTGTAAATGAAAGGAATCTATGAGTGTAACAATGTTGTTTATGGAATTTTGATGTCGTATCCACTCAAAAACATTTGGATATTTGCAAAGTGCTTTTCCAAATCATTCCAACTTTTAGTTCCAATAATCCACATAAATATCGGATACAATAATATAATGCAATTTATGTAATAATTAGGGTTCAACGTGCATATGAACCTTCAATGATATAAAGTTTATAACAAAATTTCAAACAATATTTTAACTATTTCGATCAGAATTCCAGAACTTGCCAAAATATTGTTCAAATTTGTTTCAAATATAGTTCAACGATTATTTACTGTCACAAACTCGTTCCATCTTGAAATAAAAAACGTTTCACTATCTTTTATAATATTTAAAAACTGCAATTATGTCACGTTGAAGGTTTCACTTCGACAAACATCAACTTTGGACTGACATGAAGGGAAGCGTAGCTGACTTTGATCCCTGCACATGTTGGTATTCTTGAGGTGGGGATATCCCATTCACAAAATCAATTGTAAGTATGATGCAACACTCTTCAACTTTCATGTTTGTCCAGGTTTTCAATTTTTTTCAACTCTGTGCGCAGCCGTTTATCCAGCTGCCATCATCTTAGGCTGAATATTATTCAATTACTAGTTTGTCGCCGACACAAAATCAGTTACTCACATAAGTTTAGGAGCTCAGTTATTATTGAATCTAAGAAGGCTCATTTAATTTTTTGTTTTTCAGTTTCTCATTCTGTCGGTTTCATTTTTTGTTGAAAAGTGTTCATTAGTTTTCATTGACCGCTGTCATCAACACCTACCTACGCCCTGTCTGGATCCAGAACAGATCGTGGCAGGGTTGGGGATCCTCTGGGAGACCTCCTGTAGGAATGATGGTCCCTGGATGGTTTTCTCACATCCGGGTTGGGGTGTTCCCTCCGTATACCTTCCTGGTTCTTTTTAATGTTGTTCCCAACACTATTGTAGTATTTGCTGTTGCCACCTGCAGAGCCCGTTGCAGGTGTGAGGTGTCCCAGATAGACTCAATCGTAGCACTTACTCACTGAGTATTTTACTCTTTTTGATTTCGTCCTCAGAAAGTCGCACAAGGAAGAAACAACTCCCTACAATCGAAATCAGCGTATTGATGTTGACACCATATTTTCCCAATCACTGAAGGTGAAGGAGGAAGGATCACGTTAGCGACCAAGGAGAGACATTGTTTTGTGATCCCTCTCCAACAAGTTGACACCTGCTGAAAAATTCATTGTATCAACATTTGGGGTCGGACACTGCCTATTTTCCCTTTGTTGTAAATAGTTCAGAGAGCATTAGATATTTGAAGCGATAATATAAACTGACATCGTAGAATACCACCAAAATTATTCGAGTAATATTTAACCAGAGGGTGATAAATTGTATTGGAATTTCCGCAGATCAAACTGAAAATCCATGCATTATGCCGGATGACAGTTTTCAATTGAGAAACGCGAGAACGCACCTGTACGCTTTCTATTCATACGGAAAAAAGGGAAACCTCTTCCGTTATCCGTGTTTTCGATGAATTTTTGTTCCCTTGAAATGAATTTCTCAGGGAAAACCAGATGATAAAATTTGATTACGTGTATGCCGCAGTTATTCAAATATGTTTTCGCATTGATCATCATGTATGCGTGGACAACTTGTGATGAAACATTTTTATTTGGGATCATCTCACCCCAGAATTACATTTTTTCATTCGCTTCAGTTCTCAGAATATAAATATATATATAAATATATATATATATATATATATATACATATATATATATATATATATATAATATATATATATATATATATATATATATATATATATATATATATATATATATATTAATTAATTAAGTGATTGATATTTGGGTTATGCAGCAGGCCAATAAGTGTACTCTTTTACACGGATTCCAAGCTTTCGATAATATTTATTATCATCATCAGGGATGCTACAAAATAGGAAGACACATAGGAATATATAATAGAGAAAAACAAGACATTCATAACTTACACTGTAAGTGAGGTTAGGCGGCGATGATGTTAAAATCATATATAAAGTTATATGAACAAAACTGTGTATACAACTCACAGGAATCAACTACAATCCACATTACATACGTTAACAATGTATTCTTATGTTGAGAATTATGAATCGTGTTTTACTTTGAAAGGGTTGTCAACTTGACATGTGAATGGATGAATTCTCAAATAGACTGACACAACAGATATAGACCACTGGAATTAGTATTACCAAGTGAAATTTACAACGGCATGGAATATTTCCATATATAGATCCAAATGAAAGTTTATTGACTATTGAGAATTTAGATGTGTGAATATAGGATGATGTGCATTGAAATAATCAAACTATGTTATTAGCATTCATGGGGGTAATCTGCTGATTCTCCCTCACATTAGGATTGTCTACAAAAATTAAATAAGAGTAAATCTCACTCAAATGATTTAAATCTATTTTTTTATTAAGAGGATTTTCTGCCTGTGAAATGTGAACCATCTCTAAAAAGAGTCTCTTGGTAGTGTTTCTTTCGTTGGATAAAATTTTTACTGAGTTATAATCCATACAATGTCCTTCCTTATAGACATGCTCACTTAGTGCACATCTCTCCGGGTGCAGTCTACTGTCACTTTTGTGTGCGGTGATGCGGTCCTTCAACTGTCTGGACGTTTGTCCTATGTACTGTTTATCACAGTGTTGACACGGTTTACAGTAAACTACATCCGAACAGCTGGTGCATGGGGTCTTGTCTTTCAATTTTGAAAAAATTCTACCAAGAGGTAAAACATTTGTATTAGCTATTTTAATGTTTTCTGAAAAAGACTTGAAGGTTCTGGACAGTCTAGATGTGATATCTTTGATGAAAGGTAAAGAGGTATAAAAATATGTTTGAGAGGGTTCTGCAATTTGCATATTGACTGGTGAAATTGGTGGTGCATTAATGAGATGAGCATTGGTTATGTCTTCTATGGATGAAGTATTATATAAAATATTCTTAAGGAAGGAAGCAGGATATGCATTCTGTATGAATAGGTTGTAATACACGATTCATAATTCTCAACATAAGAATGCATTGTTAACGTATGTAATGTGGATTGTAGTTGATTCCTGTGAGTTGTATACACAGTTTTGTTCATATAACTTTATATATGATTTTAACATCATCGCCGCATAACCTCACTTACACTGTAAGTTATGAATGTCTTGTTTTTCTCTATTATATATTCCTATGTGTCTTCCTATTTTGTAGCATCCCTGATGATGATAATAAATATTATCGAAAGCTTGGAATCCGTGTAAAAGAGTACACTTATTGGCCTGCTGCATAACCCAAATACCAATCACTTAATTCGTATTCAGTCAGCAAATAAAACTACAAATTATATATATATATATATATATATATATATATATATATATTCATATTCTGAGAACTGAAGCGAATATATATATAGTTTGATGTGACAAATTAAGAACTTTCAAGTTTCTGGCCAACGTTTCGTTCATTCAACGTATAAACTTCCTCAGGGCCTAAAAAGACAACTATCTAGAAGAATGTGAGAGAATTGTTAAAAAAAAGGTTGAAGAAGGGCAAATTATTGGTAACCAATAGAAAAATATGGAATAAATATCAATTTGTCATCATCCGACAATCATATCAACCTTCCATTCACAAGGACACATTCTCCATCTGAATATATATATATATATATATATATATTTATATATATTCATATATATATATATATATATATATATAATAAACATGGTGTTTCATAATTGAATGCTGATCCTGAAGGGCGATAATCATTGGATGATTTTAAGAAAAATTATTCATATGAACGATTACGATCTGAGATACAAGATGTTGAAATTCAACAAAAAAATCAGTTCTTCCCAATATCTCTCTGTAACCGCTTTGGTTTTTTCTCCAATTTTGTTATATGCAAAGTACGCATGAAAATAAATTTTTTCCATGATAAAGGATTTGTCAATTTTAATCAGTGGCGTCCCTGTTAACATGGCCTGTAATATTTTTGATCAAAATTATGATACCCCACAGTCTTTTTTCCAAATAAATATAATTTTTGTAGTTGTCTCCTATCTTCTCATAAAAATGGTGAAGTGCGTTTTTTTCGTCCGGCGGACGGTTTTCGATTTAGAAAATAAAATACATTCATTTGCTTGTCTCCATTCGATTTTTTATCTTAGTCTCAATTTCACAATTGTGGTAACCGATGGATCTAGGCAATATTTTTATAATTTTATGATACCTATTATTTAGTTTTTATAATGAGTACGCATAAAAATGCATTTTTTATTTTTTAAAACATAACTATTATGAACAAAAAATACCAAAATCAAATTAACTGTTCACAATGTCCCAACCTGCGAGTATGCACGCTTGAGCCCTCCTTATCATTGACTCGCGTACTCTTTGGAAAATTCCTGGAGAATTCCTTATTGCAAGCTATTACGCGGTTTCGCAATTCTTCCTCTGTTAGAATTGGTTGAGTATACACCGAAGTTTAAAGATGTCCTCAAATAAAATAATCAAAACTGTTTGAGTCTGGGGATCTAGCTGGCCATGACTCTGTTCCTCCACGACCTATTCAGCGATTTTGAAAGCTTTGGTTCGAATACTTTCGTGCCAGAGCACTAAAATGAGCAGCATCAGCACCATCGTGCATGAACCACATGCGATTTCGCATTGAAATGGGAATATCTTCCAACAGAATTTGCGAATTATCTTCAAGAAATCGGCGATGTCCATTCAATCTGAGTTGTGAAAAAAGGGTCCAATTAGGTAATCTCCAATAATGCCAGCCCAGACATTCGATAGGAACTGCTCCTGGTGATGAGATTCCGCGATTGCATGCGGATTTTCCTTGGCCAAAAAATGATTATTATGAAAATTTCTGAGCCTGTTTTTAGTAAAACCAGCTTCGTCCGCGAATGGAATTTCCCTGTGAAGTAGAGGATTTTGGGTAACTTTTTGGAGAAACCATTTGCAGAAATTCACTCGTAATGGAAAGTCTCGAGGAAGTTGAGCCTGAACCCGTTGAATGTGATAGGGATATAATAAATAATCATGAAGAATCCTCCATACTAGAATATTGGCGATATTCAATTTGTTGGAAACTTGCCTCTTACTTATTTCAGGATTCTCGTCAACTGAATTTAAAACAGCTACCTCAATTGCTGGAGTTCTTGCAGTCCGTTGTGCTCCATTCAAGTGATGATTTGGCTCATAACTTCCTGTTTCTGTGAGTACTTGAAATCGTTCGAGTATCAGGAACCATTCTATTCGGGAAGCACTCTTCATACAGTCGCCTGGCTCCATATGCGTTCCCGTCAGCAAGCCCATACAAGTAATGCATGTCTGCTTATTCGGTGTTTGCAAAATTTACCATGTTTTTTTTTCAATAAACAAGTTTTTATAACGTAAATAATATCACTTATCTAGCTAAAGAAGTGTCAAAATTGTTCATTTCGAAAACAACGAAATGTGTTCTTCGCATACTAGATGTTTCTATCCCACAAAATAATCTTACTATTCTTCAACGGCTGATTTCGCATAGGGACAAGCAAATGAATGCATTTTATTTTCTAACTCAAAAACCATTCGCCGTACGAAAAACAGACAGGAGACCATTTTTATGGGAAAATAGAGGATAATCACAAAACTGATATTAATTCAAAAAAAAGACATTGGCGTATCATTATTTTGATCAAAAATATGGCAGGGCATGTTAACAGGGACGAAACTGATTAAAATTAAAAAATGCTTTATCACCGAAAAAAATTATATTCATGCGTACTTTGGATTCACCAAAATTGAAGAGAAAAGCCAGAGTGGTTTCAGAGATATCGGGGAAGAACTCATTTTTTTGTTAAACTTCAACATCCTGTATCTTAGAAATAAAGCGGTTGCGGACCTATGTTCATTTGAAGATTTTTTCTTAAAATCATCCATGGATTATCGCCCTTCAGGATAAGCATATTATATTATAATATATTAAATATTATATATATATATATATATATTATATATACATATATTATATATATATATATGTATATATATATGTATATATATATATATATATATATATATATAAATATATGGAACTGGATTTTTCTTGGGTATTTGGTTCGTGGTAGGGATAAACGAATAAAACTAGTACATTTTCATCTTGTATTCAAGGGATGTGACGTTTCCCTTGAGAATTCCAAGCTGACATTTTTTGATAAAACTGTAATGTAGAAAATATGGGGATAGTAAGAGTTCCAATTTTTCGAATGGTGTTTTTTTGGGTTCTCACCTACAAACACAATTTCGGCTAGCATTTCAGGGAGCCACTTAGAACACAAAATTCTTTTTTTCTCTTCATTTCGAGAAGTGGTCGAGAGTAGGAGCATGATTATCTTGGTTTTTTTATGCACAATGTTATGATATTCTGTCACAGACGAAGGTTCTGGTATATTTTGTCGGTTAGTGGTTAGGAAAAATTAACTTTTTCAAATGACATTTGACACTATTTTCAGGGATTTTCATGTTTTTTGGTTTCGCTGTGTATTCGTGCTGCTCTCTATTGTCATGATTTTAAACTAGTAAGATGGTGGAAATTATGGTTTTTGTGTTCTGCACGACGGATGGTATGAGGTTAAGGTATTAGTGTTATTTGAATCTGTGAAGGGGTAAAAAAGGGGGCACTTGTGGGATGACGATTTTAAATGATTGTGTGATAAAAATTACTTAGGTTTTTATATCTGTTTTGTCATTCAAGGTATTTTGATCAATTTTAATGTGTATCATTTCCAAGAATTCTCTTTCTTTGGTGTTTTTTCTGTGGCTAAAATTTTAGTTTCATTGAAGTTGAATTCATGGTTTGTTGATTTTTTGTGTTTGTTCAAGGCTGTTGCTGCATTTTTCGTATATTTATGTCCATTTATTCTGTTTTCCAGGAGTTGGGATGTTTGACCGATGTATACTTTGTTATAGTTTACTTTGTTACATGGAATTTGGTATACAATATGCGTTTTCTTATTTTTTGGAATATCTGTTTTTAATTAAGAGAAGGTAGTTTAATTCAGAGTGTTATATTCTTTGTGGCCGATTTGAAAGTTGTACGGTTCAATGGTTTTGGATAATTTTTCAGAGAGACCTTTTATATATGGTAGGCCAATGTGGATATTTTTGGGGGAGCTTGACGTTGTGTTATTTTTTTGTTGGATGTAGAATTAATTTATTCTGTTATTGAAAATAATGTTTATCGTAGTTTCTGGGTAGTTATTGTTTCTCAGGGCTATTTTGGCTTTTTCGATCGCATCTGGTCTGAATTTTGGATCTGATAGGGAAATAGCTCGATCGGCTAGTCCTATGACAACTGATTTTTTTTGGGCCAATGGATGATGTGATTCATAGTTTGAATATCTGCTCGACCTAGTATCTTTTGTTTACCAACTTGTTACCAATGTGTTGTTTGTACGGACTAGGGTCAAATCTAAGAAATTGGTTCTGTTGTTTTCCTCATGCTCAATTGTGAATTTTAATTCTGGATGGAATGATTCGAACATATTTTTGACATAATCTGCTTTTCCATTTGGAATTATTAGGATGCAGTCATCTACATATCTGCGGTAAAAGGAGAGAATGAAATCTAATTTGGGTATGACGGTGTTTTCGAATTGTTCGAACCGCCCTGAACAAACACAAAAAATCAACAAAACATGAATTCAACTACAATGAAACTGAAATTTTAGCCACAGAAAAAAACATCAAAAAAAGAGAATCCTTGGAAATGATACACATTAAACTTAATCGAAATACGCTGAATGACAAAACAGATATAAAAAACCTAAGTAAATTTATATCACCAAATCATTTAAAGTCGTCATCTCACTGGTCTCCCCTCCCCACACAGACTCAAATAACACTAATACCTTTACCTCATACCATTCGTCGTAAAGAACACAAAAACCATAAGTTACACCATCTTACTAGTTTGAAATCATGACAATAGAGAGCAGCACGAATACACAGCGAAACCAAAAAACATGAAAATCCCTGTAAATAGTGTCAAATGTCATCTGAAACAGTCAATTTATCCTAACCACTAACCAACAGAATATACCAGAACCTTCGTCTGTGACAGAATATCATAACATCGTCCATACAAAAACCAAAATAATTGTGCTTCTACTTCCAACCACTTATAAAGAATAACACCTTACCCCTCTCGAAATGAAGAGGAAAGAAACATTTTTGTGTCCCAAATGGCTCATCAAAATGCTAGCCGAAATTGTGTTTGTAGGCAAGAACCCAAAAAAAAACCATTCATAAAATTGGAACTCTAACTATCCCCATATTTTCTACATTACAGTTTTATGAAAAAATGTTAGATAAAGCTAAGAATTCTCAAGCGAAACGTCACATCCCTTGAATACAAGATGGAAATCTACTAGTTTTATTCGTTTACTCCTACCACGAACCAAATACCCAAGAAAACTCCAGTCATGTACAATTTATGGTTCAAGATACTAAAAAGAAAAAAAATATATAAATGTATATATATATATATATGAATATGGATATATATATATATATATATGAATATGGATATATATATATATATTTATATATATATATATACATATGTCACGCGGGTAGCTACAGCTGCCTCCGTGGTGACGTTGGTTGTTGCCCTGGAATGCAGGGTCTGCTGACCGAAATCACAAATGAGCGGCTGGCTTCTGTTTGTTCACTCCGTTAATTTGTCGTTTTCTACCAAATGTTGTTCATCCTTGCACATCTCCACCGTACTGATGAGGGCCGAGAGCCCGAAACACGTGTCTACGGTTAGCACTTTTCTCTGAGGGCTATGTCCATTAAATTTCTTCCATTTTGTTTTTAACAGTCCCCTCGATGTTACTCTCTTTCATATATATATATATATATATATATATATATGTGTGTGGGGATGCAGTCAGGTTGAGGGCTTTTTTTAACGAATACGTCGAATACGAATACGGCTATGTTTATTGCCTTCGTCAGGGTGACTATCTGAAATTGTATACTATTTAGGTACTCACTAACATGAGATTCAATTAAATTAATACATATGAGGAACATTAAATTTGTTCGTCTTATGACAGTGACAATTGTATATTTTTATATACGGGGTGTTACCAACTAAGTGCAAAAATTTTCAGGGGGTGATTCCTTGTCGAAAATTAAAAGGGGTCTTTCATGTGAACAAAAGCTCTTATGCCTTTTCTTGAACAGTTACACGCTTTCAAAAAGGAGAAAAAAAAAGGTTTTAGTCCTTGAAACTCCTGGAGAGTTGAATAAATGGTATTTTGTGGGAATGATCTACCAATATTTTGTTAATTTTGTTGTGATCTTTCAAAGGGGTGAAACATGCAACAACTATTCAATTTTTCACCAGAACTTCTCAACAGAACAAAATGTCCCAGTTTAATAATATGTTCTGGAAAGAACAATTCATTGCAAAACTTTTTTAACTCCTGAGTTGTGTCCGTAAAAGCAATAGTTTCCCAATAAAAAAATTAAATACAACATTGTGCATGAACGGATCGTCTTTAAATGGTATCGAAAAAATCTAGTGGGTGGCTGTCACGTTTTATTTGCACAACTTGTGACTTCAATCGTAGTATTTTGAAATTATTTCGCTTGTTTGAACTTTCAATGTAGGCATGTACCAGTACCATGATAGAATATCAAATTAAAAATACAAACAAAAAAAAATATGTGTGTTACTACGAAGAAAAAGGCAACAAGATCAAACGTAATGGAGTTATGAAAACCTCTCAAAATGATCATCTCCAATCATTAGACAGAAATCAAGTCTTCGTCTCATAGACTGGCGCAAACGTTGAAATATTCCTGGTGTGTTTTAGATTGTCTCGCAGGCTGTAATGATGCGATTCCCCCAATCATTACAACATTCAATGGGAGTCGTATATACTGAGGACTTCAGGTGAATCCAGATGCGAAAGTCCAAAGGGTTTGAGTCTGAAAATCTGTGAGGCCACGTTTGAGGTCCTGTTCTGCCTATCCAACGATTTGGATACATGTCGTCCGAGTACTGACTGGCGCACCATCGTGTATAAACCACATTCGTGGTCGAATAGCTAGTGGAACACTTTCAAGTGAAATGGGAAGCTTCTCTTGGAGAAAATTTCTATAGATTGCACCAGTTAGCGTCAACGGTTGAAAATACGGTCCTATTATATTTTCGCCAATGATTCCGACCCACACGTTGAGTGATAATTCATATTGATACCGACCTTCTTGAATTGCATGTGGGTTATCTTCGGCAAATAGATGATTTTTATGGAAATTTGTAATCCCTTGCCATGAAAAGTTTGATTCGGCAGTGAATATTACGTTTTCTAAAAATTGAGCATTTGGGTAATCATTTGAAGACTCCATTGACAAAAGTCTACACGATAGGAAAAATCTCGCAGCAAAAGTGCCTGGACTCGTTGAATATGGTGAGAATACAATTGGTGATTTTCCAGATTGGTTCATTGCTAACATCAAGTGTGTTAGCAATTTGTCTTGTACTTAATTCCGGGCGATCTCCAATCATATTGAGAACCTCTTCTTCCAGTGCCACCGATCTTATTACTCGTGGATGACCACAATCAGTTGTTTCTCTTTTGAAAAGTCCCTCTTTCACAGAGACGTTGGTGAAGATGTGCAAAAATTGTGTTATGAGGTATCACGCGCTGAGGATACATCTCTGCATAGTGCCGCCAATCTCCCAAAGAATAACAATTGGCACGACCATACATAAAATGCTAATCGGCCATGTCAGCATTGAACTTTCAACTACCACATAGAAATCAAAGCGACTTGACAGTCTACTACTAGATTTTTCCGATTTCAAAATACTACGATCGAAGTTACAAGTTGTGCAAACAAAACGTGACAGCAACCTATTAGATTTTTTCGATTCCATTTACAGAAAATCTGTTCATGCACAATGTTGTATCATATTTTTTTATCGGGGAACTATTGCTTTTACGGACACAACACTGGAGTTAAAATAGTTCTTCAATGGATCTTTCTTCACAACACATTATTTTTAATCGAAAAATTCTGTTTCGGTAAAAAGTTCTGGTATAAAATGGAATAGGGGTTGCATGTTTCACCCCTATAAAGATCACAACAAAATTAAAGAATACTCATAGGTAGCCTTTCCACTGGTAGATCATGCTCGCAGAATGCCATTTCTTCGGCTCTCCAGCAAATTCGGAAAAAACATATTTTTTTGTCTCATTTTTGGAAGCGTGTAACTTTTCAATGAAATACCTAAGGGTTTTCGTCTACATGAAAGATCCCCTTTGGTTTTTGACAAGAAATCACTTCCTAAAAACTTTCGCACTTATTTGGTTACATCATTGTTTTTGTTCAAATTCAGTGAATATGTATAAATTTGACTAAGATTATTCAAATCAGCTATTATTCATAGATTGACTATTATAATCAATATGAACCATTTTAAAGAAAATTATCTTGGTTACATTATTCTCAGCATCTAAAGTTTTTATGTCATTATAGTCCATTCTATGGTATTTCTGATAAACATATTCTGAAGGTGTGCATGAGTTAACATTCCGTTTCCAGTCACATCAATGGGATATTATACAACTATTGAGACTTCTGGATGTTTGGCACTTATATTTTTCAGAACAATCCTCACAAGGGATTTCATATACAACATGGAACTTTTGCTCATTTGTTATGGTACTTTTCACTTTAGTGTGTAATTTTGAAATAGTTTCATATTTTTTTGAGACAATTTTGAAGTTTTCGTTATTCAATACATTTATTTACTTAGGAGTGAGTTCATGGATATGTGAAACGGATCTAAAAAGGGGAGGTTCTGTTATATTTATTCTGGGAATTTGCTGGGATGTTTGGAAGACTAATGAGTTAGTCTCATTGGAGAGTAATTCATCAGTTGGGTGTTGGGGATATGCATTTCCTAATTTTTTGTAGTTTGATCAAAGATTCGTGTTGTGAACTAGGGTGAGTATGTTTTGAAATTCTATTTTTCATAGATATCACTAAATTTATTTCAATTTTTTGCGGGTGATACAAATTATAATTTATGAACCCATTAGTGTTATATATATACTACTATACTACTATAAATATATATATATATATATATATATATATATATATATATATATATATATATTTTATGTTCAGAAATTAACTTATAATTATCATTATTATTATTATTATTTTCTATGTTGTTTTACAATTTTCTTTACCTTTTTCATTACTATAGAACCTTATACTATGCTCTAGTCGATACATGTCGGTGAAGAGAACATTCCTGAAGTAATTCGGGTATCAAAATTATATATCCAACAATACATCTAACAAAAATCCACGATTAAACTATATCAAAATTGAAATTCACAGCAAACATTGAATTAAAGCAAGATCAACGTATAGATAAATTCCGAACATCCTGTATGACAATTGACATGAACAGAAAATCCACCAATGGGATTCGGAAGAGTTTGTGTGGGAAAAAGTATTGATATAGAATGAAATGTAAGGGCAGAAATTTAAAAAATTTAATTTATTATGAATCTGTAAATAGTATGTAAGAGTAGAATTAGATATCATTCATAAAATCATTAACAATAATTAGAATAGCAAATAATCCGGTAGGAAGTGAAACAAACTCGGAAATCTGTGAAAATAAAAATTTGGTGAGTGTTGCCATGGATCAGGATAACAAGTTCGGGAGAGATTGAAAAAGTGTCGAGAAAGTGAAGCCACGTACTAAATTTGAAAAAAAACTTTCATCCATAATATAAGAAAACCTGATATAAAATTGCCGAACGAGAAAAATTTCTTGGAAGGCTGATCGGAGGAAGCGCATAGTAAATAAAAATTCCACCTACCTGGTCCAGAAAATAAATCCTTTTGAAGGAGTGCAGGTGAGCTGTCAGTGACATCCCAGAAATACTTCCACAGGAGTGGAAACGTCAACAGAAAAGCAGCCACAAAGTATTCAATAACTGAACTCACTCAAGTGCAACTTTTCACATAAAACCAAGAACTTTAAGTGTTCTAAACCACTGGTTATTTTGTTTTGGGCTGAACAATCATAAAATTCCATACCCAAAAGACTAATAATACGTTCAAACTCTATTCATAAAATTTTCATTATCACAAACATCAAACTGCACTATTTTTTTATCATTGTTTTGCTAGTATAAGGTAGCTATCGCGAGTAGGGTATATTTGAGTTTTCAACTGAATAGAGTCAACTACTTTGATTATTCTCTGCAAACCTGTGTTTATTTTCAATTTCTAACTTTATTTTTATCTACTGAATATCTTTTATGATTGAATCGATAGTGCCATAGCCAGCAACACCGATTACAGGAACCTGCTACTGAAGGAGCCATACATGTTCTAAGGCGTACCCGACTGAGCTGAGATAAGGTGAAAAGGGTTTTGAAAAAGAAAAAAGTAACATTACATAGCCGGAGGTATTTTTCATTTGTTATGATAGGGTTGCAGAAATCAAAATCTGTGAAATAAATTGATAAAAAAAAATATACAAATTATAAATCATTATAAACAACCCAACATAACAATTGTCGCCAACGTGGGGCGAAGCTACCAACAATTGTTATTTCATAACAATTGTCGCCCAACGCGGTGCGAAAATATTTGTAAGCATAATAAAATAAAAAATTAATATTAATATATATATATATATATATATATATATATATATATATATATAATAATGAAGATCCCCGTTATTCCCCACTGTTTATATATATATATATATATATATGTTGTTATGATACGATTTTTGTAAGTTTATTTAATTTATTATTATTATGCTTACAAATATTTTCGCACCGCGTTGGGAAATTGTATGAAATAACATTGTTGGTAGCTCGCCCCATTGCGACAATTGTATGTTGGGTTTTATATGATTTATAATTTGTATATTTTTTTATCAATTTATTCACGGATTTCTGCAACCCTATCATAACAAATGAAAACCGGCTATGTAATTTTCTTTCAAACCCTTCACCTTATCTCAGCTCATCGGACGCCTAGAACATGGCTCTCCTAGCAGGTTCCTGTAATCGGTGTTGCTGGCTATGGCACTATCGATTCAATCATAAAAGATATTCAGTAGATAAAAATAAAGTTAGAAATTGAAGAATAAACACAGGTTTGCAGAGAATAATCAAAGTAGTTGACTCTATTCAGTTGAAAACTCAAATATACCCTACTCTGCGATAGCTACCTTATACTAGCAAAACAATGATAAAAAATAGTGCAGTTTGATGTTTGTGATAATGAAAATTTTATGAATAGAGTTTGAACGTATTATTAGTCTTTTGGGTATGGAATATGATTGTTCAGCCCAAAACAAAATAACCAGTGGGTTTAGAACCTTAAAGTTCTTGGTTTTATGTGAAAAGTGCCTGAGTGAGTTCAGTTATTGAATCTTGTGCTTGTTGACGTTTCCACTGTGAAGTATTCGGGATGCACTGACAGCTCACCTGCACTCCTTCAAAAGGATTTTTTTCTGACCAGGTAGGTGGAATTTTTATTAACTATGCGTTCCTCCGATCAGCCTTTCAAGAAATCTTCTCGTTCGGCATTTTATATCAGGTTTTCTTATATTATGGATGAAGTTTTTTCAAATTTAGTACGTGGCTTCACTTTCTCGACACTTTTCAATCTCCACTTGTTATCCTGATCCATGGCAACACTCACCAAATTTTATTTTACACAGATTTCGAGTTTGTTCACTTCTACCGGATTATTTGCTATTCTAATTATTGTTAATGATTTTATGAATGATATCTAATTCTAACTCTTACATACTATTACAGATTCATAATAAATTGAATTTTTAAATTTCTGCCCTACATTTCATTCTATATCAATACTTTTCCACACAAACTCTTCCGAATCCATTGGATTTTCTGTTCATGTCAATTGTCATCAGGATGTTCGGAATTTATCTATACGTTGATCTTGCTTTAATTCAATGTTTGCTGTGAATTCAATTTGATATAGTTTAATCGTGATTTTGTTAAATGTATTGTTGGATATATAATTTGATAACGAATTACTTCAGGAATGTTCTCTTCACCGACATGTATCGACTAGAGCATAGTATAAGGTTCTATAGTAATGAAAAAGGTAAAGAAATTGTAAAACAACATAGCAAAATAACATAATAATAATGATAATTATAAGTCAATTACTCTGCAACATAACATATATATATATATATATATATATATATATATATATATATATATATATATATATTAGTAGTATAGTAGTATATATATAACACTAATGGGTTCATAAATTATAATTTGTATCACCCGCAAAAATGAAATAAATTTAGTGATATCTATGAAAATAGAATTTTAAAACATACTCACCCTAGTTCACAACACGATCTTTGATCAACTACAAAAAATTAGGAAATGCATATCCCAACACCTACTGATGAATTACTTCCAATGAGACTAACTCATTAGTCTTCCAAACATCCCAGCAAATTCCCAGAATAAATATAACAGAACCTCTCCCTTTTTAGATCCGTTTCACTATCCATGAACTCACCCTAAGTAAATGAATGTATTGAATAACGAAAACTTCAAAATTGTCTCAAAAAAATATGAAACTATTTCAAAATTACACACTAAAGTGAAAAGTACCATAACAAATGAGCAAAAGTTCCATGTTGTATATGAAATCCTTGTGAGGATTGTTCTGAAAAATATAAGTGCAAACATCCAGAAGTCTCAATAGTTGTATAATATCCCATTGATGACTGGAAACGGAATGTTAACTCATGCACACCTTCAGAATATGTTTATCAGAAATACCATAGAATGGACTATAATGACATAAAAACTTTAGATGCTGAGAATAATGTAACCAAGATAATTTTCTTTAAAATGGTTCATATTGATTATAATAGTCAATCTATGAATAATAGCTGATTTGAATAATCTTAGTCAAATTTATACATATTCACTGAATTTGAACAAAAAGAATGATGTCACCAAATAAGTGCGAAAGTTTTTAGGAAGTGATTTCTTGTCAAAAATCAAAGGGGGTCTTTCATGTAGACGAAAACCCTTAGGTATTTCATTGAAAAGTTACACGCTTCCAAAAATGAGACAAAAAAATATGTTTTTTCCGAATTTGCTGGAGAGTCGAAGAAATGGCATTCTGCGAGCATGATCTACCAGTGGAAAGGCTACCTATGAGTATTCTTTAATTTTGTTGTGATCTTTTATAGGGGTGAAACATGCAACCCCTATTCCATTTTATACCAGAACTTTTTACCGAAACAGAATTTTTCGATTGAAAATAATGTGTTGTGAAGAAAGATCCATTGAAGAACTATTTTAACTCCAGTGTTGTGTCCGTAAAAGCAATAGTTTCCTGATAAAAAAATATGATACAACATTGTGCATGAACAGATTTTCTGTAAATGGAATCGAAAAAATCTAATAGGTTGCTGTCACGTTTTGTTTGCACAACTTGTAACTTCGATCGTAGTATTCTGAAATCGAAAAAATCTAGTAGTAGACTGTCAAGTCGCTTTGATTTCTATGTGGTAGTTGAAAGTTCAATGCTGACATGGCCGATTAGCATTTTATGTATGGTCTTGCCAATTGTTATTCTTTGGGAGATTGGCGGCACTATGCAGAGATGTATCCTCAGCGCGTGATACCTCATAACACAATTTTTGCACATCTTCACCAACGTCTCTGTGAAAGAGGGACTTTTCAAAAGAGAATTAACTGATTGTGGTCATCCACGAGTAATAAGATCGGTGGCACTGGAAGAAGAGGTTCTCAATATGATTGGAGATCGCCCGGAATTAAGTACAAGACAAATTGCTAACACACTTGATGTTAGCAATGAACCAATCTGGAAAATCACCAATTGTATTCTCACCATATTCAACGAGTCCAGGCACTTTTGCTGCGAGATTTTTCCTATCGTGTAGACTTTTGTCAATGGAGTCTTCAAATGATTACCCAAATGCTCAATTTTTAGAAAACGTAATATTCACTGCCGAATCAAACTTTTCATGGCAAGGGATTACAAATTTTCATAAAAATCATCTATTTGCCGAAGATAACCCACATGCAATTCAAGAAGGTCGGTATCAATATGAACTCTCACTCAACGTGTGGGTCGGAATCATTGGCGAAAATATAATAGGAGCGTATTTTCAACCGTTGACGCTAACTGGTGCAATCTATAGAAATTTTCTCCAAGAGAAGCTTCCCATTTCACTTGAAAGTGTTCCACTAGCTATTCGACCACGAATGTGGTTTATACACGATGGTGCGCCAGTCAGTACTCGGACGACATGTATCCAAATCGTTGGATAGGCAGAACAGGACCTCAAACGTGGCCTCACAGATTTTCAGACTCAAACCCCTTGGACTTTCGCATCTGGATTCACCTGAAGTCCTCAGTATATACGACTCCCATTGAATGTTGTAATGATTGGGGGAATCGCATCATTACAGCCTGCGAGACAATCCAAAACACACCAGGAATATTTCAACGTTTGCGCCATATATATATATATATATAAATATGTGTTGAATTTACATCAAATGAATGCATTGGTAGAATAAGTATGTGTTTTCAATCTGTTGTTTATTTGATGTAATTAGTATGTGCTTTCAAATCAATGACATGAATGATAACCTTTGGATCTCAGAATCTCTTTTAAAAATCAATTTTTATTACAAAAACATACGTCTGGACAGTACAAAACCAAAAATAATAATGAATAAAAATTAAGGTTTTCTCAAGGTGATGAAAAATGCTGGCGCATTAGCTTCCAGGAATTGGATGATATCTCGGTACCGTGGTCAGCGAAGTCATGAAAACTTGCAATAAAATTCCTTCCCGAATATTCAACGAAGGAGGGTTAGCGAGGGAGCTAAACCCTTGATATCTCGATTTCTGTGGTTTGATCCCTGGATGTTTTCGTCTTGCAGAATTTGGGGCTTATCTTTGTATACAGGATATACATCGATGTTGATTCGAGGATAGAGTAGATGAACAGCGTCCAGTATTTTGGAGTAGGGGCCACTTCCAGGGAAGAAATTTCTGGTTAATTATGTCTGAATGCTGTTTTAATCGACTGAAGTTCGTCTGAGGTCATATCTTCTAGTTGAAAGCTCATACTTGGTATGGATTCTGTTCCAACTTCTGTCTTTGCCAGCAGTAGTCTTGGTTGGTTATGGTTGAATTGGTTTTCGTTGATGATCGCGTTGCGTGCAGGTCAATCGACATTCAATAGGAATTTCTAAGATGTAGCTTCCAGGCGGCAAATTTGTGCCTTCGTCTTGATTCGGGCATTTCAGTTTGGTCTCTTGTGATAGTAGGAGGATGATTCATTTATTTGAGTCATCCAGATGTTTGATGACCGATGTTGATAGCTGAGTGGGTGTTCTTCCGCATTTTGAGATGTTTTTGTTATCAACTAGCTGGATTTCGCGAGCATTTCTTTCTGCTCTTTTCTTTATGTTCGCTTCTGACCAGAAATTAATTTTTTGGTATAAATGCCAAGTTGGAATTGGAATTGAAAACAGATGATAATATTCAAATTTTGAGGGGGATGTAATTGGAATGTGGAGTATATAGGTTATTCTCAATTCAAAATGTAGCTTTCGACTTTAGTTATTTTTTCGTATAAAAGAGTGTTCTTGAAGCTAATTTCTATTGGAGGTTGATCTTTATCAAACAATTTTTCTAATAACTCTAACTCGTGGTATAATTCTTTGGTTTTTATTATACTAGTATGAACAATGTTTAATTCAGAAAACTGCATCGAAAATTCGATATCTTGTGAGATAGAGTGTATTATTTTATACGTATTGATTATTTCATTCATGTCATCCATAATGAACATAGCATTTTCTCGATATACTTGACCTTTCACTATTGAAGCAATTTGGGTAATTTTTGTTCGTTTGAGCTACTCGTTATTTCTACTCGCTGAATTTTATTGTTGAAATTTTCAATCAATGCTATCGAGAGTATTGTTCTTTGATATTTGTGGACAAATTATTCTGATTGTGTTCCAATTTTCCAACCAGCTGATCATATTTTTCGCCATCACTGGAATCTGAATTCCCCATGATAGATTTGAAAATTGATCCAACGCCGTTCATTGAATTACGTTTTGTTCTGAAAGGGTGAGGAACAATTTCTAATAACTTATCATTCACCATTTCGTCCGAGAACTGTAATATTTTCAGATAATCCGAAACGACTGCCTAGTAATTTTGATTGCTTTTCACAAGTACTTTAAACGTTTGGGATTTCGATTTTGATTCGTTGATTTCCGTAACAATGGAAATCGAATCATAATGATGAATCAGGGAGTGAGCATGAGTTTCTACTTTTGCTGTTCCCACTTTGAGAGGAATATGCCATGGGTTGTTCGTAACTTTTTTTGTGGCAATCTTTTTTTGTCTGAGACTGCCGGAAATCCTGAGAAATAATTATTTCTTAATGGCGGAAGGATATTTTTCAAGAGGGCGTTCCAAATTATCCATGTGAACTCTTGGTTGGTTTTGAAATTGATATTGTTTTCATTTTCTTATAAAAGAAAATCACTTCTACACGTTTCGAAAATTTATTAGCTTTAGTTTTTCTCACATGTGATTTTACAAATACCTTTTGTTTTGAAAAGGGAAACATTCTCAATTGAATATTAATAGAAAGATTTTTCTGTGAATTGAAAAATCCACGATTAAAATGAAGTTATTTTTTGTGAATGTCCAACAGAAAACAACTACTTCCCCGGCTAAAGCCACGCTGGATATTGAACTACATCTGATAGATATTCTGAAAAGGCCCTAGCCCAAAAGAAAAAATCTGAAATTGAAAATTTGCATTTTCATTCAGATAGTTATTTGATTTTCTATTCCAGTCTTAATTAAGAACTCATAAATATGAATGAGGCAAAGAAGAATGTTTTCCAAAAGAAAGTACTCACCAGAAATCATTCATAACATTGACGCAGGAGAGACATCGCATTCACTAGGTCTTCAATACATTTTTGTCGACGAAAATCTATTTCACGCTTCCACGATCATCAGGAAGACCGGAAGAAATGGGAAACACATTTTCAAGAAGCAATCTCACTCTGCAAAGATGGAAAAAGTTAGAATCATTTCTTTTGGAGAGACACTTTGAAATTAGTGTTTTCTGACATTAAAACCTGTCATGGGGTATGATAGATTGATTTGTTGAAAATATAAACAGGATGTTCATAAAAACAGATGTGGAATCATCTGCGACTGGAAGATAAACTTTAGTCACTATCTTCCATCGTCAAGATAACCTCTTGTTGGGTATTCATGTTGAAAAGGGAAACATTCTCAATTGGATATTAATAGAAAGATTTTTCTGTGAATTGAAAAATCCACGATTAAAATGAAGTTATTTTTTGTGAATGTCTAACAGAAAACAACTACTTCCCCTGCTAAAGCCACGCTGGACATTGAACTACATCTGATAGATATTCTGAAAAGGCCCTAGCCCAAAAGAAAAAATCTGAAACTGAAAATTTGCATTTTCATTCAGATAGTTATTTGATTTTCTATTCCAGTCTTAATTAAGAACTCATAAAGATGAATGAGGCAAAGAAAAATGTTTTCCAAAAGAAAGTACTCACCAGAAATCATTCATAACATTGACGCAGGAGAGACATCGCATTCACTAGGTCTTCAATACATTTTTGTCGACGAAAATCTATTTCACGCTTCCACGATCATCAGGAAGACCGGAAGAAATGGGAAACACATTTTCAAGAAGCAATCTCACTTTGCAAAATGGAAAAAGTTAGAATCATTTCTTTTGGAGAGACACTTTGAAATTAGTGTTTTCTGACATTAAAACCTGTCATGGGGTATGATAGATTGATTTGTTGAAAATATAAACAGGATGTTCATAAAATCAGATGTGGAATAATCTGATTTTATGAACATCCTATTTATATTTTCAACAAATCAACCTTTTGTTTTATTCTGAATACCGTTGGGCTGGCGCGTTTTTTGTTTTCTCGCTCAACGACTTTTCCAAAGATGGAAAAAGTCAGAATCATTTCTTTTGGAGAGACACTTTGAAATTAGTGTTTTCTGACATTAAAACCTGTCATGGGGTATGATAGATTGATTTGTTGAAAATATAAATAGGATGTTCATAAAATCAGATGTGGAATCATCTGATTTTATGAAAATCCTGTTAATATTTTCAACAAATCAACCTTTTGTTTTATTCTGAATACCGTGGGGCTGGCGCGTTTTTTGTTTTCTCGCTCAACGACTTTTCCTTTAGGTTTGGAGATATCATATTGATTTTTCAGTAAAGGATTTTAGACCGTTCTTTGTGGTCGTTAGTGTAGGTATTCAATAATATTCTATCGATTTCGATATTGAAAGGATCATCCGTGGATATGTGTCCACACTTATGACTCAAGGTTTTGATTTGGTAACAGTATGAAGGAAATGGTTATATGCCAGGACTGCATGAAACATTTCAATTTTTGCCAGGGTTTTCGTGAAACTTTGTGTATTCAGGAGTCTAATGTATTCTAGAATGGTGGAATAGAATCATTCAATCATACCGTGCTAATGAGGGTGGTGCGGTGAGACAAAGTTCGGATTTTTAAAAAATATTGAATTCTGTTCCATTGTCAACAATTATTTTCTTTGGTATGCCATGAGAGAAGAATTGGATCAAGTTATCGGCTAGTTCAGTACCTGTCAGTAAGTTGACGAGATAATCTTGAGCATATTTAGAAAAAATATTCAAAGTTGTATGAAATTTCGTTTTTTCGATGATGAAAGTATCTAAATGAACGATTTTGAATGGTTTCGTCGCAGTGAGCGTGATATTTGATTTCATTTTGATTGGGTTGCGTTCGTATTTACTACATTGACATATAACCCACTGGTTGATGTGATTTTGAATAGATTCTTCAATGTTGGGCAAGACTCATCTCTCTGGTCCGCGAAATTTCTTGTTGATGTATCTTTGAATTTGAAACATTCTGTATATTAGCTACGAGTTTGACGTTGCCTGATACTTTTGAAATGAGACAATTCAACAAGTAAACATTCTGAATATCTGCTAGATTTGTTGTATTATAAAATGAAGTATACTTTCCATATTATTCGGTGTAGAAACCGGTAATCAAATTTAAAGCTGAGTTCCCCACAAAGTATGTTATATTCCTGTCGAGGATCTTAGGAAATGGTATGAGAAAGAGAGGAAAGCTTTTGAATTTGTAATACCCATGGTGTGGAGAGAGCAAAACAATCATTCAAACGATTGTTATTTTCGCAGCATGGATATTTCTGAATATAACTCTAAAAATAAGAAAGGAATTGTCTCTCCCAATCCTAGTTCAGTTGATCGGCCGATAGAACATGGACCGGGACTTCCTGTCTAGTGATGAGGTCTTTCAGTCCACTTCCGAATTGAATGGAATATAACCGAGTGATGATGATTTCAAATGTTCTCAAAAAAATCTGAAACTACAATTGTTTGAACAAGCTGAGTTAAATGATTCAGTGAGAGATTCGGGTCTGAAAAAGAAAACAGTAGAACTACTTGGTTCTTACAAGAAGAAAAAAAATCATTTGAATCTGGAACATCTATTTACCATTATAGAACCAGAGATGAACAGTTTGCTGAATATTTCACGCAGTGGGAGAATTTGGTTTACTGCCATGATATTGACAGTCTACTGAATGAATTTGGCATTGAGTATAAGAAGGAAGATTGAAGACTTTTTATAGACTCATCAAAAACATGTTTGAAAAGTGTATTATTACCTAGTGGAATAGTTATGCCTCATTGCCTGTTGCTCATTCAGTTCACATGAAGGAAATTTACGAAAATTCTGATATAACTCCACAGAAAATTATTTATTCAGCTCATGATTGGATGCTGTGTGGAGATTGAGAAGTTATCTCCCTGCTCCTTGGTCAACAAAAAGGGTTTTTCGGAGTCTCCATGTTTTATATCAGAGCAAGGAATCAACACTGGTCTAAAAAAATTGCCCGTTAGAAAAACTTTGACATCCGGTACGAAGATAATTTGGATAAGACTTCAATAGATCTCAGGAATATCTATCTGCCACCACTCCATATGAAATTGGGGTTGATAAAACGATTTGTTGAACCTTTGCCTATAGATGGTGACTATTCCAGATAAAATAAGGGATTTTTGTTCTGATATTCGTAAACTGATTCCAACTTCGAAGCAACGATGAATAGAAGAGAAAAGGAGGCTTGGATAGCATTTCAAGAAGTTGTGACAAAGTTTTTGGGCAACGTGGGAGCCACACACTATGAATTCATGGTAGGTTGCTAATATGATACACAAGTTCAAAACTCTGGGTTGTCTGATTATCCTCAAAGTCCAGTTCCTGCATATTCATCTCGATTTTTTTCGTGAAAACTTAGGTGATGTGAGTGATGAGCAAAGAAAACGGTTTTATCAGGACATAAAAGAAATGGAGAAATGATACCAGGGGCGCTGGAATACCAAAATGATGAGTGATTATTGTTGGTCACTTCACAGAGAGCAACAAAATGTATCACATCGGAGAAAATGCTATGCAAGAAATATTACCGAAAAGAGAAAGAAAAAACACAAAAAACTAAGCATTTCACATTTGCATTCAATCATTTTAAAATATTGTAATTGTAATTGTAACTTAATAAAAAAGTTAGGATTTAAAAATTTTTCATTTCGAATGTTTTCTATTTTTGAATATTTGATTGATGTCTTATTGGAAAAGAATCGTTGCTGATAAAAAAACCGATACTACATACGGTTTCAGCAGCCAAAAATATATATATATATATGATTCAGGTTAATTGGTTCAAAAAGTTTTAATTTTTTTGGTGGACAAAAAAAAAACATATATTAAGTTAGAAAAGTTAATTCGTGACAACAAATGAACACCCTGTATGGTATGTTATTCCAAACCATACAAACTTTAGTAATTACATAGCCTTTAATACATAGTTTGAATGATGTAATACAACATATTCATGATTTCATACAATTCTAAAGTCCCTTTATACAAGACCTGAGATTTCAAGAATCTAGCAGATACTAAAACAAAACTATGATGATCTAACAATTTTCATTTCAGATAATTTTTATACATATTTTATAAACCAATTACAGTGTTTTCCACATACTCTGTGTGAAATATCTGATGGTTTACTTATTTATCAATCTAAAACAATAAACATATTCGGGATGAGCAAGTATCATTCCAAATCAACTCTTTGAAAGTTATATGATTATAAGTCAATGCTTACACATTATTTTGTACGGAATATCTGAAACTCTGATAAATGAGCAAACCAATCAATAATGGAAATGTCCTTACGGAGCACCCATCATTCAATAAATGATATGACTAATTCAAAATTATCTTCAAACTTTTACATGCACTGGGTATAAAATATTGGATTGAACAAAAATATAAATTGTGAAATAATTCTAGAGCTAGTTTCATATTAACAAGCAAGGGTCAAAGTATTACGGAACATAATTCAACGTAATGGGATTCTTAGTTTCATTCATGGTACTGTTAATAACTGGAGATTCCATAAAATAATGCAGAAATTTAAAGTTCATTTCAAATACGAAAAACATCAGAAAGATCTATTCTCAAGTATATATTTACTTTTCGAAACTCAATCTTAATTGGTAATAGCTTCCGTAGAATGTCGAAAATGCCATTTTCATGAGTAATACTCGCAAAGACTTGATATGCCAAACTAAAACAATAATATAATTTTTTCTCCCTGATCCTGTTATTCAAACTGCCTCAGATTTGGATAATAATTCTATTACAGTTATTTCGTATTCATTTTCTTTCTCATTTAAATTCCCGACGTTACTCTGCGCGCAATGATTTCAGATAAAAATGTGAGTTAGTATATTTGCGGCTTCTGATTTTTTTCTATTTCTGTTGATCTATATATTTTAATTATTTTCTATGGACTGCTGATATATAATTTCATGGGCTACATTGAACGTTAGTAGCACACTCGTTGATATATTGAAAGCTTGTACTGAACTAGTACTTTGAATTGAGAGTCGATTGAATGAAAGTGAATTGATAATTCCATCTTTTTTTATATTCCGCTAGTGGATGACGCTCACCCCTTGCAAGAACTATTATAGTCTCCCCCCATATCAGTTTGCGATGAAGTTCATGTCATTGATTCATCAAGCCCGGTCCTTCTGGTATTCACAATTGTGACAGTATTCACATTTTTGACAGTTCAACGTTCATTAAAATCATTTTTTATTAGTTCTCATGTTCCGTTAGTATATCTCTTTTGACATAATGTTTTCAACCATGTGGTAATGATTCCGTTCTTCTACATATTCGAATTCTTTTAGAATAAATTGTCAATTAAACTAACTTTCCATATTTGAGCTGGGCATTTCTTCACATAGAGATTTGTTATATTATATATATATATATATATATATATATATATATATATATATATATATATATATATATATATATTTTATATATATATACATATATATTTTCTGGTATTCCGAATGCTTAACAAAAAAAAGATTTGATCATATATCAAATCATTTTACCATACTTTTTTTTAATGTCTCTATGATACTTTCAATGTGACTAATTAAACTTCATGATAATCTCCACTTGTTCAGTTCTCAACCGAATGGAATTCAATCAACAATTCCGTTCCGATATAGTCTGTCCAATACATTTTTCAATTAAAAAAAAATATCTCATTGTATCATCCTAAAATTGACATGCAAAAATGGTCTGTGTCGCTATACCTTGGAGCGTCTAACTGGTTCTCCTCGGGCACGGTGGATTGTGCAGAATAGACATGCGTACTGGATGTCTTCCGTTGGGGTGAAGGGGTGATGGGGTGAAATGTTACCTTCATTTTGATCAAGGGTGTTGAATTTTTTTCTGTTATCCATCATTATACCCAATTATCCTGAATAGTAATAATAAATCATCAGAAAAACTCCAAACAAAAACTAGAAAGAATATTTATTGTTTTCTATACTTTCCGATATCAGGAACACAAGGAGAAATCCCACATTGGAACCTATTAAAATAGTACAAATGTATAGTGCAGATATGTTGATGTTGTTTTTACTATCTGGAACCAGAAGACAGATGAATCAAAATTTTTCTCAGTTCATATAAATAAACAAGAATCAACGATTGAATTCACTTTAGAATCAGAAGAAAATAACCAACTCTCCTTTTGAGATGTCATGATAAAAAAATCAGATCATATCAATACTATTATATTTTGAAAGAAAATACAATAGCTATCTCAAGTACAAGTGAAATATACAGGCAAGTGTAAAAAGGGTATAGTTGAATTCTTCGACAATATAGCTAAAATGATATGCAATGCAACAGGAACCTAGAAATTGTATTCATAAAATCCATAATGAAAGACAATGCGAATCCAGATTAATTTGTGGAAAACACTCACAATGAAATTACAAACAACAGTACATGAAACAACCACCAATACATTTCAAATTAACATGATACCTCATGTCCACGGATTATCTGAATCTGATTGGGCAAACTGGCAACAAGTATCACACCAGAATAATTTTCTGGACAACTGAAACATTGAGATCGATCCGTACACAAACGAAAAAAAAAACACAAGAAAAAAAAAATGTTGTATACAATATACCTTCTTCTTGTGGAAAAAGTCATATTGGTGTTACATCAAGACCGTTGAAATGCGCTAGGACAAACATCAAGATTATATTATTATCAACAATGAAACATAACGGTGGAATCATCGAATAAGCCCCAGAAATTGTCCAAGAATTTTCTGAAGTTTTCTATGATTCTTTCACAAATACAAACCAAAATCATAGCAATATTGATAACTTCCCAATGCTGCGTACACTGAACATTCCCCCCATCACAAAAACTGAAGTACTCTCGGCTATAAAGAAACTGAATGCCAAGTTGACTATGAGACCTGATATGATACCCGCCCTCGTTATGAAATACTGAACTATGATCCACAGAACATCATCATTTCCTGCATCGTGGAAATTTTCTAGAGTCAAACCAGTTCACAAAAAAAGAGACAAAGAGTATTTTCAGAATCAAAGTCTCATTATTATAATCTGCAATATTGTTCAACTATTTGAGATAATATTACATGTACATATTCATGCTCATGTCAATCAGTCAATAGCTACACACCAACATGAATTCATGCAATGTCGATTGACCATCACTGATAATCTGTCAACAACTAGAATGCCAAGATCAAGTCGACATTGTTTATACCAACTTCAGTAAAGCGTACGATAAATTTAACCACTACATTTAATTGAAAAAACTCGATTTCTTCGGTTTCTTTTCGCACCTGCATATACTAGTCACTCCGTATCAGTTTGTCAGCTCCCAATTTGTTCGGTACAAGGGATACTTATCTGAAATATTCCAAGAACTCTCTGGTGTACCTCAAAGCTCGATACTGGACACCATCTTTTTCATTATGTTCATCAAAAACGTTATTAACGATCCCAATGCTCAATATCTTATGTATGCAGATGACTTGAAAATAATCTCCATAATCCATTCCACTCCAAAACCGTTTGACAGAATTGAATATCTGGTGTGATCTCAATATATCACCTCTGAATCCCTCTGAATGTAAACTTATGTCATTCACGGAGAGACTGATTATAATTGAATTTGACTACCAGATACAGGGTACCATCCTCGCCAGTCCGGACATCATCAAAGACTTGGCCGTTGATTTTGATCAGGAGCTCATCTCCATAAAACACATGCGGAAAACTATTGCTTCTGCCAATAGAATGTTAAGTTTTCAGAAACTTCAAAGAATCCTCAGGTCTCGAAACACTACTCCTGCTTTATGTATGTTCTGTTAGGTTTAGGTTAGAAAATGCATAAGAGTCTGGAATCCAATACATGACATTAACATTACTTCCTTCGAAAGAGTTTGGAGAGGTTTCATGAAAACTGCAGTGCATACACTAACCGGTGTTTATCCGGAAAGAGACCATCCATACAATCAATTCACAACTCACAGCTGATCTGAAAACAAGACGAACTACCCACACAGTTATATTTTTATATAAATTGCTGAACGGTAACATTGACTCTCCCGATATTCTTAGATATGTCTGAATATACCAAGGCCTGGGCTCAGAAACACCTTCACTTCCACCTCACCTGCCATCAATCAATGCATAACCCCATTGAAACGCCTATGGTAAACATGTATCCTTAAAGCGGTGTGTCGATCCCCAGTCCGACCCGATCTCGAACGAACTCGCTCGAGGGGTTTTGACAATAGCGTGTCGAGTGTGACAGAGGTCCCTCTCGTTGACTGTTCTCACGTCAAATCTCAATTTCACAAATTTCTTTTTCACATAATAAGTTTACAGTCCACCTATAAATGTAGTAGACACTTGAGGAATAAACCGAGATCAACATACAAGTGTTTTACTCCACAACGCATTATATGGTCCGTTCGAACCGTACAGTTTTCCCACCTGAAAAAAGTCGAAGTGTTGAAAAAAGCAAGTCGAAGCTGCCATGCTGATCTGCCAGTAACGGGTAATATCAGAAGCAGCTGCAATCAACGAAAACAACCAATCCAAAACGACGCACAGAAAACAAACGAAAACGCCGTGAGTTGCCTTCCTATCCTACTCAAATCATACCTATTCTCACAAATTCCGAGTTATTCCTGTCATTTGATACAATACGCGTCTATACATAATGGCCAATTTACAACAATTGAAATCAAAACGTGCCGCAATAAAAAGTCAATTAACTCGATTCATGAACTACATTGAAATATTTTACAGGGATACCCTCATCAGTCTATGCAGTTGAAACTAGTTTGGAAAAATATCGAAATCTTATTGATGAGTTTGAAAAAAATCGATGTGAAATCTTATCCCTCCTTATTCCTTAAAACCATTGGAAATGTGGAGAAACTCATTGCAAAACTGCAAAATATAAATATTTCGGAAAATGACAAAAATAGTGTTCATTCTGTGAATCAATTTGAAAGTCAACCAACCGTGAAATCAAAGTTAAAATTACCAAGTATCAATCAAACTGATTTCCATGGTCATTATAACCAATTGTCGACCTTTCATGACATCTTCAATAGCATCATTCACAAGAACTTGAATCTGAACCGTTCAAAAATGTTCAATGCAGGCACTAGAAATCTCCAACGATAATCATAATATTGCTTGGTCCATGCTGAAAACAAAAAATTAATGATTCACACTCACTTCAAAACTTTATTAGAATTATCGCATATGAAAAATGAATCCTTTTCACAACTTTTTTTTTTTTTTTTATGTTCTGGTTCCCACGAATAGGGATATCCTGTAATGTTCAGAAAACATCGTGGGAACCTAGGGAAAGAAAGTAGGAGTTGGTGTTCTTCTTAAATTTCTGAAGGTTGTATGCCTCGGGGAACACCTCCCTAGGCAATGAGTTCCAAAGCCTCGCTGTTCGTTGGATGAACGAGTCTTTGGAAAGTGATGTTCTGCAGGTTTCCAAAGTGACCACGAAGGGGTGTGATGACTGAACTTGACGGGTTAATCTCGAAGAGACTGCCAAAGCAGGAACGATTGTTGATATTTCAGAAGAGCATCGCCCATGAAAATATCTATAAAATAGAGACAAATCGCCAACTTTTCTACGGTGTTCCAGACAAGTGAGCGAGTTTGTAAGCGAAGCATCACCGACGAGACGAATTGCCCTTTTTTGGACAGAATCCAATAGCCTCAGGATATGTTTAGGTGCCGCACTCCAAATATGGGAACAGTATTCCAGGACAGGTCGGATCTGTGCCTTATAGATCATAAGCAGCTGACTGGGGGTGAAATAGCTCTTGGCACGAAACAGAAAACCAAGTTTTTGGGATGCACTTTTGGCAATGGACCTCACGTGATTTTCCCAGGAAAGGTTATTGCTGATAGTAATACCAAGCATCGATATGGATGGCTTCAGTGGTATGGTTACTCCTGACAAAGTTATGTTAGGCACAGTGAGATCGGCTTTTCTAGAGAAAAGACATGCTTGTGTTTTGTTTGCATTGAATTCTACCAAGTTATTAGATCCCCATTCGAGAATTGTTGCCAAGTCCATATTTATATTATTAACATTTCTTCCTCGTTCATTTCTGGTTTCACGGGCTGATATAGGGGCCCTGGAAGAGAAAGCGGTATGGAGGGTACTATCATCGGCAAAGCTGTGTACTGGACATGAAGTTGCTTTCAACAGGTCGTTGATGTGAAGTAGAAATAGTGTTGGTGCGAGAATGGATCCTTGCGGAACACCATCATTTATGGGTAGAGTGTCAGATGAAACTCCATCGACCACTACATGGAGAGACCTGTTTGAGAGGAAACTAGCAAGCAGAGAACACAGCTGAGGGGGCAAGCCATAAGACGGAAGCTTGGCGAGGAGTCCCTGGTGCCAAACTCGATCGAACGCCTTGGAGATATCTAATGCCACAGCTAAAGTTTCTCCATGCTTTTCAATAGATAGCTGCCATATATGTGAGACGTAAGCGAGCAGGTCACCAGTTGATCTCTGATCTGATCTGAATCTGATCTGAAATTACTAGATAACTTTAACAAGAATATACGAGCTTTGAAATCATCAGGTCATCATACCGATAACTGGGATACTCTTTCAATATATATGAAGATAACCATACAGTTAAAGAACTAAACGAATTCCTGTCAAAACATTGTCAATCGTTGGAAACGGTTGAAAATGAAACATTCAGAAAGAAAAATTTGTCGAAAAGATTTAGCTCTGGAGAAACATCATTATTTTATCTTTCGACGCAGAAACTTTCTTGTTCTTTCTTCAAACAAAATCAATACAACTCACGTTGCGATAAGTTCCGAAGCATGTTAGTTCCGGATAGAATTTCCGAATAAAAAAAAACAAGATTATGCTACAATTCTCTGAGACCAATTCATACCTAGAATGAATGCAAATCGAGCGGTTGCAGAATTTCTAATTCAAAACACTTTACACAATTTCATCTAAACGCAATGGTACAAGGTCAAGTAAATCACATCCCAACAATGCCCGCGCAAGCAGAAAACGCCATTAGCCCCAGTATATCGCAACCTGTCACCCTGACACAAACATTATTTCGCAGCACAAACAACACGGACATTGTTGTTCGTCAAATTTCATTGGCAACTATGCTGATAAACATTCGTAATTACAAAAACGAGATGATACAATGCAGAGCTATGCTAGACAGTGGCTAGCAGTCAAACTTTATCACAAGTGCTTTAGCTAATAAATTGAAACTACAAACTGAGAACGTTGGTATACCAGTGGCAGGGATAAACAATTCTTTGAACAATATATCAAGTCAAACAGAATTCATATTTCATTCCACCGACAGCAAATACTCATTAAAAGAAACATTTCTGATAAGAAACAAATTGACGGAAAAGCTACCGCAAATTTCTTTCGACATTTCCAAGTTGAATATTCCCTCAAACTTGCTGACAGCCTATTCAATGTTTCTGATTCCGTTGACGTTCTCCTAGGTGCAAACGTTTTTTTCAAAATTTTGAGCAACAAACAATCAACGGTGATAGTCTCATGTTACAAGAAACTAAGCTCGGCTGGATTGTTTCCGGTTCGATTATTTTGAATTCAGATTTTTTATCTCATCAAAAAACGATGTCACCTATCAACAATAAATATTGAAATTCAAAATCAACTCCAAAAGTTATGGGAATTGGGAGAAATAAAACTGAAACACATATATTCTAAGAAAGAAATAGAATGCGAGGAGCATTTCATCAATACGTTTAAACACGACACCACTGGAAGAATCCAAGTTTCTTTACCATTGAAATTCAACTATGAAATGCTAGGTTCTTCCGAAGAAAATGCAATAAACCTACTTCATTATCTTGAAAAACATTTTGCAAAAAATAAGGAATTCAAAGAGAAATACGTCAAATTTATGAAAGAGTATGAAGAACTTGGGCACATGACGCAGATCGATATAAAAAACAAAAATACAAAGGGCCCCGTATATTATTTTCCATATCACGGTGTTATTAACGGGAGCAGTACAACAACGAGACTAAGAGTCGTTTTAGATGCTTCATGATAATCTTCGACTGGTTTATCTCTGAACGATGTGTTGGAGGTGGGGTCAAAATTCAACCTGATTTATTGGTAATAGCTTCGAATTTCTGTAAACACAACGTAGTTTTCACTGCGGACATTGATAAAATTCATGGCCAAGTTGCCATAGCACCTGAAAATTGTAATCTTCAGAGAATCGTCTGGCGTACTGATTCATCCGAGAAAATCAAACATCACACACTCAAGGTACGGATGCACATCTTCTTCAAGGTACGGATGAACATCTTCAAGTTTTACAGCTTGTAGAGCAGTCGCGCAAGCAGTCATTGATAATGAACGGAAATATTCCGCAGCAAGTGAAATAATAAAAAAAAAATCTATGTCGATCAAATAAATCAAATACTTTTTGAATCAAAATTCACTCAATGTAAATGGACATCATACAATGCTGAAGTTGTTATTGATGAAAACTCCCATCATTCCGATGACACATATGTTTTACCCGGAAATGAAAATATCAAAACTCAAGGTTTGGTCTGAAACCCTAATGATGATGCACTGATGTAGAATACAACATTAACTCAATCCAGTTTATTCATCAAACGCTATATGTTGAGTATTATTTCCCGAATTTTCGACCCGTTAGGACTAATAGAGCCAATAATTGTTATAGCGAAATAATTACTGCAGAAACTTTGGGATGTCCGTATCAATTGGGACGAATAAGTTTCTTTGGAATTACATAACTCGAACAGCTTACTAGCGTACAAATACCAACATGTTTTGATTTCAAACCATGTTAAAATTCAATTCCATGGGTTTTGTGATGCGAGCGAAATGAGCTTTGGAGCATGTTTATATGTCCGCATGACAGACACGAATGGTATTTGCCACTCGATACTTCAATGTGTCAAATCTAAAATTGCTCCTCTAAACAAGATTTCACTTTCACATTTGTGTGGAGCCTTGCTGTTTGCTTGTTTAATGACAAAATCTAAACAAGCTCTTTCTATGAATAATGCTTATACTCTTTCGGTGCGATTCCTCTATAGTCATTGCTTGGATTTCCACACAACCTCGTATTTGGAAAACATTAGTAGCAAACCGCGTCACAGAAATTCAGGAACTAACTGAATCTTATAAGTGGCGACATATATCAACCAAACAGAACCCCGCAGACATCATCTCCAGAGGATGTGAACCCAAAGAATTATCAAACTCAGAACTTTGGTGGTGCGGACCTGAATTTCTGATAATGGATACATATAACTGGCCCGAATCTAAATTCGAAACTCCAGAAGGAATTTCCGATAGACGCAAAGAACAAAAAATCGCCCTGCACTCATATAATCCAAATCCAGACTTTTAATTGGATCAATCTATTTTCGATAAGTTTTCAACATTTACGAAATAACATCGAGTATTTACATATGTACTCAGATTTTCACATAATATTAATCCCGAAATTAAAAATTGAAATTCAACCGGGACACTTACAAAACACGAATTGAACAAATCCCTTGAACTACTGCTCAAGATGTCAGATTCGAAATCCAAGCTCTCAATTCCGGAAAAATTCTTTCAAATTCTAGCCTATTGCAGTGGATTACTTCGCGTAGGTGGTCGACTGAAACATTCCAATCTTGAATATGCTATAAAACACCCTTGCCTCCAGAACATCCACCCCCATATTAATTGATTCATTGAGTCATCAATGAATGCATCACTTGTTTCAGAGCTGAACCAAGCAATGTCATACCCATGATGGGAAACTTACCCAAATCGAGATTAGAGCCTGTACGTCCTTTTTTAATCAGTGGCGTGGACTATGCCGGACCTATACTGGTAAAAAATGGGCGACAAGGTGATCCGAGTTGTTAGTGTTAAAACTTCAACTGGTGTTTTCAAGTGAAGTGCTATTAACATTTGTGTTTTGCCATCAAGAGACACCAAGACATGAAAGAACATTCATACGAAAACTGCATTTGTTAATGATTGTTACTAAATTGTTTTTTTCAATGATAATTTTCGAAGCTAGCGGGTTGTACAGTGCCACTCCATTGGAACGCCTATGATAAACATTTATCGGTTTAGCTGTGCGTCGATCCCCAGTTCGACCCGATCTCGAACGAACCCTCTTGAGGGACAATGGTGTGTCGAATGGTAGAATGCTCATTCGTTGACTGTACACACATTTCACTTTTTTTTTTTTGACATAATTGGTTTACAGTCCACTTATGAATGTAGTAGACACTTGAGTAATTAACCAAGATCACCATACAAGTGTTTCACTCCACAACGCAAAACCCTTCTTTTCTCCCCTCATCAAATTTTGCTTCACTACTCTAAAGTGGAGAAGAGCTTGGATATATTCTGTTTCAGTCCATCGCAAATATTCGTACACTTTGATTCAATAAATCATAGCCTGGAAATGAGTGCAATGGACACACACTTTTTTCTTCTTTTTCTCCATGCGAGTTTTTTTTTCAGTGTGTTCATCCAACTACTCTCCAAACGGCATATCATGTGTTCCGTGAATTTGGATTCGAATTATATTTTAATTTGAGTTATATCTTATAATAATCTGTTAACAATTCTTGACCCTCCCTGTAATAACAAGGAAAGAAAACCATACGAATCCTCCTTCATTCTACTATCTGGTGAAAAATTCGTCTGATATGGATTACACGTGGAAACCCCTACTGGAAGAATATCTTGCATTTGGCAGAGCAATAATGGATTGACTCCATCACCCGCACAACACTCCATACATCAAATAATCAAGAAGATGTTTCGTCATCCTTTTCACAAAATTCTCCTGACATCAGTCAGAAAAGATCACGTTCGAAAAACATTACAGCGAGAACTGACAAATTTCCATCTGTATCCAAAAAACTTCTGAAAACGGAAACGGATACAGTTCTCGAAACGTCAATATAATTAAAAAAAAGTATGTTATAATTGAATATTTTTTTTTATAGGCCAGAGTTAGAATACGACAAGTTACTGACTAATTGAAAATTTTTCAATTCCGGAAAAATAATTTGGTATACGCAGTAACTTATCGGGTCCAATTGAATTCTTTACCCTTCTACACTTGTATAGTAGTCCAATCGGCAGGACTTTTTTTCTGCATGAGCTTACAGTAGCGATTTTTTTTCCCACATGATAGTGGGGTCGGTCCTGAGTATAACTCTGAGTTGGCGCGGCACGGATGATTGTTCGTAAGCGGCCATCTTGGAAAACGCGTTTTATCTTATTATATCTCCTAAACAGTTTGTCGGACGCGAATAATACAGAATATATTTTTTTCAGATAATTGAACGTTCTTTCATCATGATCTGGCAGTTTTTTTTTGTAAAATCAATATATATGCGAGTTTTTGAGTCAAAGTTGGAATGCATGATTTTTCTGCGAATAACTCAAAAATAATTGATCCTACGTAAAAAATGGTAATAGTCAGAATTGTAGAACGGAAAGTTGTCTACAAATTTTGTTTCGATTTTTTTTTCTATCTACGAAAGTTTTCCCACAGTAGATAGCTAAACGAAAATTATTTACATACAATGAGGTGAGGAACAAGAACAGAGTGGCTAGGTAAACGTGGAGTAAAGATGATTTCTGAGGGAATTTGTTGTAAAATGAAAGGTCATTGGCAAGGATAAAACATTGAGGCACGAGGAACTGGGGCCAAGAGAGGGTTGGAGATAGGCAGAGGTGATGGAGCATCATCTTATAACCGCAATTACGAAAAGAAAAGTAATGTTTTTCTTGTATGGTTTTATTGCTGATGTCGTTCATCTATAGCACCATGAACATTGAATGAATATTTTAATAGTCATACATATAAATTTTTCCCAAAACTATACAATTTCAGTGATCGGGTGATTTGGATAAGATCAATTATACGCAAATAATAGAATTTTCATGTGAATATAATTCTCAAATATATTGTATCCAATTCGAATGGAATTGTTTCTGATAATTTTTCAATACACTCTTATCGCATTCGTCCACTTTGTAATCTTTCATTCGGTTACAATAAATTTGCCGGTCCGAAGAAATACTCGAATATCGAGTCGATTCACGTTCGCATTGGAGAGTGCAGGCGTTGCAAATCATAATCAAACTTCTTCTTCTTTTGATGGGCTGTGCCCAAGGACAATTCACCCATATAATCAAACTTACGCGGCGTAAACGGATGGTGTGACGTCAGCATAAGGACTGCGTAGCGTACGGTTTGCCGCTTATAGGCACGGAACACGAATTTAGGTTTTAACGTCTAGTCTTCACAGCTACTACAATATGTCTCATTACATTTGATGCATTTTCGCTTGGCTATCTACTGTGCGGAAACTATTGTAGATAAAAAAAATTTATACAAAATTTCAAGACAATTTTTCGCTCTACAACTTTTAATATAGGTATTTTTCACGTAGGATCAATTATTTTTGAGTTAGTAGCAGAAAACTGCATGCGTTCCAACTTCGACTCAAAAACTCGTATGAATATTGATGTTACAGAAAAATTCATACTGAAATAATGGAAGAACATTTGATTATCTGCAAAATAATTCCCTGTATTTTTTGCGTCCGACGAACCGCTTAGGAGATATATGACAAAACGCGTTTTCCAAGACGGCCGCTAACGCACCCTCTCTGAGTCGCGTCAACTCAGAGTTATACTCAGGATCAACGTGATCACGTAAAATAAAAAAATCGCTACTGTAACCTCATGGTTAACGGCGGCCATTTTTTTTTCCAGCCGACTGAACTATAGACTCCCTGATCCATTTAATTTTATCCCCTTCCCAAAAAATAAAGTTCAAACAGTAATATCCACCAAACGTAAACATGGAGTTCCATTTGAAATTGAGAAGCAGAAACTGCTGATATTGCGTCTACATACATACGAAATATTTTTTTCCTTTTTTTTTATTGTCCGCATGGAATCAAAATATAGTATTGAAACATATGATCCTTTCCAAAACCCGCGAGGAAAGCCATGGGCATATTCCAGTATGATAATACAATGAAGGGATCAAGATTTTGAACTCCCAAGGAAGTATTGATATCATACAAGCACAGGAAAACACATGTTTCTATAACTTTGGATTGTCAAAGTCTACCACAACAAATTCACGCTGACTGTTATTCCTTCCACACTTGAAGTTGCCGAGTAAGTCTCCTGACCCGACTTCTGATTACATCATGGCAAGAATCCCTATATAGTTTCCCTGAGAATTCCTCTTCGCGATATGTCTGCAAACTATTTCCATAAGATACATACACAGCTATCAATAAAGTTGTGCAAACTTATACCTCCAACCGGAAAACACAATTGAAGTTTGCGAATTCTCGTTATTCCGTAGACAAACTTTCATAATCTTCGTGTGGATTGAAGTTAAACTCATTCCAACAAATTAGTTCGATGTTTGACTTTCTAGATGGATTGTTTAAACTTCTATTGATGGTCCCAAGTTTTCGATTCGAGTTATCGATTTGGGTGGAATAGTTGAAAGCAATAAAAGTATATTTTTGATATATTATACTCTCCGTTGCCGAAGCTACTCTGGGAAATACAGAAGTATTCAATTCTATGCTTGATTTCTCAGAGTAACTTTCGGAAAAGTAGTTACTCGAAATATGGCCGAAAACACTAGGCTTCAGATAATTGGGGTTCCGCACTGTTTATTGTTTTTTGTAAAAATACAATTGTTTCACAATAAAACATGAGAAAAATCACAAATCAGTGTATTGCCACTACAAAATATAATGCAATTCGAGTAATATACCAAGACATGTGAGGAAACCTACTAAGATGAGTCGTAATTGTACAATCTTCGTATAGTAACCCTACACGTGTGGTAATTTTACCGAACTGATGGTCGGTTTCCATTCATTTATTTTCAATTCACAAACGTTGTTTGTGATTTGATTTTTTACAAGTTACAAAACTATATTGGAACTCAGAATTACTCTGAAATAATTGAAAATCTATAAAATATTTTTTGTATTTTTACAACTATGACTTGAAAATTACATAATGTATTGTAATTTCACTGAAAAACTTATGCCTTTTGTTATTTTACGGAATTGTTGGTCGGTTTCCAGTCGAAAGTTTCTGAAATTTACAAACATTGTTTGTGATTTGATTCTCCACTCAGATATACGCATCAAACGTTGGTAGCCTCTGCGTGTTGGAACTGTATCTTTTGTTTTTCCAGCTATTCCGGACAATCGACGTTGACACCAACTAGACAACGCTGCGATTTCGCTACTGAAAATTACTGTTCAGTGTTACTTGAATTAATGAAGCTTTTGGTAAATTAACAGTCCACAAAAAGCTAGCAACTTTTGAATAATCAAATTCTTATCATTCTCATTGTTTGAATTTGTGTTAATAAAAAATCACCTATTCATATAGGGAGAAGTTAATAATACTTGTGGAACTATTGCTTAAGTTACTGGAACAAGTTATTGGTGATAATCGGAGGCCATCTGTTGAAGGTTGGAAGAACAGGAATTGTTGGTAGGAGATTCAATAATGAATAATTTTCTAGTCGATATACCAAGTAGCATTCTCAGAGGACGGAACGTAGCGGCCATGATTCTGGAAAACTTTGAAATGGGGAACAGTTTTTTGGTGGCCGCTAGGTTTCAATCTCTGTCCTGCAACTATAATGATTTCTAACACACAAACACGTAAGTAAGTATATTGAATTTGAATACCTCCGATCGGGAAATAAATCAAAACGATTCAAAGTTTTCTATGAAATATATGTGTTGTAGCTCGATTGTGACGTCGCGCCATATGAATACTCTTCATTTGAGAAAAACATTTTAATTTTGGAAATAACTTGCCTCTGAAATTGTGTACTTAAATCCCTCAACTTTTATTGTTAATCTTTGTTACTTGAAACCAATACTTACGTAATAATAACCCGAGCAGCATTATAGTGACGAAAACTGATACTGCAACTTCGACTCGTGGTTATCATGTGATTACCACTAAATCTACCACCATACAGAAGGAATAACTAAAATTTTATGTGTGTTTGGTTGGTGTCACGGAATTCCCATCTATGGTAGCCACTCCACAGTTCTATATTTTATAAGTGTCATCTGAGGGGTCTAAAACATTATGGCCACTGATCAAATGACTTTAAGGGTTTTCAAACTCAAGAGTGGAAGATAACCGTTGCGGTAACCATCTTGTACCACTTGAATATCACTTAGAAGTCACAGTCACTTTCAAGAGAGTATGATAGTTTTGGTGACGTTTTGGTAACTTCCATAAAATCTTCAACAGGCACTTGATTGTGATATGTGGTGATGGTTGCCACGTCCTTACTTTCTCCATGAGTGCCACAGCCTAATCCTGTAGATATGGCGGCTTTTGGAGAATATAACTTGAAATTGGCAGAAGCTGAAAATATACCACTCGTTCCTGTCATCATAAAGTGGTCAGTGGAACTAACTGATTAACTTTTCCTCCGCTACAAAGTGGCACCCACGTCGGCGTTGCTGGCCCATGACTCACCACTTCAAATATATAACCTAAAAATTACAATCGGTCTTATACTATTGGGAGTGGCGAACACGTCGCGGCTATTATAAACTACCACTCCAAAGTTATAACCTCGATATTGCAGGTAAATATCCATTAATTGTTGAAAGAGTACATGTGGCATATAAGGTGGATTTATGCAGCCCCAAAGGACAATTATCAGGTAACCATTAATTAATAACCACTAATGAAAATGATGGCATTTATGCAAACTGAATTAACAATAAATGTATAAATATTGGGCAGGCGCACAAGTCAGAGATTCGAACTATCAAAATTTACCTTTTCATATAAAATTAAAGAAAACTCATAAACCATTTCATTGAAAACGCATAACCCATTTTGAATAAATATTATTCATATTTCACGTAACAGGTAAAACGGAGTTTTTTCAAGACACAATGAAATAATTTGAGGAATGTTCGGTAAGTTTCCATCATGGCGCGGACAAATCACTTGAAAATCAAAGAAAATTGTCCATTGAAAAAGCATAACCCATTCCATTTTTAATAAATATGATTCACATTTCAAGTAACAGGTTGAATAAACTCTTTGTTAGCCACAATGAAATTATTTGCTATCATCGCTAACCTAACTTGATGATTAATTTTATGGGTAATTGTGAATTTGTAGTGACTTTCATTGAATGCGAACTGTGGCAAACACTTTGGTAAAACATTTGAGGTGATTCTGCTTAGTGGCCAAAATGTGTCGGACACCTCAATTTACACTTACAAGTTGTAGAACTGTGGAGTGGCTACCATTGATGGAAATTACGTTACCACAACCATGCAAATATAAAATTTCAGTTATTCTTAGTGTATAGTAGTAGATTCAGTGGTGATTGCGTAATAACCACCGAGTCGAAGTTGCACTATCAGTTTTCGTCACTATGATGCTACTTATCAGTAATAATCATGGTACTCGAATCTGTAGTCATTCGACCAATTGTTCGCTTTATTTATCAATGTTTAATAAGAACTGAATTTTATAGTAAATTTAAGATGCAATATACCGAAATTACAAAACATTTTTAATAATTTTTTTAAATTTAATGACAACACCTGTATTGTAATATTACTAAACAAATTTCTGACAGATGTTTAGTGAAAATGCAACAAATATGTTGAAATGTTCAAAAACTAAGTCGAATTTAATTGTGTAGTGAATTTAAATGCAATACGAAATAACAAAACATTTTTAATTAAATCTGTTTAATAAAATTACAACATTTGTATTGTAATTTCACTGAACGAATTCCCGATAGATATTCAGTGAATTTTAACAAATGTGTTGTAATTTCACTGAATAGAGTTGAAATAAGTTGTGTAGTAAATTTACAAAACTGAATTTTATTATTACTTCATTGTTATGCGTTAAAACTTCCAACGTTTTTGTTTTTGTAAAATTTCCATGGACATTTTCAACAGTGCGCTCAAAGAAGCCCCAAAAAAACTTTTTTGAATAATTCCACTGATAGAAAAGATTTATGGATTTCCAACGTGGAATAATGACCCGATCAGGGACATTAAATTTTTTTCCCACACAGAGTCATCAATTTTTTCAATACAATTGTCATAATTGCTAATAGCCCTGAAATTACTGCTACTGTTATGCCTTGAACTCATAATATTTGTATGAATCATCCAATAACCTAAAATCAATAGCGTGAGGAAAGTATTTGTCGAATTATTGACTCGGAGATAGTAAAAAGTTCTGTCGAAACTGACGAAATTGTGAAGCACTCGTAGAGCTCATTCTACGATCGAAAGTTGGAGATGCATTCGAATCCCCCGGAAAGTTTCCCAAAATTTCTGGGTAATGTGACCCAAATCAAAAGAGAGGAAAAATATAACTGGTTACCTAGAATACCATGAATATATCGAAAAGTTGAAAATAGAGATTTAAAACACATCTGAAAATACAAAAGATTGAAGATTGTAGGGGGGGTCAATATGGCTCTTCAGCTTCTCTGTACCTCTAATGTCTTCTGTACATAACTCTCCATCTATTCGAAACCCGGGTTAAAGAAATTCCTTGCGAAGCGTGTCCGTTTCCTGGGAGCTAAGATCCTTATATCTGCGGGCGTTAGTGAAACCCCTTTGAGGAACTCAAGCTTTTTGCAAAACAGCGCTTGGCAGTCGCAAAGCAGGTTTTCAGCAGTTTCAGCGAAGTTCTCACAGTAACGGCACAGTTCACTGTCTGATCTTCCCATTTTTTTCAGGTCATACCTCAGAGTACAATGTCCGGCGAGCAGACCCGTTACCAGTTTCAAGTCTTTTTCGTCCAATTCGAGAAGCAGTTCAGCTTTCTTTGGCGATGGGCTTGAAAGCATTTCCGCTTGTTTTTGCCCTGGAACCTTCCAGTGAGATTCAATTTGGTCAGCTTGTCAGCGCCAAATACTGTTCATTGATGTGGACTTTGGAAATACCACAGAAGGGTTTCATGCCAGAAAATTGAGTGTTTGCGCCTTCCTGGGCGAGGTTGTCTGCTTCTTCATTGTCCTTGATTACTCTGAGACCTTGCACCCACATCAGAGTAACCTGATTGTTCGTAGCCTGTTGTCTTAGGGAAAGTTTGCAGTCCCAACTCAGTCTAGTCTTACAAGTATGTGAATTCAGTGCTTTAAGTGCTGCTTGGCTGTATGAAAGGATGGAGATCTTTGCTCTCTTAAGCTTTTTTCAAAGAATTCTTCGGCACAAATTTCTATAGCAAAGATTTCTGCTTGAAAAATTGTTGGGGCTTTGCCTAGGGATTCTGAGAGTCTCCAACTACGATTCGTGACTCCCACTCCAGCCCTTTCGTTCATATTGGAACTATCAGTATACCATACTGATGTATTCCATTCTAGTTGACGCCATTCGTTGTGCTTGTACCTGGATTCTGGGGGAATATTTTCCAGAATCTTCAGATGTTCAATCAGATTTCCAGCCTTCAAATTTGATGCCTGGTGCAGTCTGAAGGCACTTTTTGCCGCTTCTTCCATTACACACAAATGCGAAAAGATTCAGCATTACCTCTAGAGCTGCAGTGCGGCATGTGAATATTGCCCCTGTGATTTCCATACAGGCTAACCGCTGTACTTTCTGCAACTTGATTCGTGTCGAGTGCGGTTGGGTTTCTGTCCATCATACTGATGAGGCATAGGTTATCATGGGTATGATAATCGTTTGATATAACCAGTATATCATTTTCAGCTTCAAACCCCATGTCTTGCCAAAAACTATGTGGCACGTCAAGGTTACCGCTGTAGCCTTGGAAATAATATTTTTAATATGACTGTTCTATGTTAGTCTCTGGTTGATTATGACGCTGAGTTCCATCCATGGTAGGGGCTTACCTACGCCTTTTTGTGGATGGAATTAGCACTGTCCTGCTAGGATTCACATTAAGTCCCTCTTTTTCCCACCAGCTTCTGATTATATTAAGGGTTGTTTACATGCGATTGGACATTATCCCGTCAGGTTCGCCCCTAAGAGTGACGACTGGGTCATCGGCGTAATCTTGAATCGTAATTATAAATTCATGTAGCTTCACTATCAGATAGAACCCTGCGTTAGGGACAACCTCTTTCCCCTGTCATTCTGACACTTTTCTCTCCAAGAGTGGTTACAATGATTCTGCTTTCCAGCATGGCATGTATCCATCTGATCAGTGATGTGTTTGTATTCCTTTCTTCTAGCGATATGACGTTGGGTCATGTGAGGTGTTGAAACACCCTCTATATCCATGAATGCACATAGAGCTATTTCATTGGCCAAGTATGCTTTTTCAATGCATTAATCATTGATTTGCATTCTTGATAGGCGAACTGTTTCTTGTGGAACGGTCAGTCTAAAAGGATTTTACTTCTTATATAACAGTCTATAATTTTCTCCATTGTGATCTAGAGATAAAAGGAGTCACTGATGGCGCGATAAGACTTTGGTTCGTCTGCTGGATGACTCCCAGTGCTTGGTATGAACACCACTGCAGCCTTCCTCCAAGTTTTCGGTATGTGACCGAAAATGAAACTGGCCTTGAACAGCTTTCTCAAGGGGGCTCTATTTTTTCGAAGCCATTTTGTAATGAGGCGGGGAATTTTCCATCCCTTCCTGCCGATTCAAAGAGTATGAAGCTCTTGATGGCCCATTTGATCTTCTGGGTGGTGAAGATTTTCCCGCTAGGCTCCTGCTAGTTCTGATGGGGTTGGTGACAACCGCTTCCAGCTGAGCATTTTGCAGTTCGTCTTTAACAACCTTGGACCCCGGAAAGTGTGATTGAATGAGAACACTTCTGTTTTCCTTCTGGTTTTTTGCATATCCACCGTTCGGTTTTTCAATCAGATCGTTGAACTGGGGCTAATTCCGTTATCTCCTCACATGTCGTTCTCTCGGATTTTCTGATTTCCTTGTTGTACTCAGGAAGAGCCGCTTCCTAGTCCTCCCAGTGTCCCAGACTTCCAGCTCTTTCGAAGAATTTCCGAACTTTTTTCCTGAGTTTGGCTAGCTCTTCATTCCACCAAGACACGTCAATGGTTTTTTTCTTCTTTTGGTCAGCTGATTTCATATGCTTTCAGTGGAGCATTTTGAAGCTGCTTGGAGGAAGTATCTAGTTCCTCAGCTGAATCGATGGATATATGTTGGTCCTTCAAATACATCTCGAGATGCTCTTTATGAGCAACCCAGTTGGTCAGTTTGGGCATCCTATATCCTATATCCTTCGACGACTCCCAGTCGAATCTCATGTGTTGATCATCTGACATCGAGGAGTCATCAGATACATGCCAGTTGTGAATGTATTATGTTATGAATGGATCATCAAGGGTTGAGTCAAGAACCTCTTTTCTGATCGCATTTATAAGGGTGGGTTTGTTACCTTCATTGACAATGGCTATATTAGACGCAGACAAATTTTCTGAGAGGTACTCACCTCGTGCATTCATGTCTGTGCTTCCCCATGTGAAATGGTGCGCGTTCGCGTTGCAGTACAGCATGAAATGCCTGTTGCATCTTTGACACCATCTGTTTAGGCTTAGAACTTCCACTGGTGGGGGGTGTGACGGCGAGTCCCCTGGGAAGTAGACCGAGGTCCCTTGCCTGTTTTGGTTGGCACTTCTAAGATGGCGGTTGCCAAATCTGATGAAATCTGGAACAGGAGTACATTCAATGTTAGGTGCGAGCAATATGGCTGCTTATGGTTTTTCGTGACTGTTCCAAATATGTTACATATATGATTTCATTGCGAGTTCTTGAATTCGTTCTCTATTAATTCAGGGCTCCTGATGTTATCCCATTACTAAGGCTTTCTTCAATTAACTTCCTTCTTAGCACACTTCTGGATGCTTTCGAATATTGGAGGTTTACTTGAAAGAAAGTACACAAGAGAAGACTTGGGTTCAAATCACAATATCACTTCGAAAGTAAAAACCAATGATTATTTATAGAGTTCAACTGTGAATTCGAGGAATATCAAAATCCAATGACGTTCTCTGTCAGTGAATATGTGGATGATCAATATCTCCTCTCACTGTTACTTGAAACTAATCTTTTACTTTCTGGACTTCTAATAAGTGGGCAACAGCTATTCACGAATTAGGAATTTTGACTGAACAAGGACTAGAGACCAGTTCTAAGCCCTTGCATAGTGATGGATCTCAGAAATGGCCGAGATAGGATGTACGAATTTTAATTTTCTATAAAGGATGCAGCTTTCACTACCCAGTATAGATTGAGAAGTAGCTCATCTTCCCAGGGAGTGCCTGGGACGTTGAAGCGCAAAAAGTTATCCATGTTGTAACCAGTGTCACGAAAGGGTTCTCGTGGGCTATTGCACACTCGAAAACTTTGCGGTCTCTGATGATACTCCTGATGGAAGGCAGGTTCAAGTCTTCGATGATTTGATCGTTTCGCATGTTTCACTGAGCGTTCATTTTTATTCGCAGACCGTTCATTTTCGCACGTTTAAGGAACGCTGCTGGTTTGTCGCTAGGCAGCTGAGGCATACAAAATGACAGGTCTGAACATCATTTAATAGATCAAAACTTCACTCTCCGAGGGAAGTTTGCTCTTCCTGTCAATCAGGGGGTATGAAGTATATATTTTCTTGGCAATTTTGTACTTGACTTGCTTCGACCAGTCTATCTCCTTTCCAGAGACAGACACTTTTCTCTTCGGGTTGTTTCTCATTCGTCCCATCGAAATCGCTTGCGTTTTGTCAAGATTCAACTCTTTTCTTCTCTCCAGGTACCTCCGCTGGAGGTCATTCAATGCATTTCGCGAATTAGCGACACCCATCAAGTGGTTGGCTGAAGGAGAAAGTGAAGCCGTCTCATTAGCAAATGAGGAGATCTTCACGTGTTCCCCCCTGGGAATATCAGTGGTTTTAGAAGCATATAATAAGGGAGACAGCACTGCTTCCTGAGAAACACCGATCTCAATTCCTCCCAAATCCAAGAGAAAATTGTCGACTTCCATCTGTAATGACCCACCCATGAGAAATGACTGGATCCCTTTACCAGGCTCAGAGGCAAGTTGAAATCGATTAGTTTGGAGAGTAGGCCCTCATGCCAAACTCTGTAAAATGTCTTACTGATGTCTTAAAGTATAATATGGGCACTGTTATTGATGGTCAGTGATATTATGGCCTCTTCAAGCAGCCTCAGAACCTGGAGCTCGGTGAAATGAGCACGTCAAAAGCCAAACCGCCCAGTCGGTTGGATATTCCTGTCCTCCACTTTTTCAACAAGGCCTTCTAGACAATTTCAGACAACTCAGCTGAACTTCAAAGCGGATTGATCGGTAGTTGTTTCTGCGAGAAGGTTGGGTTTTGTCTACCTTTCGAAATCATAACCACAATGACATGCTTCCACCTCCGAGGGAATCTGTGAAGGCGTAGAGAGTTGTTTATTATATTCAAAAGTGACTGTACCTGGTTATCCAGGAAATATTTGATCATATGATCGGTAATTTCGTCATGACCAGGTGCTTCTTCAGAATTCATTCCTTCAATTTGTGCCGTTATTTCGTCCATCGAAGCTAGACAGATGACTTCGTGATTGGATTTTCTTATAGTACGACGAACCCTACCTTCCAGCAGAAGTTCTCGATCCAAATCATCGCCTGGGTGCACGTTCAATCTGAATTGCCTTCACATCGAATCTACAAAGGCTTGAGCTTTGGACTCAGGATTGTGGCACATACCAATCCTACTATGAATAGATGGGGAATCAGACTTTTCTGTTTTCAGTTTTTGATCAAGTTTCTAAAGTTGAGCACAATTTTTCGAATTTTAAAGTGTAGTGCCAAATCTCTCATCCCTAAATTCTGATATATTTCCTCTTACCTCCCTATCCAGTTCATCAGCTTGAATGATTCTGTCCCAGGGAACAGACTTCTTAGAAAGACTCTTCAAGCGCGATTTTTTTCTCGTATAAGATTTTTTATTCTCTGTGAAAATTCGTCGTGGAACTTAGGAGACGATTCTCAGCGGAAGGAATCTTCTAAACCATTTTTGATGATATTTTGAGTTCCTAACGCGTTACAGTTAGCTGTCTCCAGGAGTGAACTGGATCTCTTCCATTCCACTTTTGTACATGAACAATCTATTTGGGGCGGTGAATCACCCATTAGTGATAAAACCCAGCTCGAAGAGGATGTCGATGTCTCGTTCTAGGTGATGTTCCTGGCCAGGGCAAAGTCGAGTAAATCAGGCCTAAAGTGACCACAATGTGTCGGCTCACCTGAATCCAACAACTGGTATGCATACATGTCATAGTGTTGCCACAGTCGCCTGCCATTCGTGTTGGTAACACGACTCCATTGTGTGTGCTTAGCGTTCGGATCGCCCATGACCAAAACAGGTTGATCTGTTTCCATCAAGAGGGTATCATGTTTGTCGAATAAATGTATAGAACCACTCCTTCTGTTGGAAACAATGCCAAGTGTTTCTATGCCATGGGTATCATCATTGGAAATGCTAAGCTGAATATGCGAGTGACAACGCTTCACCAAAATGGTAACGTCACCACCCGAGCGCCAAAGTTGATCATTTCTTGGTATTCTTCAGTTGGGAAATCTTACAGTTCCTCCATTGAGATGAGTCTCTTGCAGAAAAGCAACATCAATGTTGTATTTACAAGAAACTCTTGAAACTCAAGTCTATTCTGAAGAAGACCGTAACAATTCTGAAGCTGCCTTTTACTCATTATCTCCATTTCATCGAAAGTTTTAAGAATGTCTTTGGGGCTCTTCATTTGAGCTGGCTGGGTAGGGGGATTGTCACGGGCTGCCACTGCATATGACACAACTGTCGTGTCCTTCTCGAATTTACGGGAAAATATCTTGGATTGCGATGCTCGTTGCCTGTAGAATTCACCCTACGTCTTTCTTTCCCAGACATACTTTCGTGATATGATTTTTCCTGCATTTAACCCAAGTGGGGACGTCACGGCAGTTCAGCTGGCAGTGACCAACCTTTCGTCATCTGTGACACTGACCCACAGGAGCCCTAGGCCTCCGAAGCGCAGCTAAACTGGGACTTCAAGGATGTCTTTTACATTGAAAATGTATCCCTGTTCTCTGCTGATCAGCACGAGAACCAAAGGCAGAGGTTTCTTCTCACAATTCAATTTTTAAAGTCGAGCGATTGACTCCAAGGCAAAACTCCCCTCAGTCAGCTCAGCATGTATGTCATCACACGATGAAAATTCAGAGATACCCCTGAACACTACTCGAAGTTTTTGTCTCCGGAAAGATCGCACGTGTGGAATGGTATTTTTTGATCCCCAAAAATACTTGAGATTGATTGGTAATTGTCGGGGGAATTTGGCAAAGTGTTTACGCCATCAAAAAAACTCTTTGTCTGCTTACCAGTTTGATGTTATTGGAATTGAGAAGTGACCGGATTGGAACCCACAAATGTCTTTCCCAACAGTGGTAGAAGGGACGTTCTGTTGTTTCACTGTTTGTGGAGTCAAATCCGTTTGTGGTTCATTCGTTACATTGGTAAATTTCATGTTACCGTCCTCTGTATCTACAATTTGGTTAATATTATCATTGTTAACGAATACGGCGTTTGTCCCTAAATTTTTGGGCAAGGTGACGTGCATATCACCTTCTGAAATTGACCCCAATTGTTCGGATTTGTTCGAAATTCTCACTTTACTGGCATTTTCTACTATAGGCAGTAACTGGTTGAGATGGCATAGATATACCTTTTGGTACTGGTGATCCAGGAAATGTCTCTCCTTTCTGTGGTTTTTCGGGAACATGTTCTTCTTGGGGTCTGCATTGGGATGGATGTAGGGGAGTGGTTCGCCACTCTTCAAGGGACAATATCGTTTCGGGAAAGCAGAATACTAATAATTACGAAAAAATTCTGTGAAGCGATGTGCAGCGCAGACCTGATCTGAAAGATGTGGGGGTAAACAAAAGATTCTCGACTAAAAGAACCAAGCAGCATACAAATTATGAATTCATTGAAAAACATCATTGATAATGTAGAGCGATTTTCTATTTGTGTGTACATCTCAGAGAAAATGTTTCCAAAACAAGTATTATGGTTCAAAAATCCATATTTAACGACAAAGTTCATCGATATTGGTATGAGAATGAAAGTTTTTTCTTCGAACTTAGTTGTAGTATTTTTTTGCCAGATTTTTTTCCAGTTGGTTGACAAATGTGCCCTTCAGTTTGTCTATGAATTCCGTTATATCCTATATATATATATATATATATTATATATATATTTATATATATATATATATATATATATATATATATATATATATATATATATTATATATATATATATATATATATATATATATATATATATATATATATATATATATATATATATATATATATATATTATATATATATTGTTATGATGCGTTGATTGCGGTTCGTTTTTTATTTTATTTTGTATTTGTTTATTTACTTT